>JANHFF010000261.1:0-324112 GCA_024542945.1 allo-octoploid hybrid of Carassius auratus x Cyprinus carpio
AACTCCCATGGATGCAATCCGTGCACTGGAAGGTGACTTTAGAGAAGTCAGTGGAAACGACATCACAGTGTCTCAAGAAGACCTTGTTTTCCTTGATAAACTTCAACAAGGCATAAAGAGAACTGAACAAGGGCATTATGAGATGCCACTGCCATTCAAGGAAAGGCTACAAATGCCTGATAACAGACAGCTTGCAGAGATCCGACTCAATCAGCTCAAAAGGAAATTCACACAAGACGAGAAATTCAAAGAGGATTATATTAAGTACATGAATGACATCATTGCGAAAGGTGAAGCAGAAGAAGTCAAAGATGATGGAATCCCTGGTGAGACATGGTATATACCACACCATGGCATCTACCACACAAAGAAACCTGAAAAGTTGCGTGTGATTTTTGACTGCTCAGCCAAAATAAAGGGACCAGTCTCAAAGAGCATCTCCTGGCTGGTCCAGACATGATTAACAATCTCACAAGCGTCCATTTACGCTTTCGACAACATCAAATAGCTCTACTGTGTGACATAGAAAAAATGTTCCATCAATTTCAGGTCCAAGAGAGAGATCGTACCTTCCTTCGCTTCCTGTGGTGGAGAGATGGAGACATAAGCACACAACCTAAAGTGTACAGGATGACGGTGCATCTCTTTGGTGCTGTCTCTTCACCAGGTTGTGCAAAATATGCGTTAAAACATCTGGCCAAAGAGAACAGTATTATTTTCCAACTAGGCTCTCAGTTCATAGCCAGAGACTTTTATTTGGATGATGGAGTCACGAGTGTGAAAACAGTGGAAGACGGCATACAGCTAGCTCAAGAGGCACGTGAACTGTGTGCCAAAGGTGGCCTGTGGTTGCATAAGTTTGTGTCCAACAGTAGTGCCGTTCTAAGCAGCATACCGACGTCAGAACATGCATCTGACATCAAGACTGAGGACCTTGCTCTCTGTGAGACACTAGGCATTCACTTGAACATAGAAAGGGACAGTTTCACTTTCAACATTGCCTTGAAAGACCAACTTCCCACCCACCTTGGAATATTATCCACAGTTGCAGTGATATACGATCCTCTAGGATTCGTTGCCCCCTATCTCCTCAATGGTAAGAGGATTCTACAAGAAATGTAACCGGGTGGGACGACCCACTACCTGCACATCTGAGACCGCGGTGGGAGTGCTGGAAAAGGGATCTCAATAATCTGGAGAAATTGCAGATAGCTAGATGTTATGTGCCTGCCGACTTTGGAGAAGTGGTGTAAAGAGAACTGCATCACTTCTCAGATGCAAGTACCACTGGATACAGACAGTGGTCTTACCTGAGATTGATAAAAAAAGGACAAAGACGTTCACTGCATTTTTGTCATGGGGAAAGCTTGCATGTCTCCCACAAAGGTCACCACAATCCCAAGATTAGAACTCACAGCAGCAACTGTCTCAGGCACAGTGAGTAACCTGCTCAGAGAGGAGCTACTGTACAGCAATGTGGAAGAGTTCTTTTGGACAGACACTAAAGTCATTATAGGATACATTAGTAATGAAGCAAGACGTTTCCACACATTTGTTGCAAACAGGGTGCAAAAGATCCGCAACAACACAACACCTCAACAGTGGTTTTATGTTTCAACCTGTGAAAACCCTGCAGACAAGGCATCTAGGGGAACAACAGTAGATGGACTGCTCTCATCCAACTGGTTCACAGGCCCTAAATTCCTGTGGGAAAAAGAAGTACGACTTCCAGCAAATGAGAACACAGAGCTACCAGTCGGAGATCCTGAGGTGAGAAAGGTGCAAACATTACACACACAAACTGCAGAACATATGAGCCTTGCTGACCGTCTTGCAAAGTTCTCATCCTGGTCTCATGCAGTTAGTGCTGTAGCACGTCTTAGATGCCGTCTACTTAATGACAAATCAAATGCACACTCTACTTTTAATGAACGACAAAATGCAGAACTTGTGATCATCAAAGATCTGCAAAGACAAGTATATCAAGAGGAAATAAAAACACTAAGCAAAGGTAGACCATTACCAAGGAACAACAAACTTCACCATCTCGATGCTTTCTTAGACAGAGATGGTCTACTCAAGGTGGGAGGACGACTACACAGTTCATCTCTTCCTGACTCATTCAGACACCCAACAGTAATACCAAGAGAACATCATGTCACAAAACTGATAATTGCATACCACCATGAAAGGGTTAATCATCAGGGCAAAGGCTTTACCATGAATCAGATTCGATCCAGTGGCTATTGCATCCCCAGGTTGAGCCAAACAGTTGCATCCTATATTCGCCAGTGTGTGTTTTGTAGGAAACTAAGGCGATCTGTGGAAGAACAGAAAATTAGTGATCTCCCTACAGAAAGAATGGAACCCTCTCCACCTTTCACCTACTGTGGCATGGATGCCTTTGGCCCGTTTATCATTAAACAAGGACGCAAAGAACACAAAAGATATGGCCTGCTATTTACATGCTTTTATTCTCATGCCATTCATGTAGAAATGTTGGATGACCTATCGACTGATGCCTTTATCAATAGACTGTGATGCTTTATTGCACTACTCGGCTCAGTCAAGCAAATTAAGTGTGACCAAGGGACCAATTTTGTTGGGGCCAAAAATGAACTTGTTACAGCTCTACAGGAAGTTGATTCTGAGAGACTGAGAACCTTTCTTGCGGAAAAACAATGTGATTTTGTTTTCAATGCGCCTTACGCAAGTCATGCAGGTGGAGTGTGGGAAAGACAAATAAGGACTGTGAGGAATGTTCTCAACGCTACACTCACACTCTCATCTGCTTGACACGATGCTTTCCTACGGACCTTTTTGTATGAGGCAGCAGCGATTGTGAATAGTCGCCCTCTTACAACAGAGAATGATCCAAACAGTTTGGAACCACTCACTCCTAATCACCTCATCACCATGAAGGCTATTGCTGCTCTACCTCCTCCTGGAAGGTTCGTGAGGGAGGATTTGTATGGAAAGAAAAGATGGCATCAAGTACAGTTCCTAGCAGAGCAATTTTGGAACCGATGGAGAAAAAAGTATCTCCATAACATCATGGTCAGACAATGTTGGCACAGGCCCAAGAGAAATATTCAAGTAGGTGATGTAGTGATAGACACTGACGAAAAACAACCGAGATCTGTGTGGAGGCTTGGAAGAGTCTCAGAGACAGTAACAGACAAAGATGGACTCATCAGGAGGGTCAAAATAATTATAGGAGACATAAATCTGAACAAAAAGGGTGAAAGGCAGAGCAGAGTGTCTGTGGTTGAACGTCCAGTTCATAAGTTAGTTCTACTATTAGAATCTTCTTAAGAGTAAACTATAAGATAACATACAGTTAAGTTTATAAAGTTAATAATTTTTCATAAAAGGGATTGTTTCATATAAAATTATTTACATTTTAAATTGATGTGTGTTAAAACTGAAAATAATTTGGTGGAAGTGTGAAGGACGTCAAAGTATGATGATTACATGCATTTATATGGTTTAATTTTGACACTTCCTGTTTAGCCGAAACTGACTTTTATTTTGAAAGAAAAGTATGCACGAGGGGGATCTAACACACACACATACACACACACACACAAACAAACACACAAAAAAGATCACTAGCGATAAAGAGAAGGTGACAAGGCAACAAAGGTTAAAGAGATAATGAATATAGCTATGCTGTGTCTTACAGTGTAGAGGATGTGTTTTGTTAAACTTTGGTACATACTGGTAAAATGTTAATGAAAATGGCTAATGTTTGATTTATGGTGATATGTTGTTTTGTTTATTCTGTGTTCAGCTCTTACGTTGGTTTATGACCCGCAAGGAAACTCATTAAAAGGCCACTAAACCTTCAGTTCTGGCTGACTTCTTTCGACTGGATGCTACATACAGTATGTGGAAAATAATGTGTTTTTTAACCTTAAACCGCATAAACACATTTCATTACACCAAATACACAAAATAATGTTCTTTTTAGCAGCATCATCTGACGCCTTAAAAAAAGATACTCCTGACCTTAACATGAAGCAGTCAGCCACGAGATACACAAGAGCCAATAGCATTTCACACAAAAAAAGCTGACGTGAGGCTTCTTCTGGTGGTATTTGTTGAATTCACACACAGACTACACACAGGATCTGAGCTTTACAGCAGACGGAGTCGCCGATCGTGTCTAGTCCTCTCACAAATCAATCATTTTGCCTCGGGAGACTTGGAATATTAATAATTTCTGAATAAATTGTAGCTCTATCTGCCTGTTATATCTTGTGTTTTATCGACAGATGGTATGTTTAGGGGCAGGGGTTCGGTTATGTGATCATAAAAGTGTAAATAGTGTAATGTAAATTTTTAATTAAAAATTACACCCCAACATATATGCTATAACGGCAATATTATTATCCAATATATAAGTTAATCATCAGAATAAAATGCCCAGTGCCTTTCACGTCAGCATATTGATGCCAAGGATTTCTATTTAAAGAAATGGAGCAAAAATAGGATGGCAGCAACTGCACTCAGGATTGTTCCGTGGTGTAATGAAATATTGCCTTTCCGATCCACATCCACTGTGCTTGAGTCTGCTGAACTCTATGTGCTTTCTGTAATAAAATAACATCTGCTTGCTTTAAACACAGATAATCAAATAAAACAACTCTCTTTTCTTTTTCCCAACAACCATTAAAATTAAAAGTCACAATAAGGTTGCCCTTAGGAACAAAAGAAAATGCAAAGAATAACCCAAAACATCACCCTATTAAACACAGCCCTATAAATGTTTCTTGAGACCAGCATTTAATCTAATCTATTTTTTACTTTTATTTTATTTTTTACAGTGGCCACATATTTTAAGTTTCTATCATTTGGGTTGATCAGTCTCGTCTAGTAATGCTTTCCTCATAGCCATAGCACAATAATTCACAAAAAGTAACAAATCAGAGAAATACTTCTTTAATTTTGTTCTTTGCTAATTAAAATTGTCATCAACAAACTCGTTAATTGGTTGCACCATATAATACGATGGCTTCATTTGGAAGTTGCATTTTTTCTCTGCAGAACTGAAAACAGTGAGATAATCTACAATATCAGAGTCCTCACTGTCAGAATCAATATCAATGAACTGAACATCACCTCTCTTGGTCAGCTGGTCCATGTCTCTCTGTGACAGACCAACAGATGTTTGTGAGCTCCATGACTCTCCGGCTCCCTCAGTGGTGATCTCTGATCCACTCCAAACCCCACTACTGACATTATCACACTCACCAGCATCCACTGAACACTTTCCCACATCCACAGCATTGCTGTCTGCTGCACGCTCTTTCAGATATTATATATCTTTAGACAAAACAGTAAAATATCACTTAAAAAACAAAAACAAAACAAAACAAAAAAACCTTCTGCTACAGTATCGAAATAAACGTGTCTTATTTTCTCTGTCTAAATACTTGATTGTGACTGGCTGTAATGTGGAAATTAATTTTTTTTTTACATTTTTTAGAGTTAATTTATTTGCAAAAAATCTTATTTAGTATTTTTTTCTTAATCCTGCTGTTTATTGTAGGCTCTTTGTTTGATTGTTTATAAAACATGAAGTCTTTCTATTAAGAAGATGACCAACTTCATCCAGTGTCATCTAGGAGAGAGAAACATGGGTTTGCAGATGGCTGGTAAGGCCAATCTGAGCCTGAAAATGTCTCTGACTAAACAGCCAGATCAAGGACTTGGTACGGAGCCCGGGAGGTCACCTGTAGGAGAAAAAATACAATCCGTCCCCTCAGTTTATAAACCGTACTCATGAATTCTTAAACTGTTCCCTCGGTTTAACAAATCGTGCCCACGGATTAATAAACCATTCCCATGAATTTCCAATCTGTGCGCTCAGATTTTGTAAACCAAACCTTCGGTTTTTGAATCTGTACCCACGAATTCATAATCTGTGTGCACGCTTTCGCAATCCGTTCCCTCGGATTTGTAAACTCACGGATTTGTGGCCCTGCCCCCACCTAACTCTGGGGGAAAAAGCTTAGTGTAATAAAATCACCTAAATAAGTCTTCATGTTAAGAAAGAATAGTACACAAACACATTTCCAAAACTGTAAAAGGTTATTTAAAAATAAAACATTCATGAATTATTTTATGACAAACATTTTACTGTCTTAAGTGCACTCATTTATTTAGCCTATAAATTAAAATAATAATAATAAAAATAACTATTATTATTATTATTATTATTATTATTATTATTATTATTATTATATGTTATTATACAGGTTATGCATAAGAAACTTTTATCCAAAACGACTTACAAAAGAGGAACAAATTACTCCAGAGTCAGTCACAATGCCAGGTTTATTATACAATAATAATCAAGTGCTAAGATTATCACAAATTAAACAAGATTTTGACGCACATCTTTCTTCTTAAATCGTTGTATTCCACTTTGTACTACAATTGATAGAGAATCACTTCAGACACTTTGCTGCAGACCTATTCCACATAATAATATTCAATAAAACTGTATGTTAAAACGTCGGAGCTTGCTGCATGAATCTGTGAGTACAGTTTACAAGTCCGAAGGAACGGATTGCGAAAGCGTGCGCACGGATTATGAATTCGTGGGTACAGATTCAAAAACCGAAGGTTTGGTTTACAAAATCTGAGCTCACAGATTGGAATTTCGTGGGTATGGTTTATTAATCCATGGGCACAATTTGTTACACGGAGGGAGCAGTTTAAGAACTTGTGAGTAAGGTTTACAAACCGAGGGGATGGATTGCAAAACCGTCGTCATGGATTGTATTTTTTTTTTCCTACAGGTGACTTCTCGGGCTCCGTAATTTGGGGTGTCTCTGTCATGTGATTGTTGCTCGCTCAGGCTTTGCTTGCAGCTCTTTTTTTCTTCAATGTCTCAATGCTCAGCTGCTCTGAGAGCGTGGCCCCATCTGTTACAGCAAGGTGCCAGGAAGAGCATTCGAGGTCAAGGTCTTCCCATGAAGAGTAATCAATGCCAAAATCTTTCATTGAGGCTTTTAAAGTGTCTTTGAACCTCTTTTTCTGTCATTTTCAGCTCTCCATACAGGAAGCGTTTTATTAGACGTTTGTTGGACAATCTCACAATGTTTCTGGCTCAGCTGAGCTGAGGTTTTTGCAGCATTGTGAAGATACCGGCATGCTTGTCCTTTCGAGTATGTCTGTGTTGGGGACATTATTTTGTCACTTCACTTTCAGCAGTCTAGAGGTGGAAGTGGTTCAGCTTCTTGGCATGTTGCTGGTAGATTGTCCAAGTTTCAGAGGCATGAAGGAGGGCAGATAGGACTACTGCCCTGCAGACCTTCAGCTTGGTGGTCAAGCTGATCCCTTTTTGATCCTGCATTGATGAGCGATGTCTGCTAAAGGTCTTGGCTACTCTAATGTCTGTGTCATCATTGATATTCACGTTGCATCATTGATATTCACGTAGGGTGCTCCCTAGATAGGTGAACTTGTCCACTGCTGACAGTGTCTGGTTGTTCACTGTCACTGTGGGCTCCTGGTATGGTTTTTGTGGGGCAGGCTGGTACATCACCACAGTCTTCATTATGCTAATAGTCGGGCCAAAGTTGTAGCATGCAGTGGAGAACAGTTCCAGGCTGTCCTGAATGTCACAAGCACTTCACATATTCAGGGCACAGTCATCAACAAACATGACGTAATGGAAGTATAATGACATAGTCTGGCTACACAGACCTTGAACTTATCTACTTATCTGTCAGCATTGCAGGAACAGTGTGGGGGCAAACACGCAGCCTTGCTTCTCTCCATTTGTAACTACGAAAGCTAGATCTCAATCATCAAGCACACAAGCCTGCATGCTGTTGTGGAATTGGCATACTTTGCAAAGTAATCTTTCAGAGCAACCAAACTTACTCATGATCTTCCAAAACCCCTCACAACAGGTCAACATTTGGTTCCTGGCACTTCTCTTGAGGTTGTCCGTCAGCAAATATCATGTTTACTGTTCCTCGTTCTTTCCTGAAGCCACACTGGCTCTCGGGGAGTAAACCCTGCTCTAAGTGCACAGTGAGACGGTTCAGGAGGATTCTTGCAAGGATTTTTCCTGAGATGCAGAGGAGTGAGATTCCTTGGTGGTTATCACACATCTGTCTGTTTCCTTTGTGTTTGTAAAGGTGCACTATGGTGGCGTCCTTGAAGTCTTGAAGGAGAGTACCTTGTGCCCACATTGTTTGGAATAGTTCTGTCAGCTAATTTTGCAGGCATGGTCCAGACGCTTAGATCTCAGATAAAACATGGTTATGTTTGCATGTAAACACATCCTCATTCATTTGTTTATGTCCACACCACATTTAGACATTCAGACTGGACAATATTTGCATCTCTGATGTGACACATTAGGATAAACAGTGAGTGTTATTATATTTATTTAGATTTCATTCAGTCTTATTTATCTGTTTTATTGCAACAACAGGAAAGTTACACTGTAACTGCATCCCAATTCAGCGGCTGCATCCTTCAAAGTCAAAGTGGCCGTTGTTAAATGAGACTATGAAGATTTCCTGTTTGTATCACCAGCTGTTCCCGCCCACTGCTCCTGTCACCTAGCAACTGTGTGTGACAGCTGCCATCAGGTACACAGCAGAGATATTTCTGATAGACTTTTACATACAAAAATGGAGTCAGTATTGTAATTCTTCCAGGTAAAATAAGTTTGGTTAAACTGTTTATTAATTTGATCTATATAGCAACAATTAGTCAGCATAGTTTATTTCTATGCTTATTATTAACAGCTATTTTCATTTATTTATTTATTGCCCTGCAATGGCGTCACCATTTCAATCGGGCCATTTTTTTTCCCCAGAAACACACAGTGGCCGAGCTTAATGAATTATGATCGAAACCAAGCTGGATTTTATAATTTTGATGTTGGGAAACAGTCAAAGAAACAGATGGGATTGCTGGTTGTACAGGGGTTTATTTGAGCTGCTGTTGTTGACACATTCTTTAATGTTTCATGCAAAATAATTCTAGAGATTTTATACCCAACCTTCACTCCTTAAAGAATAAACATTACTTCATTTAGCTGAGACACACAATGCCGGTGTTCACTGATTCATATTCAACCAGTCATTTCTACTCTAAAGACATTGATACATGAAACTCAATATAAGAGAGAGAAGTAGCTGTAACACCATACACAGATCCTTTAAACACAAATAATACATTTAATAAACCTCATATCACAGACTTCAGTTATATTATTTATTTCATGATGAAATAGAAACTAGTATAAATGTATATCTAATTGAGAGTCTATGATACCCTTTGACAGTCACAAAATTCAGTGAAGTTAGTAAATGACACACACACACACACACACACACACACACACGTTGCGACTGCCTGTTAAGACAAAAACTGTTCAAATTATTCCTTTACAAAGTGATGAATGAAAATGAAGATAAAGGGAGTAAACACACAAGCACTTCTTATCTTACATGAAGTTCTGTTCATCCTTTCACTCTTAATATCTGCTGCAGATGAAGTTGAGTTTGTGAGTCTCAGGACGGCTGATCCAGCGCTGATCTCCTCCAGACTGAACTGCTCCAGATCTCACTGTGTGTTCACAGTCCTCCTCTGATGTACCGTTCCCTGGAGCCCAGTTCTGATAGCACACAGTCTCTCCACTCACCCAGTACCAGATGCCCACAGTGCAGGAGTGACGCAAACCCAGCCACACCTCCGCAGTAGACGCTCGTTTAACCACGTCCATCACCTCACGCTGAATCTCTTCTGAATGAACCGAGACCAGATCCACATGATTCTGTCTGCAGTATCTCAGAGCTTCAGACCACGTCAGATTCTCTCTGATCACAATCAGTTTATCTGGAAACCAAAGAAAGCACAAGCAGAAACTAGAGAGAGACTGATCAAAAACAACATGCAGAACAAACACTGGGGATGAATTTGTCATGTCAGACATGTAGAGTGAACTTTAAGAGATCTGGAGGTGATGATGGAGTGTGTGTGTTTTGTGAAGATCTACTCACCTTCATGACACACAAAAGGAAATGGATAGGTGCAAGAGATGTCGTTCCATTTTCCCTGAGTGTTCAGTTTCACAACTGTACAGTTTTCATTACCTCCATCATTATCAGGTTCAACAGTGTCCCAGTCTCTGAATGAGGAGTCACTCTGATCTGACCACTGCCATGAGTCTCTGAACAGACCGATCCAGACATGTGATCCAGATAAATTATTATCACTAATGATCTGCTCAACCTGTTGATTCTCAGTCTGGTTTCTCACACTGACCAGATCAATGTGATTCTGTCTGCAGTAACTCTGAGCGTCTCTCCAACTCTTCAGCTGATTGATAAAGACAAGTCCTGTGTTTGCTTTAAGAAAAAAAAAGAAAGAGAGAGAGAGAGAGAGAGAGAGAGAGAGAGAGAGAGAGAGAGAGAGAAGACTTATGAATCCGTTTGTACATTGTTCTAACGCTGCTTTATGGTTTGGATGTTAACAGGAGCAGCGGTGGGAACATTTGCAGGTTCTTATTGTGACAAATTACCCTTGTGTTAGAAACAAACAAACCAATAAGTAAATAAATAAAAATAATAATGACTGAAATATATATATTTTTTTTTTCTGGAAAATATTGTGTCTATACAGAAACTGTATCAAAACTGAAAGTGTGACAGATATACACAGTCTGTTCTATATTGACAATAATATTAAAAAGTAATCTTTAAATGTACATCTATAAATGAACAGGTGTTGTGATTTTAAATAGCTGCACTCACTGTTGTTGCAGATGAAAGGTTGGGCATCAGTACATGACAAATCCTCAAATTGTCCATTTTTCATCATACCACAAAAGCTGCCTTCTGGTTGTCTAGGAGCCCAGTTCAGATAGAGCGCAGGTTCACCTGAAGACCACTGCCATTCATCACTACGCGTCCTCTGCAGCCCAATCCAGACATCTTGAACACTTCTACCATTCACACTCTTCTTCAGCTCGTTCGTGTCGTTCATGTTGTCAGCGGTGGCCAGATCTGTGTATTTCTCTCTGCAGTATCTCTGAGCTTCAGTCCAGGTCTTCCTCTCATTTATAAAGTGATACTGACGCTGAACACATTCAGATACGGAGCAGAGAGCTGTGAAAGAGAGACACTGCTTTAATGCTTTTCATAACAGGATCAAACCTAATGAAACTATAAATCATAAATAAAACCATAAACACACTCACCAATGAGAGGAAGAATGAAATACAGAGTTTGGTCCATTTCTGAGGACAAAACACATTAAAAAATTAAAATACTCTAATTTTCATCTTAGAGTAAAACACCATGACATTTTTTTTAAAAACATCTTAGCGGCATAACAGGATTCACAACAATTCAGATAATATTAACATCTAAAAGTCTAGTATTTTTGTTAAAGAATGAACATACAGTATACGTAATTCTTACTTTAGAGGTTGTGTTTCTGTCCTGAGTCTGATGTTTCTGTCTTCAGCTTTAAACTGTGTGATTATTATATCTGCTTTCATGAATCAGCGTCACATCATTTGTTTACTACTCAAAAAAAAAAACCATTTCATGTTTTACTTCCTCTATTTTTGTGTATTTGTCCATGTCTTTCCACTAATTTTCATACTGACATCTGTGTCAGTCAGTATCAGTCAATATGAAAATGAACTTTATTTAACAAAATTACATAGATATGAACATTCTTAATTTACATTTTGACACTTAAAACTAAGTGGCTATTATAATATTATAAGTGGGTAGCACAACTCTATTCAGTTTGAAATGCATTTTTATATTCCTGTTGAGCCACTTTTTACATGGTGCTTTTTTAAACAAATAACCCACTAATGATCTGACTGATGAGGGTTGAGGTCGTTAGTGAAGACGGTGATACTGGTGACTGACAGCCTCGAAAACCCTCCATTTGAGGCTCCAGTGTGTGAGATGAAAGAATACTTGTGATTATTGAGAAAGATTTTGTATTGCGTGAATGGTTTGAGGAATTAAAAAAAGACAAGATGAAGAGGAAAGAGAGATTCTTCCCTTTCTTATCTCGGGTTTCTTCTTTTTCCTCTTCTGAGAGCCGAGGCCCCTGCTGATGAAGATCAGACACAGCAGACATTAGCAACAGAGACGAGAGGAAGACTCTGATCAGCCTGCATTGATCTGCTCATATATTGTGTACTTATTACCCTGAGATCCATTCATAATGTTAGAAAAGACTCTCATCATCCAAAATTAAATAACATCATCTGCTTCTGTTTCAGAAGAAATGTGTCTAGATACTCAATCTAGATGATCGATTGTGATTGAATGGAATGCAAAGATGAAAACATTGTTACATTTTTTAGAATTTAGAATTCATCTCTTTGTGAAAATTCTAATATTGTTTCATTTCCTACTCCTGCCGGTTTTTTATGTTTATGAATATGTTTGCATGTAAACACATCCTCATTCATTTGTTTATGTTCACACCACATTTAGACATTCAGGCTGGACAGTATTTACATCTCTGACGTGAAACAGAAGCATACACAACAAGTTATTTTAGTCGCATTTGATTACATTTCATTCAGTCTTATTAATAATTTTATTGCAGAAAAGTTAGACTGTAAATGTGTCTCAATTCAAAGGCCTAATGCCTCAAAGTCCACAAAGATTAAAATTAACATTGTTAAATGAGACTATGGAGGATTTCCTGTGTGACACAGCAGAGACGACAGACTTAAAAAAATAAATAAAATAAAAAAATAAAAAAATTCCCCAAATCATCCTAAAACAGCACTGTAACAAACTTCTGTAGTTTACAAAACACTAATACTGTAAAATAAACAAATGTTTACTGTAGAACTCGTCACATATTGACGTTTGGTCAGGAACCCTTGGCGTTGCTTTTTGACGCTCGAGGTACCCCTTTAGCATCATTTTTTTGAAGTGCAGGTTTATCCTTTTAGTGTCGCTTCTCGTGCAGGGTCCTCTATTGTTTTCAGCTGATGTCTTAATTTAATGATTTGCATGCATTTGTAAAAAATATAAATAATTTTATATAAATGTATACTTTCACTGGAGCACATAACCCCTCCCCTAAACCTATAACTTCTGAACAATATAAACACAACTGGGAAATAACAGTACAGTCGCAGGTAATTGCAAAAACTGAAAATAAATCATAAAAGCATTACAAACAAGTCCTGTTGCATTCCAAGTCTTCTGAAGCCATACGATGTCTTTATGTGAAGAAGAGAGTAAAACATAAGGTTTTAATTACTG
Source organism: allo-octoploid hybrid of Carassius auratus x Cyprinus carpio (assembly GCA_024542945.1). Lineage (NCBI taxonomy): Eukaryota > Metazoa > Chordata > Actinopteri > Cypriniformes > allo-octoploid hybrid of Carassius auratus x Cyprinus carpio. The sequence continues at coordinate 13,290 of JANHFF010000261.1, forward strand.
AAAATGATCCCACTCATTTAAAAAGATACTCCTGACCTTAGCATGACACAATCAGTCACGAGATACACAAGAGCCAATAGCATTTCATTTACATTACATTTACATTTAATCATTTAGCAGATGCTTTTATCCAAAGCGACTTACAAATGAGAACAATAGAAACAATCAGATCAACGAGAGAACAACAACGGTATACAAGTGCCATGACAAGTCTCAGTTAGTCTAGTACAGAACACGTAGCCAGGTTTTTTTTTTTTTTTTTTTTTTTAAATGAATATGATAGACAAGAAAAAGAAAAGGTAAGTACTAGTATTAGTTGGTTAAGTGAAGGCGAAAGAGATGAGTCTTTAGATGTTTTTAGATGCATTTCACAACCAAAGCTGACGTAAGTCTTCTTCTGGTGGTATTTGTTGAATTCACACACAGACTACACACAGGATCTGAGCTTTACAGCAGACAGAGACGCTGATCGTGTCTATTCCTCTCACAAATCAATCATCTTGCCTCGGGAGACTTGGAATATTAATAATTTCTGAATAAATTGTGACTGTAGCTCTATCTGCCTGTTATATCTTGTGTTTAATCGACAGATGGTAGGTTTAGGGGCAGGGGTTCGGTTATGTGATCATAAAAGTGTAAATAGTGTAATGTAAATTGTAAATTAAAAGTTACCTGTGTGTTCAAGAGTGCACTGGGACAGAGCTGTATGTGGCACCCTTCTTAGTTATTAAAGCCCTACGTGCATCGTAAGAAGACATATAGGTCGTTTGTGCAAGCATCTTATTACGACCTATATTTACGTTTTAAAGTTAAGCGGCCTCTAGCGTAAAAATAATGACAACAGTCAAGCCTAGCTCCTGATATATTATTATTATGAGCTTTTAATCATGTGTATTGTCTAATCGCAGGAAAGGCCTCCCTTCACAAATCAACTTAATTATGATCATTAACTAATTTGTTTAAATTTTCAGCAGATGGATGAGGTTCATTGTGATTCCTAACCAGATCTGGATTAACAGAACAATTAAAATCTCACCCAAGAACAAGAATGTTTCCCTGAGTACACTTTTATGAAGCATCAATGTATTTTTTTAAAACACGATATGTTCTTGACCAATATTTGGAGCATACACATTGAAAAAGGAAAATTTGTATCACAAAAACCAATATCATCTCTCAGAATCTGACCAGGCATTACCTCAACCATTTCTGGATGACTACAGACACGTGGAGCAAGAATAGGATGACAGCAACTGCACTCAGGATTGTTCCGTGGTGTAATGAAATATTGCCTTTCTGATCCCCATCCACTGTGCTTGAGTCTGCTGAACTCTATGTGCTTTCTGTAATAAAATACATCTGCTTGCTTTAAACGCAGATAATCAAATATAGCAACTCTCTTTTCTTTTTTCCAACAACCATTAAAATTAAAAGTCACAATCTTTAAGGTTGCCCTTAGGAACAAAAGAAAATGCAAAGAATAACCCAAAACATCACCCTATTAATCACAGCCCTATAAATGTTTCTTGAGACCAGCATTTAATCTATTTATTTTTTTAATTATTATTATTTTCTTTACAGTGGCCACGTGTTTTTAAGTTTATATCATTTGGGTTGATCAGTCTCGTCTAGTAATGCTTTCCTCATAGCCATAGCATAATAATTCAGAAAAAAAGTTACAAATCAGAGAAATACAAACTCGTTAATTGGTTGCACCATATAATACGATGGCTTCATTTGGAAGTTGCATTTTTTTCTCTGCAGAACTTCCTTGAGAACCAAAAACAGTGAGATAATCTACAATATCAGATTCCTCACTGTCAGAATCAATATCAATGAACTGAACATCACCTCTCTTGGTCAGCTGATCCATGTCTCTCTGTGACAGACCAACAGATGTTTGTGAGCTCCATGACTCTCCGGCTCCCTCAGTGGTGTTCTCTGATCCACTCCAAACCCCACTACTGACATTATCACATTCACCAGCATCCACTGAACACTTTCCCACATCCACAGCATTGCTGTCTGCTGCACGCTCTTTCAGATATTATATATCTTTAGACAAAACAGTAAAATATCACTTAAAAAAAAAATAAAAAATTGATTTATTTGTAAAAATTATTAAGTTTTGTTTCTTACTCCTGCTGTTTACTGTAGGCTCTTTGATTGTTTATAAAACATGAAGTCTTTCTATTAAGAAGATGACCAACTTCATCCAGTGTCATCTAGGAGAGAGAAACATGGGTTTGGAGATGGCTGGTAAGGCCAGTCTGAGCCTGAAAATGTCTCTGACTAAACAGCCAGATCAAAGGACTTGGTACGGAGCCCGGGAGATCACCTGTAGGAGAAAAAAATACAATCCATGACGACGGTTTTGCAATCCGTCCCCTCAGTTTATAAACCGTACTCACAAATTCTTAAACTGTTCCCTCGGTTTAACAAATCGTGCCCACGGATTAATAAACCATACCCACGAATTTCCAATCTGTGCGCTAAGATTTTGTAAACCGTACCTATAATCTAACAAGATTTTGACGCACATCTTTCTTCTTAAATCGTTGTATTTCACTTTGTACTACAATTGATAGAGAATTACTTCAGACACTTTGCTGCAGACCTATTCCACATAATAATATTCAATAAAACTGTATGTTAACACGTCGGAGTTTGCTGCATGAATCTGTGAGTACAGTTTACAAATCCGAGGGAACGGATTGTGAAAGCGTGCACACAGATTATGAATTCGTGGGTACAGATTCAAAAACCGAAGGTACGGTTTACAAAATCTGAGCGCACAGATTGGAAATTCGTGAGTATGGTTTATTAATCCATGGGCACGATTTGTTACACCGAGGGAGCAGTTTAAGAATTCTTGAGTACGGTTTATAAACTGAGGGGACGGATTGCGAAACCGTCGTCATGTATTGTATTTTTTTTTTCTCCTACAGGTGACTTCTCAGGCTCCGTAATTTCGGGTGTCTCTGTCATGTGATTGTTGCTCGCTCAGGCTTTGCTTGCAGCTCTTTTTTTCTTCAGTGTCTCAATGCTCAGCTGCTCTGAGAGCGTGGCCCCATCTGTTACAGCAAGGTGCCAGGAAGAGCATTCGAGGTCAAGGTCTTCCCATGAAGAGTAATCAATGCCAAAATCTTTCATTGAGGCTTTTAAAGTGTCTTTGAATCTCATTGTCATTTTTAGCTCTCCATACAGGAAGCGTTTTATTAGACGTTTGTTGGACAATCTCACAATGTTTCTGGCTCAGCTGAGCTGAGGTTTTTGCAGCATTGTGAAGATACCGGGCATGTTTGTCCTTTCGAGTATGTCTGTGTTGGGGACATTATTTTGCCACTTCACTTTCAGCAGTCCAGAGGTGGAAGTGGTTCAGCTTCTTGGCATGTTGCTGGTAGATTGTCCAAGTTTCAGAGGCATGAAGGAGGGCAGATAGGACTCCTGCCCTGTAGACCTTCAGCTTGGTGGTCAAGCTGATCCCTTTTTGATCCTGCATTGATGAGCGAGGCTGCTAAAGGTCTTGGCTACTCTAATGTCTGTGTCATCATCGATATTCACGTTGCATGATAGGGTGCTCCCTAGATAGGTGAACTTGTCCACTGCTGACAGCGTCTGGTTGTTCACTGTCACTGTGGGCTCCTGGTATGGTTTTTGTGGGGCAGGCTGGTACATCACCACAGTCTTCATTATGCTAATAGTCGGGCCAAAGTTGTTGCATGCAGTGGAGAACAGTTCCAGGCTGTCCTGAATGTCACAAGCACTTCACATATTCAGGGCACAGTCATCAACAAACATGACGTAATGGAAGTATAATGACATAGTCTGGCTACACAGACCTTGAACTTATCTACTTATCTGTCAGCATTGCAGGAAATATCGTGCTGAACAGTGTGGGGACAAACACGCAGGCTTGCTTCTCTCCGTTTGTAACTACGAAAGCTAGTTCTCAATCATCAAGCACACAAGCCTGCATGCCGTTGTGGTATTGGCATACTATGCAAATTAATCTTTCAGAGCAACCAAACTTACTCATGATCTTCCAAAACCCCTCACAACAGGTCAACATTTGGTTCCTGGCACTTCTCTTGAGGTTGTCCGTCAGCAAATACCATGCTTACTGTTCCTCGTTCTTTCCTGAAGCCACACTGGCTCTCGGGGAGTAAACCCTGCTCTAAGTGCACAGTGAGACGGTTCAGGAGGATTCTTGCAAGGATTTTTCCTGAGGTGCAGAGGAGTGAGATTCCTTGGTGGTTATCACACATCTGTCTGTTTCCTTTGTGTTTGTAAAGGTGCACTATGGTGGAGTCCTTGAAGTCTTGAAGGAGAGTACCTTGTGCCCACATTGTTTGGAATAGTTCTGTCAGCTAATTTTGCAGGCATGGTCCAGACGCTTAGATCTCAGATAAAACATGGTTATGTTTGCATGTAAACACATCCTCATTCATTTGTTTATGTCCACACCACATTTAGACATTCAGGCTGAACAATATTTGCATCTCTGATGTGAAACATTAGGATAAACAGTGAGTGTTATTATATTTATTTAGATTTCATTCAGTCTTATTTATCTGTTTTATTTTAACAACAGGAAAGTTACACTGTAACTGCATCCCAATTCAGCGGCTGCATCCTTCAAAGTCAAAGTGGCCGTTGTTAAATGAGACTATGAAGATTTCCTGTTTGTATCACCAGCTGTTCCCCCCTGTTCGCTCCTATCGCCTAGCAACTGTGTGTGACAGCTGCCATCAGGTACACAGCAGAGATATTTCTGATAGACTTTTACATACAAAAATGGAGTCAATATTATAATTCTTCCAGGTAAAATAAGTTTGGTTAAACTGTTTATCAATTTTATCTAATTAGCAACAATTAGTCAACATAGTTTATTTCTATGCTTATTATTAACAGTGCTAATTTTATTTATTTTTTGCCCTGCAATGGCATCACCGTTTCAATCAGGCCATTTTTCCCAGAAACATACAGTGGCCGAGCTTAATCAATTATGATTGAAACCAAGTTGGATTTTATAATTCTGATGTTGGGAAACAGTCAAAGAAAGAGATGGGATTGCTGGTTGTACAGGGGTTTATTTGAGCTGCTGTTGTTGACACATTCTTTAATGTTTTGTGCAAAATAATTCTAGAGATTTTATACCCAGCCTTCACTCCTTAAAGAATAAACATTACTTCATTTAGCTGAGACACACAATGTCGGTGTTCACTGATTCATATTCAACCAGTCATTTCTACTCTAAAGACATTGATACATGAAACTCAATATAAGAGAGAGAAGCAGCCGTAACACCATACACAGATCATTTAAACACAAATAATACATTTAATAAACCTCATATCACACACTGCAGTTATATTATTAATGTCATGATGAAATAGAAACTAGTATAAATGTATTTCTGATTGAGAGTCTATGATGCCCTTTGACTGTCACAAAATTCAATAAAGTTAGTAAATGACACACACACACACACACACACACAAACAAACAAACACGCACACACACACACACACACACACACACACACACACACACACACACACACACACACACACACACACACACACACACACACACGTTGAGTGAGCAAAATGTTTCTGTATTTTTAACCCTCAGGTGCGACTGCCTGTTGAGACAAAAACTGTTCAAATTATTCCTTTACAAAGTGATGAAAGAAAATGAAGTTAAAGGGAGTAAACACACAAGCACTTCTTATCTTACATGAAGTTCTGTTCATCCTTTCACTCTTAATATCTGCTGCAGATGAAGTTGAGTTTGTGAGTCTCAGGACGGCTGATCCAGCGCTGATCTCCTCCAGACTGAACTGCTCCAGATCTCACTGTGTGTTCACAGTCCTCCTCTGATGTACCGTTCCCTGGAGCCCAGTTCTGATAGCACACAGTCTCTCCACTCACCCAGAACCAGACGCCCACAGTGCAGGAGTGACGTAAACCCAACCACACCTCCGCAGTAGACGCTCGTTTAACCACGTTCATCACCTCACGCTGAATCTCTTCTGAATGAACCGAGACCAGATCCACATGATTCTGTCTGCAGTATCTCAGAGCTTCAGACCACGTCAGATTCTCTCTGATCACAATCAGTTTATCTGGAAACCAAACAAAGCACAAGCAGAAACTAGAGAGAGACTGATCAAAAACAACATGCAGAACAAACACTGGGGATGAATTTGTCATGTCAGACATGTAGAGTGAACTTTAAGAGATCTGGAGGTGATGATGGAGTGTGTGTGTTTTGTGAGGATCTACTCACCTTCATGACACACAAAAGGATGTTGATTGGTGCAAGAGACGTCGTTCCATTTTCCCTGAGTGTTCAGTTTCACAACTGCACAGTTTTCATTACCTCCCCAATTATTAGGTTCACCAGTGTCCCAGTCTCTGAATGAGGAGTCACTCTGATCTGACCACTGCCATGAGTCTCTGAACAGACCGATCCAGACATCATCAGATATCTGACTGTCATTAATGATCTTCTGAACCTGTTGATTCTCATTCTGGTTTCTCACACTGACTAGATCAATGTGATTCTGTCTGCAGTAACTCTGAGCGTCTCTCCAACTCTTCGTCTGATTGATAAAGACGAGTCCTGTGTTTGCTTTAAGAAAACAGATGAAAACAGATTCATGAATCAGTTTGTTCATTATTCTTATGCTGCTTTATGTTTAACATCAGAAACACATCATTTAAAGACTGATTTTGTGTTGAGGGACTTAAAGCTGAATGTATCGCACAGCTCACGGTGTTCAGGTGGTTTATCACAGACTCTGCAGTTAATGATCACTAATTTTTAATTTGTTTTGAAACATCTACTTAAAAAAGACTAATTTCTGAGAATAAAAATATCAAAAACAAAATATTGTAATATTGTGAACACAATTAAATTACACTGACAAGACAAGAACTGAACAAGAGTTTTGTTCCTAAACATCAAAAAGAGGCAGAATTCCATACAGTATCCAAAAATGATGTCCGGAGGTTTTATATATATATATATATATATATATATATATATATATATATATATATATATATAAATATTTCTAAATATAAAACCATATATATGTTTACAAAATCTTTAACACATTGTTAATAATATTTGTATAAAGGGTTATGTTGATTTTCTACGGCAGAAACTTTACAGGGCAGTGGACCTCCAGGAGCATGTTGCCATTGTAGGGAGATGCACTTACTGTTATTGGATGAATTGCAAACAAAAGTTAGGGACACACTACATCCCAAATCATGCCATTGTCCATTTCTCATCATAACACATTCTTCTTTAACACCATTTGGTTGATTATCTCCCCAGTTCAGATAGAGAACAGGTTCACCTGAAGACCACTGCCATTTTCTCTTCAGCCCAATCCAGACATACTGAACACTTCCATCATTCACACTCTTCTTCAGCTCGTTCGTGTCGTTCATGTTGTCAGCGGTGGCCAGATCTGTGTATTTCTCTCTGCAGTATCTCTGAGCTTCAGTCCAGGTCTTCGTCTCATTTATAAAGTGATACTGACGCTGAACACATTCAGATACGGAGCAGAGAGCTGTGAAAGAGAGGCACTGCTTTAATGCTTTTCATAACAGGATCAAACCTAATGAAACTAAAACCACAAACACACTCACCAATGAGAAGAAGAATAAAATGCAGAGTTTGGTCCATTTCTGAGGACAAAACACATTAAAAAAACTCAAATACTCTAATTTTCAGAATAAAACACCATGAAGTTTTTTAAAAAACATCTTAGCGGCATAACAGGATTCACAACAATTCAGATAATATTAACATCTAAAAGTCTAAGAATGAACATATGAGTTGTTCTTACTTTAGAGGTTGTGTGTTTCTGTCCTGAGTCTGATGTTTCTGTCTTCAGCTTTAAACTGTGTGATTATTATATCTGCTTTCATGAATCAGCGTCACATCATTTGTTTACTACTCTAAAAAAAAACCTATTTCATGTTTTACTTCCTCTATATTTGTGTATTTGTCCATGTCCTTCCACTAATTTTCATACTGACATCTGTGTCAGTCAGTATCAGTCAATATGAAATGAACCTTATTTAACAAAATTACATACATATGAACATTCTTAATTTACATTTTGACACTTAAAACTAAGTGGCTATTATAATATTACAGATGGATAGCACAACTCTATTCAGTTTGAAATGCATTTTTATATTCCTGTTGAGGCACTTTTTACATGATGCTTTTTTAAACAAATAACCCACTAACGATCTGACTGATGAGGGTTGAGGTCGTTAGTGAAGACGGTGATACTGGTGACTGACAGCCTCGAAAACCCTCCATCTGAGGCTCCAGTGTGTGAGATGAAAGAATACTTGTGATTATTGAGAAAGATTTTGTATTGCGTGAACGGTTTGAGGAATTAAAAAAAGACAAGATGAAGAAGAAAGAGAGATTCTTCCCTTTCTTATCTCGGGTTTCTTCTTTTTCCTCTTCTGAGAGCCGAGGCCCCTGCTGATGAAGATCAGACACAGCAGACATGAGCAACAGAGACGAGAGGAAGACTCTGAGCAGCCTGCATTGATCTGCTCATATATTGTGTACTTATTACCCTGAGATCCATTCATAATGTTAGAAAAGACTCTCAATATCCAAAATGAAACAATAACATCATCTGCTTCTGTTTCAGAAGAAATGTGTCTAGATACTCAATCTAGATGATCGATTGTGATTGAATGGAATGCAAAGATGAAAATATTGTTACATTTTTTTAGAATTAAGAATTCATCTCTTTATGAAAATTCTAATATTGTTTCGTTTCCTACTCCTGCTGTCTACTGTTTTTTTTTGTTTTGTTTTTTTTTGCTTGTTTATAAAACATGAAAATGTTTGCATGTAAACACATCCTCATTCATTTGTTTATGTTCACACCACATTTAGACATTCAGGATGGACAGTATTTACATCTCTGACGTGAAACAGAAGCATAAACAACAAGTTATTTTAGTCGCATTTGATTACATTTCATTCACTCTTATTAATAATTTTATTGCAGAAAAGTAAGACTGTAAATGTGTCTCAATTCAAAGGCCTACTCCCTCAAAGTCCACAAAGATTAAAATTAACATTGTTAAATGAGACTATGGAGGATTTCCTGTGTGACACAGCAGAGACGACAAACTTAAACAAATAAATAAAATAAAAAATAAAAAAATCCCCCAAATCATCCTAAAACAGCACTGTAACAAACTTCTGTAGTTTACAAAACACTAATACTGTAAAATAAACAAATGTTTACTGTAGAACTCGTCACATATTGACGTTTGGTCAGGAACCCTTGGCGTTGCTTTTTGACGCTCGAGGTACCCCTTTAGCATCATTTTTTGAAGTGCAGGTTTATCCTTTTAGTGTCACTTCTCGTGCAGGGTCCTCTATTGTTTTCAGTTGATGTCTTAATTTAATGATTTGCATGCATTTGTAAAAAATATAAATAATTTTATATAAATGTATACTTTCACTGGAGCACATAACCCCTCCCCTAAACCTATAACTTCTGAACAATATAAACACACAACAGGGAAATAAAAGTACAGTCGCAGGTATTTGCGAAAAAAGAACATAAAGAAGCAGTATAAAAGCATTACAAACAAGTCCTGTTGCATTCCAAGTCTTCTGAAGCCATACAATGTCTTTATGTGAAGAAGAGAGTAAAACATAAGGTTTTAATCACTGAAAATGATCCCGCTCATTTAAAAAGATACTCCTGACCTTAGCATGACACAATCAGTCACGAGATACACAAGAGCCAATAGCATTTCACAACCAAAGCTGACGTAAGGCTTCTTCTGGTGGTATTTGTTGAATTCACACACAGACTACACACAGGATCTGAGCTTTACAGCAGACAGAGACGCCGATCGTGTCTATTCCTCTCACAAATCAATCATTTTGCCTCGGAAGAACTTGGAATATGAATAATTTTTGAATAAATTGTGACTGTAGCTCTATCTGCCTGTTATATCTTGTGTTTTAGCGACAGATGGTAGGTTTAGGGGCAGGGGTTCGATTATGTGATCATAAAAGTTTAAATAGTGTAATGTAAATTTTAAATTCAAAATTACCACCCAACATATATGCTATAACGACAATATTATTACCCAATAAATAAGTTAATCATCAGAATAAAATGCCCAGTGCCTTTCACGTCGGCATATTGACGCCAAGGATTTTTATTTAAAGAAATGGAGGAGCCCGCACATCGAAAAATGATCTAAAGGTGTACCCTGAGTGTCAAAAAGTGACGCCAAGGGGTCCTGATGAAGCGTCAGTATGTGACGAGTTGGGAGTGAGAATGTGTAGCTATACAGCATGCTGCTGTAGATCTGTAAAGAGCAAGTTTTTATTCTGAATCACAATACAGTAATTGATCAATTTTTGCAGTAGAAACCAGTCAGATACAACAATTTCTTCAATTCAGCAAGGTAACTGTTCATTATTTTGCAATGTTAATTTACCATAGTTTCCTCTTGTAAAGTTACCTGTGTGTTCAAGAGTGCACTGGGACAGAGCTGTATGTGGCACCCTTCTTAGTTATTAAAGCCCTCATGCATCGAAAGAAGACAGAGTTACTCGGTCACCTGCAGGACAATCAGCAGATTACACCTTTAACTTTATTCAACACCCCACTTTCTCAACATAGCAACAGTCAAGACTAGCTCCTGATATATTATTAGAATGAGCTTTTAATCATGTGTATTGTCTAATCGCAGGAAAGGCCTTCCTTCACAAATCAAATTAATTATGATCATTAACTAATTTGTTTAAATTTTCAGCAGATGGATGAGGTTCATTGTGATTCCTAACCAGATCTGGATTAACAGAACAATTAAAATCTCACCCAAGAACAAGAATGTTTCCCTGAGTACACTTTTATAAAGCATCAATGTATTTTTTTAAAACACAATATGTTCTTGACCAATATTTGGAGCATACACATTGAAAAAGGAAAATTTGTATCACAAAAACCAATATCATCTCTCAGAATCCGACCAGGCATTACCTCAACCATTTCTGGATGACTACAGACACGTGGAGCAAAAATAGGATGGCAGCAACTGCACTCAGGATTGTTCCGTGCTGTAATGAAATATTGCCTTTCCGATCCCCATCCACTGTGCTTGAGTCTGCTGAACTCTATGTGCTTTCTGTAATAAAATAACATCTGCTTGCTTTAAACGCAGATAATCAAATAAAACAACTCTCTTTTCTTTTTCCCAACAACCATTAAAATTAAAAGTCACAATCTTTAAGGTTGCCCTTAGGAACAAAAGAAAATGCAAAGAATAACCCAAAACATCACCCTATTAATCACAGCCCTATAAATGTTTCTTGAGACCAGCATTTATTCTATTTTTTTTATTATTATTATTATTATTTTCTTTACAGGGGCCACGTGTTTTTAAGTTTATATCATTTGGGTTGATCAGTCTCCTCCAGTAATGCTTTCCTCATAGCCATAGTACAATAATTAAGAAAAAAAGTTACAAATCAGAGAAATACTTCTTTAATTTTGTTCTTTCCTAATTAAAAGTGTCATCAACAAACTCGTTAATTGGTTGCACCATATAATATGATGGCTTCATTTGGAAGTTGCATTTTTTTCTCTGCAGAACTTCCCTGAGAACCAAAAACAGTGAGATAATCTACAATATCAGAGTCCTCACTGTCAAAATCAATATCAATGAACTGAACATCACCTCTCTTGGTCAGCTGGTCCATGTCTCTCTGTGACAGACCAACAGATGTTTGTGAGCTCCATGACTCTCCGGCTCCCTCAGTGGTGATCTCTGATCCACTCCAAACCCCACTACTGACATTATCACACTCACCAGCATCCACTGAACACTTTCCCACATCCACAGCATTGCTGCCTGCTGCACGCTCTTTCAGATATTATATATCTTTAGACAAAACAGTAAAATATCACTTAAAAATAAATAAATAAATAAATAAAACTGCTGATACAGTATCAATGTGTCTTATTTTCTCTGTCTAAATACTTGATTGTGACTGGCTGTAATGTGGAAATTAAAAAAAAAACAACATTTTTTAGATTTCATTTATTTGTAAAAATTATTTAGTTTTTTTTCTTACTCCTGCTGTTTACTGTAGGCTTCTTTCTATTAAGAAGATGGCCAACTTCATCCAGTGTCATCTAGGAGAGAGAAACATGGGTTTGCAGATGGCTGGTAAGGCCAATCTGAGCCTGAAAATGTCTCTGACTAAACAGTCAGATCAAAGGACTTGGTACGGAGCCCGGGAGATCACCTGTAGGAGAAAAAATACAATCCATGACGACGGTTTTGCAATCCGTCCCCTCAGTTTATAAACCGTACTCACGAATTCTTAAACCGTTCCCTCGGTTTAACAAATTGTGCCCACGGATGAATAAACCATACCCACGAATTTCCAATCCGTGCACTCAGATTTTGTAAACCGTACCTTCGGTTTTTGAATCTACACCCACAAATTCATAATCCGTGTGCACGCTTTCGCAATCCGTTCCCTCGGATTTGTAAACTCATGGATTTGTGGCCCTGCCCTCACCTAACTCTGGGGGAAAAGCTTAGTGTAATAAAATCACCTAAATAAGTCTTCATGTTAAGAAAGAATAGTACACAAACACATTTCCAAAACTGTAAAAGGTTATTTAAAAATAAAACATTCATTAATTATTTTATGACAAACATTTTACTGTCTTAAGTGCACTCATTTATTTAGCCTATAAATTAAAATAATAATAATAAAAATAACTATCATTATTATATGTTATTATACAGGTTATGCATAAGAAGCTTTTATCCAAAACGACTTACAAAAGAGGAACAAATTACTCCAGAGTCAGTCACAACGCCAGGTTTATTATACAATAATAATCAAGTGCTAAGATTATCACAAATTAAACAAGATTTTGACGCACATCTTTCTTCTTAAATTGTTGTATTCCACTTTGTACTACAATTGATAGAGAATCACTTCAGACACTTTGCTGCAGACCTTTTCCACATAATAATATTCAATAAAACTGTATGTTAACACGTAGGAGCTTGCTGCATGAATCTGTGAGTACAGTTTACAAATCCGAAGGAACGGATTGCGAAAGCGTGCGCACGGATTATGAATTCGTGGGTACGGATTCAAAAACCGAAGGTTTGGTTTACAAAATCTGAGCGCACAGATTGGAAATTTGTGGGTACGGTTTATTAATCCGTGGGCACAATTTGTTAAACCGAGGGAACAGTTTAAGAATTCCTGAGTACGGTTTATAAACTGAGGGGACGGATTGCGAAACCGTCATCATGGATTGTATTTTTTTTTCTCCTACAGGTGACTTCTCAGGCTCCGTAATTTGGGGTGTCTCTGTCATGTGATTGTTGCTCGCTCAGGCTTTGCTTGCAGCTCTTTTTTTCTTCAATGTCTCAATCCTCAGCTGCTCTGAGAGCGTGGCCCCATCTGTTACAGCAAGGTGCCAGGCTGAACATTCAAGGTCAAGGTCTTCCCATGAAGAGTAATCAATGCCAAAATCTTTCATTGAGGCTTTTAAAGTGTCTTTGAATCTCTTTTTCTGTCATTTTCAGCTGTCCATACAGGAAGTGTTTTATTAGAAGTTTCTTGGACAATCTCACAATGTTTCTGGCTCAGCTGAGCTGAGGTTTTTGCAGCATTGTCAAGATACCGGCATGTTTGTCCTTTAAAATATGTCTGTGTTGGGGACATTATTTTGTCACTTCACTTTCAGCAGTCCAGAGGTGGAAGTGGTTCAGCTTCTTGGCATGTTGCTGGTAGATTGTCCAAGTTTCAGAGGCATGAAGGAGGGCAGATAGGACTCCTGCCCTGTAGACCTTCAGCTTGGTGGTCAAGCTGATCCCTTTTTGATCCTGAATTGATGAGCGATGTCTGCTAAAGGTCTTGGCTACTCTAATGTCTGTGTCATCATTGATATTCAGGATGCATGATAGGGTGCTCCCTAGATAGGTGAACTTGTCCACTGCTGACAGCGTCTGGTTGTTCACTGTCACTGTGGGCTCCTGGTAAGGTTTTTGTGGGGCAGGCTGGTACATCACCACAGTCTTCATTATGCTAATAGTCGGGCCAAAGTTGTTGCATGCAGTGGAGAACAGTTCCAGGCTGTCCTGCATGTCACAAGCACTTCACATATTCAGGGCACAGTCATCAACAAACATGACGTAATGGAAGTATAATGACATAGACTGACTACACAGACCTTGAACTTATCTACTTATCTGTCAGCATTGCAGGAAACATCATGTTGAACAGTGTGGGGACAAACACGCAGCCTTGCATCATTCCATTTGTAACTACGAAAGGTAGATCTCAATCATCAAGCACACAAGCCTGCATGCCGTTGTGGAATTGGCATACTATGCAAATAATTATTTCAGGGCAACTAAACTTACTCATGATCTTCCAAAACCCCTCAAGGGGCTCAACATTTTGTTCCTGGCACTTCTCTTGAGGTTGTCGGGCAGCAAATATCATGTTTACTGTTCCTCGTTCTTTCCTGAAGCCACACTGGCTCTCGGGGAGTAAACCCTGCTCTAAGTGCACAGTGAGACGGTTCAGGAGGATTCTTGCAAGGATTTTTCCTGAGGTGCAGAGGAGTGAGATTCCTTGGTGGTTATCACACATCTGTCTGTTTCCTTTGTGTTTGTAAAGGTGCACTATGGTGGCGTCCTTGAAGTCTTGAAGGAGAGTACCTTGTGCCCACATTGTTTGGAATAGTTCTGTCAGCTAATTTTGCAGGCATGGTCCAGACGCTTAGATCTCAGATAAAACATGGTTATGTTTGCATGTAAACACATCCTCATTCATTTGTTTATGTCCACACCACATTTAGACATTCAGGCTGAACAATATTTGCATCTCTGATGTGAAACATTAGGATAAACAGTGAGTGTTATTATTTTTATTTACATTTAATTGTCTTATGTTTTATTTTAACAACAGGAAAGTTACACTGTAACTGCATCCCAATTCAGTGGCTGCATCCTTCAAAGTCAAAGTGGCAGTTGTTAAATGAGACTATGAAGATTTCCTGTTTGTATCACCAGCTGTTCCCGCCCACTGCTCCTATCGCCTAGCAACTGTGTGTGACAGCTGCCATCAGGTACACAGCAGAGATTTTTCTGACAGACTTTTACATACAAAAATGTCAGTATTGTATTTCTTCTAGGTAAAATAAGTTTGGTTAAACTGGTTAATAATTTTATCTAATTAGCAACAATTAGACAACAGTTTATTTCTCATTTTTTAACAGTGCTAAATTTTTATTTTTTTGCCCTGCAATTGCGTCATCATTCCAATCAGGCCATTTTTCCCCAGAAACATACAGTGGCCGAGCTTAAAGAATTATGATCGAAACCAAGTTGGATTTTATAATTCTGATGTTGGGAAACAGTCAAAGAAACAGATGGGATTGCTGGTTGTACAGGAGTTTATTTGAGCTGCTGTTGTTGACACATTCTTTAATGTTTTGTACAAAATTCTAGAGATTTTATACCCAACCTTCACTCCTTAAACCCTCTGAGGTCTAAGGGTATTTTTGGGGCCTGGAGAAGTTTTGTCATGCCCTGACATTTGTGCTTTGTTCAGTTTCTTATAAATATCTAAATGGCTAAAGTCTAATCTCACTGTAATCAGCACAAACTAGGCTATAATAATATGTGAGCAGCATGTTTTACATGATTGTGTTTTTGAGAAAAAAAAAATGTTATGCGTGGTTAGTGAAAAACTAAAAATGTTAAATCACTTGAATAAGGCAATAAAACACATACAGAAAATTGGTTCCTAGGACTTTTGAGAACTGGAGCTTTTAGCCTAGATTTTTTTTTTTTTTTGTAAATGATGTGAAAATCATCTTGTTTACTCACTTACAGAAAACAATATATTGATTTAAATTTTCTAAGACACTTTTTGTTGGTAAAAGTCATATGCGAGTAGGCGTCAACTATCATGAATTCACACCTGAGAAGACAAAGGCCTGCATAATGAGCTGCATAATGAGCCATTCAGTCAGCTGTGTCACTGAGAGGGATGAGTTACAAGAAAGAATGTGAGGACAAAATAAATGTATATAATTTTATGTTTGTAGTTTATTTAGAATATATTTAATTATCCCACAACATAATTTAATATTCACTTGTGAGTGCAGATAAACAGTTTATTAGGAACAATCAAAGCTGACTTTCAAACTGAATTTTTTGCATCATTATTCCAGTCACACAATCCTTCAGAAATCCTTTTAACAATCTTATTTTCTACAAAAAAACATTTATTGTTATTATTATCATTATTATTGTTATTATTATTAATGTAGAAAAGAGCTGAGAATATTTTTTTTCAGGTTTTTTAGGGGGGATAAATTGAAAGAACAGCATTGTTTATTACATTTGTTACAGTTACATTTATTGGTACATTTATATTACTTACATCAAGCTTTTGAATGGTATAGTAGTGTATATTGTTATTGAAACTTCATAATATTTCACTTGATTATACATTTAGTCAGGAATTATAGTTTGGAAAAAGTCTAACCAGTAAAATGTTTACTCGTTATGTGAAAACTAGTACAAGTATATAAATAAATAAAAAGAGACTTACTCATGTTTATGATCTCTGCTGAATAAAGTGCTTCATTCTTTTTTCTGAGGAAATCCAAATCTCAAATCCTCAACCACATCACATCTTTTTGGGGTGAATTATGTCTTATTCCTCTCATCGCGAAGCAAACAGTAAAATAAAAAAAACTTGAAGAACAATCTCGCTGCGTTGTCTTCTGTTGTGTGGGCGTATTCAAAAGCCGCGCTTCAGTGAAACATTTGAATCTCAAAAGCGCGCTCGGCGCGGGGGCGTGGTCGCATTAGAAGATAATGAAGGGAGACGTGAAAAACGGACATCGCATTGTTTTCATATGGATTACTTTATCACAGAATATTTGTTTTCGGCAGCACTTGTTTAGTTTAAAAGTAGACATGTCAGGCTTTCTATAGATATCTCTCTCATGTCTCTGTGTTGAGTATTCACTGAGTTACAGTTAATTTTAATGACGCGTTTGAAAATGAAGATCAGCGCAGACAAAGGCTGCAGACAGCACTCCTTGTTTGTTATCTTTATTTTATAAGTGCACAAAGTTTTGTTGTTATTATGTCCAGGGGCGGATTTAGTGAATCGGGGGCCCCAGGCAAATATAGGAATGGGGCCCTATACATTTGCACACATTTACCTAGATCAACCTTGAGGTTCCTTTTTTATTGTGATGCTTGCTGCTGCACAATGGTGCCACATTGTTGTGTCCAGTATTTCTACATTGTTAATGTACATGTTATAATGGGATTCTTTCATTTACATTAACATTTACATTTATTCATTTAGCAGACACTTTAATTATTTCATGTTGTAGACCACGAAATAGCAATTGCTTTACCGTTGAGATACAGGTTTTAACAAAAAACAAAATAAATTATAAAATGATAAACCTCACAATTGAACCTTTAAACCATTTTTTTTTTTTTTTTTTTTTAAGAAAAGGGATGAGTCTGAAGCATTTTTTTTATATTATTTAAAACAGATTTATGTGAGGGACTTTTCACATTGGTCTGAATAAAAACTGCAGACTGGATTATTGAAAATGCACATTCATTCTCTGCCAGTAGGAGGTGCTTTTGGAACGTCAGAAATATAGTGGTTTCCCTGGTAATGGCTGTAAACAAAGCAGCTCAGCTCATAAATTATACTTTATCAGATAAAATTAAAATGTGATCAAAACTTTTCTGGAGACAATCAGTTCTCTTCAGAAGTTCATTCATATAAAATTAGTGAGAATGAGAAAAGTGTGAAAAAATATAGCCTATATTGATGAGGAAAATCCACTGATGAGTAACCAGCATAAGCCTACATTTAATTTTAGTCATTTTAACTTAGGGCTGTCAGTCGATTAAAATATATAATCGCGATTAATCGCATGATTGTCATGAGTTAATTCATGAATAATCGCAACTTAATCTTATCTGTTCTAAATGTACCTTAAATTAATACTTTTCCCCATGGTTTCACAGACAAGGCTTAAGCTAGTCCCAGACTAAAGTGCATGTTTGAGCTGTCTCAGCTGAAAATATCTTGCTCTGACATAGGCCTTAAAAATCATTGTTCTGTGTCAAGATGCACATCTGCAACATTTTCTTCTATGGCATTTTTGTAAAAGTTGCCTAAATATCATAATTTAACTAAGGCTTGGCTTTAAACTAAGCCACGTTTGTGAAACGGGTCATACATGTTTTTCAAAGAACTTGTTCATGTCTATTAGACACATGAAAAAAAAAACAAAAACAAAAAAACCCATAGAAATACTAGGTTCCTATTACTTCTCTTTCTTTGCACTGAGCAATTTACTTACACAAACCTGTTTGCATTTTCGCACGACAGGGCAGCTCACTTCTTCTGAACATGCAAAATGTACATTTATTATTTATTATTACATTTGTTTGCCTCTCTGTGCCACATACTGTATTTTGATGCAGCTAAATTCTCAAAACTGTTTTCACTGATATATTTGACTGTTTCTGTTGTCAGACAACGGGATGAATATGAAATAATGACTGAAACGCGACCCATTAAGACTAACCAGCTCTCCCTTCAAAGATGTTAATGTGCACAAAAATCCTGATTTATAATCGTGCCATCGTCTGATAAAATCAAATAGACTACACGTAAGATAAAGACAATAGCTATGCTGTGATTTCGGCTATACTTACATGTTAATATTTATGCATAATATTTTCATTTGCTACAAGCAGGATACACAAGAAGCACGTTCAACTCGGACAGGCAGACGGTTGTCGTGTTAATAAACACCGTAAACAGCAACCGTTCGCGTGTCCGCGCTTAATGCGCATCTAATGAAAAGCATTTTAGGGGCCCTTGGCTTTTGGGGGCCCAAGGCAGTCGCCTTCCTTCGCCTAATGGGTAAGTCCGCCCCTGATTATGTCTGTATACAAAAAAAAAGTAGACCCTTTACAGATTCGATTGATGTATTGCTCTTATCTGTACGATCAAAACTGAAAGTGTAATTTAAGTTCTTTTCAGGGTTATCAGGAGAAAATACCCCAAAACGCGTATACGCGTTAATCGACTTCAGAGGGTTAAAGAATAAACATTACTTCATTTAGCTGAGACACACAATGTCGGTGCTCACTGATTCATATTCAACCAGTCATTTCTAATCTAAAGACATTGATACATGAAACTCAATTTAAAAGAGAGAGAAGCAGCTGTAACACCATACACAGATCCTTAAAACACAAATAATACATTTAATAAACCTCATATCACACACTGCAGTTATATTATTTATATCAGGATGGAATAGAAACTAGTATAAATGTATATTGTCACACTACTGTACCGGAAGGAACACTGAGCCGAGAATAGTCTATGAAATCCTTGTTCAATCTGCAAAAGCTGTGCTTACACCTTGGTTAATAATGCAATAATTAATTTAAGTGCACCAAGTAGTTTTGAAGAGGTTTTAAAGGGGTTGTGAATAGACGTCCAAGCATGACTAGCAGGGGGAAAAAAATGTATAAAAAGTAAATTTATTTACTTTATCTTGTTTAAATAAATTATAATCACAAAGTGCCCAGTGTGGTTAAGTGATTGCAAAGCCACACTGCAATTAAGTCATTATTTCAACCTGTTTTATGTATTCGTTGTTATTATTTTTATGGAATCTATGCATGTACATGTAAAACAGATATATATATATCCGGTCATCATTTCGGTCTGAGTTGTATGTAATTAACAAAACGGTACTGCCAAGATGTAGAAACAAAACGAATACACAAATCCGGCGAATCACGGAAGTAAAGCAGCACCGCCATTACTGTGTGCCTTGCTGCTCAGGAAGTAGCAGAAGTAGCGTGTTAGTCCCGTGGGCGGCTGTAGCAAATGTTAGCTGTAGGAAAAGTTATTTTTATTTAGTTTTTTTAGTACGTATGCTGTCCAGTGATGCCGGGAAGAGCGTGCTGTGTGGCTGGCTGTTTTAACAAAACAGCACAAAACTAAAGGCCTGGAATAAAACCATTTGTGAAATTCACGAACCTTTGTTGCACATTGACTGCCCATGTTCACGGCCATACGGTTTACACAGAGTTCTTTACTATTAGCTAGAGATGATCAGTTCACGTGCCGCTAGGGATCTGTCGCGTCACATTTACAAGCACCAAAACAGTATTTATTGTTTGAATTTCGTAATAAAATTGACAGAATCTGAGAGCTGAGATTTTTTCTATCATAAGTAACCTGCTCTGTCTAGTCTGTCGGTCTCCGTGTCCTCTTTGCTTCGCGATTTTTCTGTGCATGAGAAAATGGATGTGTGGTGTGAGAGCGTGTGAAAAGCGTCAGTTGCGTGTGTCTCACATTTTATTGCATTTGTATTAGTTTGAAGAGTAAAAAAAAATCCATGGGTCTTAACGCAATTACAATCGGCAAGTCGGTCGGACTAAAAGGGGAAAAAAATAATTAATTGGGTCAGTCCTAAATTGATAGGGTCGGTCGGGTTATGGCAAACAAGAATATTTTTAAGGATGGCTTAATAGTTATTTGAAACTTGTGAAGTTTGTGAACATATTAACAACACAGCTAGTAATGACAGCGTTCGGTTTTATTGTTGTCATCAGTTAATACACTTCTTAATTACATTACATTACATATTTTTACATTATTACATTATGTTGTCAATAAATTACCTTTATCAAGTTTTGGCCACTGCCTGACATCATCTACCCAATGTTCCCTTTCACCAGACATTTTCTTTAATGAGCAGGATCCGCTTTCATTGAAATGTCATTAGAGGGCACCGGCAAGTGTCACACAATCACACTTCGCACACTGTAAAAAATCCAACTTACAGTTTGTATTACAAACTCAGTTTTTAAAGTTAATTCAACTATTTAACATTAAAAAAGTTGAGATAACACAGAAAAGTAAGTAAAATAAAAATTTAGATCAATTTGTTTGACCAAATTAATATTTCAAGTTAGAACAACTAATTTAGGTTGGTTATTAGTATTGCCGACAAAGTCTGATGAGCATGCGCAGTTCGATCACTTTTTTATATACAACGCCATTTTTCATTTCTCCTGCTTCATTTTCGAGTTTCCTCAAGCGGCCTCCGTTTATTCCATCATTGTGATCGCTCCGGTAAGTGTAGTTCTATGTGTATCAATTCACGATATGATTTAAATGAAGTTTGTTCACAATATGCGTTTTTGTACAACATAGGTGGCGGCAAGTTAGTCAGTTCAGTTTTCCCGCCTGGTCTTATGAGTTGCCTCAGGTCAGACGTCGCCTACTTTTTTCTGCCTGACAGTGTAAGTTAATCTGTAGGTGCTGTTCTGTATATATAACTTACGTTAAGAGTTTAATTATGTTTGTTCAAAATATGTGCTTTTGTACACCGTATTTCCTTTCGTTTTAGAGTTGCCTCAGGCAGCGCCCGGTTCATGTTGGTCCGTCATTGTTATCACTCCGGTAAGTGGTGGTTCTTTGTGTATCAGTTTAAGCCATGATTTGAATGACATTTGTTCACAATATGCACTTCTTTACCACGGTGTAGGTGGCGGCAACTTAGTCATTTCAATTTTCCTGCTTCATCTTCGAGTTGCCTGAGAAGGGTCTCGGGTCAGACGAGCGCCAGGTATTTTTTTTATTATTTATTTATTTATTTTTTTTATTCTCGACAGTGCAATCGCTCTGGCAGGTAATGTTCTATGCAGGCTATGATAATAATTTACAATAAGATCTGAATGGTGTTTGTTCACATTATGTGCTTCTGTACAACTGCTTAGGTGGCTCCAAGCTGGTAAGTTCAGCTTCTCCTGCTTCGTCTTCGAGCTGTCCTAAGTCATTCGGTGGCAGTTTTTCCCGACAGTGTCATGACTTACAGTAGGTAAGCACTGTTTTATATATATTAAGTAAAAGGATTTAGATTAGGATTAAGGATATAGAGTTTATTTGGTTATAATATGTTCATTTTGTACAGTTGTGTGGGTGCCTTTGTGTTTTCGTCTCAAAGATGTATTTTCTTCAATTAACTTATTTTACATTTATGTGCTTGTTCAGTGCAAAGTATTTGTGGAGCTTATGTTTGCTAGGTGTACTATAAATCTGTATCTGTATGTTTTAAAAATGCAAATAATTTAAGAGCTATTTTAAAGCTTAAATTCATAGTAGTTTTTTTATTAATTTGATATTTGTTTAACCAACTTGCTTGCTTTATGATAGTATTTTAAGTTGTTCTTTTATATTGTTCTCCAGCAATGAAATAATATTTCCCCTGTAGTTAAAAAATAAAATAAAATCTTATGTTGTTGCCCA
Organism: allo-octoploid hybrid of Carassius auratus x Cyprinus carpio; assembly: GCA_024542945.1. Taxonomy (NCBI): domain Eukaryota; kingdom Metazoa; phylum Chordata; class Actinopteri; order Cypriniformes; species allo-octoploid hybrid of Carassius auratus x Cyprinus carpio. The sequence continues at coordinate 35,754 of JANHFF010000261.1, forward strand.
AAGAATTCGTTCTACCACTGTATTGTTTTTTTTTTTTTTTTTTCTGATCAGGGTGATGCAGTGCAAGATATGCAGATTTGAACACCCTGCTTAGGAGGTCCTTTTGAAACATGACCAATTGTGCCACTACCAGGGAAGATACCGCCAACTACCCTGCCTCTACACAGATTAAAACCAAAAAAATCTGCTCCTTTAAAACCAATGGTTGAAGTCTCACCTTTTAAGATCAAGTGCTTATCTTCACGTGAGAGTCACTTAACATTTAATTGTGAATTTAAGGAAATTTGTAAAACACCTGATTACTCCAAACATATAAGGAGCCATTCAAAAAAAATCATGAAATTTGAATGTGCCCTTTTAGCCAGTGTGGTTTTTAAAACGCATCTGAATTCATCATCCAGTGGTCACAGAAGTCAAAAACAATGCAGCTTTTCCATTACAGACTTTAGAGCAAATATCATTATTCAAAATGCAGAACCAAAAGACAGTGAGCCACAAACTCTTTGTTGCTGTGCACACACTTTTATCGCCATTGCAATTAATTTGATATTGCTTGTGATAGATATGAAGGACAGATATGAAAGCCAATACAGTTTTGACTTGACCTGCTGTTATTGTTGCACATTATTTTGGACTTGAATTTTGTGATAGTTTTTATTTGATGCTTTCCCAATTTAATCAATTGTATAGAAGTTTTTACTTTTGCAACTCAAATTTGACAAATAAGCTCTTAACTTGAACAAACTTTCTATTGTAATTTTATTTCATTTATTTTATTGTAAATGAAATGACTCAATTTGGTTTGTCATTTAAATTTGCTGTTCTACAAAAAAAATCATATTGATGAAATAAAAGAAAATTGTGGTTCTGTCCATTTAAAGATTTTTTTGAGGACCAATGTTGTGCTGAGTAGCATTTAATAAATTCATTCACTCATATTGGATTGACAGTTTTGTGCTGAACTTAAAACTGGTTGAGTAAAACCTAAAGTCCTGAAGCTGCACTGTAAAAAAAAAAAAAAAAAAAAAAAACATATTGAGAACTCTAACACCTTCTGAAGCTGGTTGCCTTAAACTTACGTTTTCTCAACTTTTGATTTTACAGTGACTTTAACTATCAGGTTTTGTAAACTTATGGAAATTTTATAATTTAAAAATATATTTCTAGTCAACTAAACACAAAATTTGGAAGTTTAACTAAAAGTTAACTTAACTTAATATATTATGTTGATTAAACATGCACACAAGTTTGTACAACTAATTGACCTTTAAGTTGAGTAAACTCAAAAATCTGCTGAAGCTGGGTGCCTTAAAATTTTAAGTTGGCCCAACTTATGATTTTTTACAGTGCAGGCACGCAGTAATGGCGGCAGGCAAGATGGCGGCGCCCATAGAGTTCGCGGTGGATTTGTGTATATATTTCGTGATATTACAAAATCCCGCGATAGGATATATTATCTCGCGAGATCTCGCGTTCTTCCGGAACATTGAGCAAGCACGAGGAGAGGACTCGAGGAGGGAGATGTATCGATATATATTATATAAAATCTACTGTTGGGTAAGTACATTATTTGATTAACGTGCTTGAGTTTTACTTGTTTGACACGAAGGAACCGAGGGAAATGATGCCCACATTATCAACTGAGATTCACTGAGTATGGCTAAAATTAGCTAACGTTAGTAGGCTAAAAGTTACTTATATTGATGTAATTTTTATTGGTACGCTTTAATTAACTATTCAGGGGACATCACAGCCCACTTGTCTTATCAGAAATGTCCTGTTCACTTTCTCACAGTTACACACCTAGTTAAGGGTCTTTCTCAAGGGCACCACATTAAAGCACAACATCTTTTATACAATACAAATAAAATCTAATGCATGTTGATTACCTTTTTCTAATGTTTCATTCATGATTCATTCATCTTGTTCCAAGTTTTTTTTTATTTAATTTATTTTAGCGGTAGACCATAAAGATATTTTGAAAATAAGTGCATGTCATTTATCTCAAATTTTTCATTTTATTTATTTAAAAAAGAAATGTATTCTCTTCCCTCAGATGCTGTGAAGAGGTGGAGACTCTGAGATTGATGCAGCGATGGCAGAACACCTGAAGCACGCTCCAGGAAGAGCTCAGGGTGGAGGTTACAGGAAATGAGCCAAACAGCTGTGATGTGTTTAAGAGATAGTTTATCCAAAAATGAAAATAGTCATAATTTTTCTCACCCTCATGTTTCAAACCTAATACCTTTCTATGTTCTGCTGAACACAAAGATATTTGGAAGAATGTTTGTAGCCAAGCAGATCTCGCCTCACATTAACTATCATAATAATTTTTCCTACAATGGTAGTTAATGGGTTGTGAGATCTGCTTGGTTACAAACATTCTTCCAAATATCTTTGTGTTTATTAGACAACTGTGTAAGTCAGTGACAAGATTAATAAAGACATGATAAAAAGAAACAGTTTAGATTCAAGATGAATGGCGTGCTCAATCCCTTTTAAGTTTGATTTGGGTGCTCTTCGGTCAAAGGTAAAACATCTTAAGAGGCAGTGTAGAGAAAAAAGATCTCTGATAGCCGAGGCACTCCGTAATTAAAATGTCTTTATTGCAAAAATGACATGTCCTAAATGGACAACTTTAAAATGCCCATGCGTAGCGGCATGGGGCCTTCTTCAGGGCATAGTGAAGCAGATAAAAAACTGATCTTATAATGACAAAGACACACAGGTAGAAGCAAACACACAGGTGCTGACAATCAGTATTGAATGTCTACAGGTAATTACTAGGACACGCCTCTCACACCGTTCTCAGCACTAAAGCTATTAGTCACAATAAACAACAGAAACACAGGCAACAGATAGCATGCATATATATTCATGCATACATTGCTAGGGCACGCCTCTCACATGGTTCTCAACACTGAAGCTGCTGGTCACAACAATAAATAAAGAAGCAACAAATAGCATGCACATACATTCATGCATATATTACTAGGGCACACCTCTCACATGATTCTCAGCAATAAAGCAGTTGGTAACAATGCAAGCAAAAAACACAAGCAACAGGTAGCATGCATATATTCATGCTTACACCTTCATGTATACATATGCATACACATATACAATATATGGAAAGAATAGTTACAGGAAAGAACAATATTACAAAATCACAGAAAAGGTCTATAATCTATCTCCTCATTTAATCCTGGATAATCCATTGCTTTGAAACTCCATATCCAAAAGGTTTCACGTTGCAATAACTTTTAAAATATCACCTCCACGTATTGATTTTTTAATAATTTCAATGCCCTGAATTCTCAAAGATGAAGGGTCACTATGGTGTATTCCTTTATAGTGTTTGGCCATGGGGTAATCTTCGTTATTGACTCTAATTGCGTATTTGTGTTCATAAAACCACTCTTTTAGTTTTCTTTTAGTTCTTCCCACATAGAAACACCCACATGGGCATTGTAGGCGGTAGACCACATATTCAGAGTTACAGTTAATAAAGCCATTAGTCTTAAATTCTCTCTGCGTTCTCAGATCACAAAAAATCTTACTTTGAATGACACCCTCACAATGACTGCAAGATCCACACCTATAGGTTCCCCACAACCCTTTTTCTAGCCATGTTTTTTGTCTAGGACCTGGAAGGTAACTTCTTACAAGTTTGTCCCTTATGGATGGTGCCTTCTTGAACACAATCATAGGCGGCTCTGGAAAAATGTCTTTCAGAATAGAATCACTTTGAATTAACCCCCAATTGGACTTAATTATTTGTTTCATTTCAGAGGCACTACTACTATATTGGGTAACAAAGACTGGTCTAGAGTTGTTTTTAGCCATGTCTTTCCTCCGCTTTTTTTTCTTTAGTAGATCAGAGCGTGTTGTGGAGCGTGCTTTTATTATTGCTTTTTCTATTATCATTGGTGAGTAGCCCCTAGCCCTGAAGCTTAATGTCATATCTTGAGCCTGCATTTCGAAATCAGAGTCATTATTGCAGATGCGTCTAAGACGCTGAAATTGTCCAAAAGGAATATTATCTTTCAGGCTCCTTAGATGGAAGCTGTCAGCCCTCAATAAAGTGTTTCTGCCTGTTCCTTTCCTATATATTGTTGTGTGCAAAAGATTATTGTCATCTATAGAGATAGTCAAGTCCAAAAAATTAAAAGATGTTTTTGAATGTTCAATTGATAATTTTATATTAGGGTTAGTTGTATTGATATACTCATGAAATTGCAAAAGTTCTTCCTCATTCCCAGACCAGACAAAGAGGATATCATCAATAAAGCGTCCCCAAAATACTATCTTGTCACAGAATTTGTTACTAGATCGATTATATATGTATTGCTGTTCCCAGTGACCTAAAAATAAATTGGCATAGTTAGGAGCAAAACATGCACCCATCGCTGTGCCCTTGAGCTGTCTAAAGAAATCGTCTTGGAAGAGGAACACATTATTGTGTAAAATCCATTCTGTGAGAGAAAGTAAAAAATGATTGGGTGGTGATGTCTCCGACCTATGTGACAGATAATGTTGTAAGGCTGATAGGCCTTCCTGGTGGTCAATATTGGTATATAGGGAGGCTACATTTAGAATCACCAAATAACAATTTTTGACATTTGTAATATTCATAAGTTTACATAAGTGACCATCTCCATCGTTTCTATGCGTTATAATTTCTCCAGGGCATCTATTAAAACAAATTGCCACACCTGCCGAGCGATTGGAGCCATGGTTAAATAAAATCTTGTCTCCCCATTGGTTAGTCCAAAAAGCAACGTCCACATCAGCCGAATGGGTCTCTTGCAAAAATAAACACTGAGATCTTTGCCCTTTACAAAATAAAAAAAAAGTGCTTTCCTTTTCACAATGTCTTTCAGGCCCCTAACGTTTAATGAACCAAAAGAAATGTCAACACTTTCCATGAACAGCAAACACAAAAAGAAAAGAAGTAAACAGTAAATGTAACCCTTGTTTACTCCGTCCAGTTAGTGATTTAACTTAAACCTTAATAGAGTTATAATGTCCCTTTACAAGCGTTTCCATTATATCACAGTCATATTTAATTACTTCACCCTTCATCTCCAATCCGACGTCCGTCTATGTATCCATGTGGACCCCGAAAAAAAGCCAGTTTTCCAGCTCGCCTCGCTTGTTCAATTTGCGGCCACAAGCGTCTTCTCTCCTCCCAATCCTCCCGCGGCAACATTTCAGCAAAGCGGATAGATGCCTTTATCCTTGCAGACCTGCGAGTTCTTGGTCCGACGCCAGATTTCTTCCTTCACCCATCTCTTTGCAAATAGAATGACAACGTGTCTGATCTTGTTATCCATCTTTCTCTCTGTTCTATGAACGACGTCAACTGCATCCTCCACCTTCGACTCAAGATCTGAGCTGTCCCAAAGTCAGAATGCGCACTTCGAAGACCGCATTTGAAGTGCGAATGCGTCACCGCGGCGCGACGACGGCTGACGAGTTTCGAAAGCGACTTCAAATGCGCCCTTCATTTCCCATGAAAATGAAAGGCTTGTTTGAGATGAACAAAATCTGCGCAGAACCGATCACCGGTGATCACCGCGAGATGCATGCCGGTTAGAAAAGTGTCCGAGTTACGTCCGCCTTGCTCTGATGTCATGCTGACGTGTGCCGAAAAACTCTCGCGACGGCGAGGCGGCTGTGTCGGATTGAGCAGTCGAGTGCAGTGGCTCTCCACCGACTGCGCTGAGCAAAAGCATGATGGGAAACAACTGACTGACGATACAGCTTAAAGCTCATTGGTTCAGACAACTGTGATGCTGCGTTCTCTTCTAAAATATTTTATTTTTTATCTGATTTCATGTGATTTTGTATTTAAATTATTCATGAATCTTCCCAAACACTATTACAGTGCGATATATGTGTGAGATATGTGATTGTTGTCATATTTCTATAAAAATCTAAAATACATGTTTGTATTAAAGTAAAAACGGATGATAAATACGGCTTTCGTATGGAATTAAATAGCAAGCACCTTGAGTGTCTTGTTCATCATATTTATTTTCATATAAAAGCAACAGAACTGAAATTATATCATGTTTATTAGCAACACAGCACGTGAGTGAGAATAACGCGATATCTGCCTTTGATCTCGTAGGTATCTGTTCCACTTTGAGAGCTCAGAACTGTCCGTCTTGACTGCGTTTATTTCACTCCTCCCCTCACTGCAGCCGCCTACTCTCGCCTACATTTCAGGCGAGGCGAGGCGCATCTCAAACAAGCCTGAAGTGTACATCTTATGGACACTTCGCACCCTACCATATCCTAGAATCACTTGCGTGCATATGACGAAGGTGTTTATATTCAGAGGCAGGTGAGAGTTCTGTGGAGGACTTCACATTGAAATGTAAGTATTGTGTTTTCATTTACTCAAATACCTAGCAAAAGTGTTTAAAGCCAGGGTTTTTTTTAACATAAAGCCCACAAACAATAAGACAGCCACTATATAAGGCAATGGTCTTTCCCTTTGTTGTTTCTGTAGTGCTGTCATGCAGGAGATGTCTACAAATGTTTTAACCAAACTTCAGTATTTTATATGCATGTCCTGCTGTGTCATATTTTGTAATGTTAAGATTGCAAACCTGTCTTTTTTCATAAGTGTTTCCATTTTCTTTTGTTTTAATACTATTCTGGAGAAAGTGAGCATGTGTTTTTGTTGTTAACAGGCATGGTTTATTTGTGAAGGGTCCTGAGACAGGTGAGGGAGCGAGTGGACAGGGAGGACATCAAACTCAAACAAATACATTCTTCATTAGGCAAGAGAAAACAGTGGGGAAAAAATGAGTACATTAGTTTTTACAATATAGTTTTTAAATGTCATATTGTCAATGAAACAACCTAATTTCTGTAGTTTATTTTTGTGATGCAAGTTAAAAATGAAATGCATAAATTGTATACATTATTCTTTTTTTGTGTGTAATTTATTCGTAAATAAGCCTGAGTACTTTCTGTACATTTTGTATTTTTGTTTTGCATATTCACGTGTAAATAAAATAAAAGTGCTTATGTACATTGTTAATTTTTTTTAATGTAGCTTATAATTTTTTTCACAAAACATTCTTTTATATGTTTATTTGTTTGTCCTGTAAATACTTTTTTACACATTAAAACAAATTGTTCTATACATAATAGAAAATACTTTTTATAACCATTTACAACATAGCTTAGGTTAAACATCAGAAAACAGCATCAGTTTTGAGTCCGGCCCTGCCTCCATGAGTTCTGGGGTCTTCAGGAGGTCAATCTCTTGGTGAATGGCCAGCACCTTCGACTCGGAGGACAATGCGGTGACAGTGGAACGAGGGACATGTCAAACACTCTGGAGACCATCTGTATGATGTACCGCTGGCAGACAGAAGAGAAACACCAGGGTCTGGATCATGGCACACCATCACTGTTGCCGTTCACTTCCCAGAAGATCCAGCAGCACAGTCAGGGCCTCCCTGCTCAGAACAAAACCATTAAACACCTGTCCAGCGCTGCCACATTCAGCTCTATCCTGCAGTACAGGGGTCTGCTCTGATTTAGGGAAAGAAGGAAAAGAGAAATTGTTTAGAGCTATGACAACGTAATTAGTGCAGGAAATATTGACATACTTTAGTAAACTACTTTTAGTAACTACCAATACCATATTGGGGAAAAACCACTACTCATATTTAAAACCCAAAAATATAAATTACAAACCTGGAGCAACTGAAGGGTGAGTAAATGATTACACGATTTTCATTTTTGGCTGAACTATCCTTTAAGTAAAAGTATTATCTTGCATACTCTAATATACTCTATAATTGCATTCGATAATATATATAGATAATATTATCTATATAGGTATTGAGAGTAAAAGTAAAGGTATGTGCAGTATTGTCCTAAAAACGAATCTGTCGGGATGGTTTTACATTAATAATACTGCTGCACTTCTGTGTATGTTGCAGTTTACTTCTAAATATGTTCAAGGTTATTCAATTTAAAGTTTCTGGACATTAAGCTGTACTATGCTCTATTTTTTTAAATACAGTTTTATTTTTATGGTTAACTGCCTAAAAAAATACGGGTGCAAACCTGTCTACATATGGTCAAGACAATAAACTACATACAATTGCACCTTTGTAAGATATCAGTCAGCATTTGAACTGCTATGTGTGTATTTTGTAGTTTTTCGTATCTATCATTACATTATTCAAGTAAACTCAAGCCAGTACCTGCATTTAAAGTTGTAATCCGACGAAGATCGCAGCAAACCAGTGTAGTTTACCTGGCCTCGGTCTTGGCTAAGCCTGAGGTTCATCACCGTCTCCTTCATTATGAGTAAATCATAAAAACAAAACCGAGCAGTTCTGGCTCCGCCTATCCTGGCAGGACTGTCCTCTCGTCAGCGCTCTTCTCTCGCCGTTGTTATGCGACAGAGCGCTAATCGGAAACACCTGGTGACGGAATTAGGAAATCCTGTGAAGGCGGAGCATCTCACGCACTTCGGAGCACCCTTCGTGCACTTCGGAGGTCTGGTCTTCGAAGTCCGTGGCCTTCGAAGTGTGCACACTCAACTTTGGGACACAGCTAAAGTGTGCAGAGCGGGCCGTCGCCATCTTGGCAGCGCGTCCCGCGCGACTCTCCCAGAAAATCCAAAATGGGCAAAAAGGCGGGAGCTGGTTGTTGAAGCCACGCCCACCTAGCGCAACGGCAGTGTCAGCAGTGGCAATCCACCTGTCACTCAAGTGGCCACGCCCTTAATTATGCAGAACTTTAAGGCTTAATATAATTTAAACGGATGAGTTATAAAAAAAATTCACCCCCCTCACAGTTGTCATGAAGGGCAAAATTAGCTATATAGACCAAAATCATTTTTTTACCAGGCTGTAAACATGTTTTTTTCTGCTGTAAAGTTGGCCATTTTAACATGTGGAGTCTATGGGATTGACTCCCTTTTGCAGCCAGCCTCAAGTGGCCAGTCGATGAATTACAGTTTAAGTCACTTCCGTGTTGGCTTCACGAGAGAGAGCGGGAGGTTGCCGCTCGGTAGTAACACAAAATGTGTTTTTTTTTGTGTACATTTTTAACACATCTTTTTTAAGAGTGCAGTCTTTAGGGTCACACTTCAGAAATAATTCTGATATGCTGATTTATTATTATTATTATTATTATTATTATTATTATTATTATTATTATTATTATCATCATCATCATCATCATCATCATCAATATTTAAAACTGCTGAGTACTTTTTTTTTCAGGAGTTTTTGATGAATAGCAAAATCCAAAGTTCCACATTTATCTAAGAAAAACAAACAAACAAACAAAAAACCTTTATAACATTATACACTATAACATTCAAAACCTTGGATTCAGTATATTTTTTCTTTTTAATTTTTTTTAAGTATATAAATTAATAATTTTATTTAGCAAGGATGCTTTAAATTGATCAAAAGTGGTGATGAAGACATTTATACTGTAATGTTATAAGATTTCTATTTCAGATAAATGCTGTTCTTCTGAACTTTCTATTCATCAAAGAAACCTGAATATATATATATATATATTGAAATCACAGAAAGTGAAATAGAAGAATATATTTCAACATTTTACTGTTTTTGCTGTTCTTTGGATGAAATAAATGCAGACTTGGTGAGCAGAAGAGACTTTTTTAAAACACATAAAAAAATCTTACTGTTCAAAAATGTTTGACTGGTCGCGTAATTTACAATTTCACTGTGACATCAGAGGAAAATCAGTCAAGAGTCAGAAGACAAACATATTTGCTGCATAAGTTTATTTGAGCTGATGTTCTGTGTTTATCTCATGGTTTTCATCTTTCCTGTTTGGATCAAACACAAGATTTTATACCCAACCTTCATTCCTGCTTTTCTATGAATAACCAGATTTAATTCTGCTGAGAAACAAAGCACATTTCTCTGAAGAGCTGCTGCTCACAGAACAACATCCAACCAGTCATTTCTTATAAATGAATAGTGCAAAACAAAAAAGAGATATACATTACCACACCAGATATACAGAGAGATTCTTAAAACACAGACATATAATATGTTGGTGTTTTTGACATCTAAAGCATATTAAACATTGCTGTTAAGAGCACATTATTCCATGATAATTAAAATACAGAAATTAAAAACAGACTTCTGGCAACTTTTAAATCACAATAAGCAGATTTATTCTGAACAAACATAAAATAAATTCAGAGAAAGAGAGAGAGAAAAGATTCTTCGCTCTTAATATCTGCTGCAGATGAAGTTGAGTTTGTGAGTTTCAGGAAGGCTGATCCAGCGCTGATCTCCTCCAGACTGAACTGCTCCTTTTCTGTTCTCAAGGCTGCAGTTTTCTGGTTTCGTTCCGTTCCCTGGAGCCCAGTTCTGATAGCACACAGTGTCTCCACTCACCCAGAACCAGATGCCCACAGTGCAGGAGTGACGTAAACCCAACCACACCTCCGCAGTAGACGCTCGTTTAACCACGTCCATCACCTCACGCTGAATCTCTTCTGAATGAACCGAGACCAGATCCACATGATTCTGTCTGCAGTATCTCAGAGCTTCAGACCACGTCAGATTCTCTCTGATCACAATCAGTTTATCTGGAAACCAAACAAAGCACAAGCAGAAACTAGAGAGAGACTGATCAAAAACAACATGCAGAACAAACACGGGATGAATTTGTCATGTCAGACATGTAGAGTGAACTTTAAGAGATCTGGAGGTGATGATGGAGTGAGTGTGTTTTGTGAGGATCTACTCACCTTCATGACACACAAAAGGAAATTGATTGGTGCAAGAGATGTCGTTCCATTTTCCCTGAGCGTTCAGTTTCACAACTGCACAGTTTTCATTACCTCCCTGATTATCAGGTTCAACAGTGTCCCAGTCTCTGAATGAGGAGTCACTCTGATCTGACCACTGCCATGAGTCTCTGACTCTGAACAGACCGATCCAGACTTGTGATCCAGATAAATTATTATCACTAATGATCTGCTGAACCTGTTGATTCTCATTCTGGTTTCTCACACTGACCAGATCAATGTGATTCTGTCTGCAGTAACTCTGAGCATCCCTCCAGTTCATCGTCTGATTGCAAAATAAGAGTCCTGTGTTGGCTTTAAGAAAAGAAAAGAAAAAAAAAACCTTTATGGTTTGGATGTGAACAGGAGCAGCGGTGGAAACTTCAGAAACAACTTGAGCCGCTTCGACAGCTAGTGATTTATTGAATATTCACAATATATTCAGGATTATTTTAAAGATGTAACATATTTATGATGAAGTAACATCTGGGAACACCATGATTATTATAAAGCTCTTTCTGTTTGTCCATTATGTTTCCTTATACTGTATGTCTCTCTAGAAAACACAAAGAGTCGGATGAGAGAATTTTCAAACAGAGGACATTGTTACACTGCAGCTAAAATGTTGACTAGTCCCAGAAACATTTACTTGGACAGTAGATTAGTCATTTAGAAATTAATAGAAATTACAATAAAATTAAAAAGTAATCTTTAATCTATAAATGAACGGTTGTTGTGATTTTAAATAGCTGCACTCACTGTTGTTGCAGATGAAATGTCGGGCATTACTACATGGCAAATCCTCAAATTGTCCATTTTTCATCATACCACAATAACTGCTTTCTGGTTGTCCAGGAGCCCAGTTCAGATAGAGCACAGGTTCACCTGAAGACCACTGCCATTCATCACGACCCGTCCTCTGCAGCCCAATCCAGACATCTTGAACACTTCCATCATTCACACTCTTCTTCAGCTCGTTCGTGTCGTTCATGTTGTCAGCGGTGGCCAGATCTGTGTAATTCTCTCTGCAGTATCTCTGAGCTTCAGTCCAGGTCTTCCTCTCATTTATAAAGTGATACTGACGCTGAACACATTCAGATACGGAGCAGAGAGCTGTGAAAGAGAGGCGCTGCTTTAATGCTTTTCATAACAGGATCAAACCTAATGAAACTATAAATCATAAATAAAACCACAAACACACTCACCAATGAGAGGAAGAATGAAATACAGAGTTTGCTCCATTTCTGAAGAGAAAAGATATAGAAAAACTCAGATGTTAAATATTCACTGATTCATTTTGGTGTAAAACATGATTTCAGTGACAATTAAAAATCCATCTTAACAGGAACATACATTCACTGTACACAATTATTAAGACAATATTAATATATCAAAGTGTAATTCTAGTTAAATAATGAAAGTTATTCTTACTTTAGAGGTCGTGTGTCCCTGTCCTGAGTCTGATGTTTCTGTCTTCAGCTTTAAACTGTGATTATTATATCTGCTCTCATCCAGCATCACATCATTAAACAAATTCTTCTTCCTCATTCACATTTTTCCCTTTTTCTTTTTATGTGTTGGTATTTGTGTAATTCTCTGGAACAGTGTTAATTTGAATGTGGTAGAGACTGGAGAGTCTGTTCAGTAATGAAGTATCGTGTTTCCACAGCGGCTTCACGGGAAAAATCCACCTCAACATTTGCATTTTTGTTTTCATTTTCTTTCAGCTTTGATACTGTCAGTGACCAACAGCATGCTTCTGCATCCCAAACTAAACAATATTTTCACAAACTTTTAACATATTCTGCATCATCATTAGTATCTGTTGTGTCATGAGTGCTATGCACACAATCTAATGACACATGCAAATAAAAGACAACAACAACACACAACTCTTAATTTATGGAAATCATAGGCACAGAGAACATTATATTTCACTTGTGTGCAGGTGCACTGTTGCTCTCTTCATATAATTTCAACTTATATAACAGTAAATTTAATTCACTATTACAAATCATGCTTGCATTTGATTTAAATGCTACTTTAATCTTTCTTTCATTTATTCTCTTTGATATTTTTCTCTCATTTCCCCCCTCATTGATTAACATGCATATGAGGACATCCAGGCCTGCAATGACTGACCAGACAAGGGGTCAAACCAGATACCAGTTCCTATTTAATACTGAAATTCACGTTCACATACACTTAAGGCATATTTACAGTTTTTTACAGACGCTAGGACACATTTCTCAATACTTAGGTCACTTTTGCAGAACTCTTCACACAGTGAACACAACAGAAGTCTATGTGGGCTAAACTGAGGATCAATTATCATTGCTTTGGCACAAAATGCATTCAATGACTACATCTCTCAAATTTCATGAATTCTTTTCTCACTCAGACTGCCAAAACACGTTGAGTAAAAGTACGTACAGGCCAATTTGCACATGCTTACGTACTGTTTTCACAACAATAACGTAATACAAAACTGAATAAGACCGTAATTTGCTACATTTCTACAGTAATATTTTAATTAAACATTTTACAGTTTTTCCTCGATTGCTTAAACACATTTGCCCACTCTGACATCACATTTTCAAAACCGTTAACACACAGGATAAAACTGAAGCTCAATGGCCAAAATGACTCATTTTGTTAGCAAAATGCTCTAACACTCACAAAACATTAAAAACATGCAACATAAGCAAATATTTCCATCAAACACCACAACTTGGTCAAATTAATTTATTCTTTCAATCAATCATTACACAATGGACAACAAAATACAAAATGCAGCCATCAATATGAAATATGACACTTTACAAACTCAAATGGATACTGGAAAAAAAAAAAAAAAAAAAAGCTACCAAAAGGAAACTTATGGGTGGAAATACCTTTTAAAAAAAAAAAACCAAAAAAAAAAAACAAAAAAAAACACACACGTTCTTGACAATTATGCCACAGGTTCTCATCAACATCGCATTGAATATTTTCCCTTGCAATGCACCGAGGGAAATACCTCCTTGCATGGCATATCCATCCCTGGCAGTCCTCTGCACCTATTGCCAGGCAACCAGCATTCATTGCCTCCAGGAGGGGCATCTGCTCATACTGTATGGCCGGTGATCCTACACCTTCCACCTCCAAGCAGAGAAGAACTCCTAGATTGGGTTCAGAAAAGGCGAGTATGCAGGGAGGAATTGTATCAATACGAGGCTGTGCTGCAAACCATTCAGTCACAAGGCGAGAGTGGTGGAAAGCCACATTGTCCCAAATTATGACATACAGAGTCATGCCAGGCCTCAACAGCCCTCTCTCTTCGGGTGGAATCAGTAATTCTTTCAATGCATCAAGAAATGTGATGAGGTGTTCTGTATTGTATGGGCCAATAGTTGGTATGTGGCAAAGGACTCCATCATTGGAGATGGCAGCACACATGGTGATATTGGCACCCCTCTGACCTGGCACTGTGACAGTGGCCCTCTGCCCAATGATGTTCCTCCCGCGTCGCCTCACTTTACAGAGGTTGAAGCCGGCTTAATCCACAAAAATGAATTTGTGATGTGCCCCTTCAGCTTCAAGCTCCATTATTCTCTAAGAGAAAGAGCAAATTCATAAAGCAAATTATTCCAGTCGCATGTAACTATGGTAAACAAGGTACAGTTTTTTTTTTGTAGTACCTGCACATACTGGAATCGTGCCTCCTTTACGATGTCAGTTTCTTTGAAATGGAACTCTGTACAGCTGCTTCATTCTGACATGGTTTCGTTTAAGGACTCGATCTACAGTTGCCAAACTCACACTGTTTATATTTCTAAATGCTCCCTGATCTGCAATTACTGCTGCCTGGATTTCACGCAGTCTGATTGCATTGTTTGCCACTACCATATCTACAATGGCAGACTCCTGTTCAATACCAAATATCTTTCCTCTGCCACCAGTGTGTGGCAATGTGTGGATTCTATAAAGTAAAAGCAAAAAGCATGTCAAAATTGACATTACTGTATGACAGTCACATAAATGGGATTGATAAAACATCTGCATTACTGTAGACACAGTTTGTTCTGCTAACAGGGCAATACAGTAAAGCTGAAATACACAGTGGTATACATTACAGTAACACTGTGAATTACCTGTTCTCATTCCGAAAAAGCCTGACAATAGATGCCACAGTGCTCCGACTCAGAATGGGCTGGACCCTTTGTCCAGCCTTTCTAAAGGACAAGCCATGATTGATGACATGGTCAATAATTGTTGCCCAAATTTCATTTGAAACTTGAGCTCGATTTTGTCCTCTTGCTGCTGCAGCTCCTCCACCACGCATACAAACTCCTCTTCCTCGGGCCCCTCTGCCATGGCCTCTTACTCTCCTTCCGTGCCTATGGCCTCTTTGATCCATGCTTGCAAATAGCAACACAGAGGTGGCATCTTTTATAGATGGATGAGGACTGATTGCTGATTGAAGAGTTGTGCAAATGAGTTTCACACAGGTGCATAGAGATTTATAATTATGCAAGTAGTTTCTATCAGCTGTGAATAGATTTTTTTCTTTTGTTCAACACAGTGAATCCAATAGAGTTTGGGGCCTTTCAATGAGATCTGTGGTAACTGTTTTGAAAAAGGGTGTGAAAAATGTGTGAAACAAATGAAAAACATTTGCAAGAGAAGACTTCTGCTGTGCTAATAATGTGATGATGAAGATCAAGCGGATCCCAGTTTCATTTAGTGTGTCTTAGCAAATGAGAAAAACTGTAAATCTTAAAATTAAATGCTATAAAAACAATTGGACAATTGGACCAGCCACAGCTGATTCTTATTGTAGATGAACATGTGTTACTCTTTCAATTTCATTACAAAAGGAGACAACTGCTGAATAGTTTTTTATTGTGATGTAAACATGTCTGATTCATTCCAGTAACATATATTGCAGTGAATTATATACAGAGATGTGTCCTTGTTTTACACAAGAAAACACTGCATAATGCTACATGTTGTTAGTGTTTTTTAGGTCATTGTTTTGTGGGTGACAAAGTGTGTTTGTCGGCTGTCAACCTTTGCTAGTGTTCTGGAAGAATGAGTTGATTTGAGACCTGAATAAAGTGTTTTGGTAGTTGTAGTGCATTTTGAATGTGAAATGAACTGCTTTGCCAAGATGAAAGTTGGTTAGGAGAACTGCGTGAAGAGTTTTGCAAAAGTGACCTAAGTATTGAGAAATGTGTCCTAGCGTCTGTAAAAAACTGTAACCCTCAAATGGTCCTAATTTCCTGTTTATCAATCTTGTCTTTGGGGTCAATATGACCCCAAAATTGAAAGCTTAATTGTAGAAAATATATACATTTTCAATAATACAAATAATATATCATTTTTTTTGTTTACTCCTCATCTATGCATTAATGCTGTGTTTTGGGAGATTTGAAGTACTTTTGTACCTATTTGCCACAAAAATCTGCAACTACACCCTTAGCTTGCATGTGAAATATCATTTTTTTTATGAAACAATCACTTAAATTATCTAAATTTAATTTAAATTGTTTCTGGATATTGATCTAGGTGTTAGGTGTGGAATTCTGCCATCTGGAGGTTAGTGAAAAAACTAAGGAGATTAGTTTTTAAGCAATAACTTGTTTTGACCAGCAGAGGGCCTTTGAAAGCCATTCATTTTACTGGATGTGGCCAACTGCTCATAAATGCCACCTAAGTCACACCTAAAGGACAAAACTCAGAGTCAGACTGTAGTTGCATATTATTGAACATTGTAATGATTCAAATGTTAAAAAAAAAAAAAAATAAATAAAAATATATAAAAATACCTTTAGAATGTAAACAAAAAGTGTAAATAACCGACAGCAATATCCAGAAATAAACAGGAGTAAAAGTATAGGCCTACAACAATTTTTTTTTTTTTTTTACAATCACATTCTGAACACTGAACATAAAAGCAATAACAAACTGCCAAAAAATATGTAAAATACATGGTGTAAAACACATAAAATACTCATTCCACACACATTTTGTGAGTGAGTGTGAGGGAGAGAGAGCATGTGTGCGTGTGTCTCTGTGTGAGTGTAAGTGTCTTTGTGTGTATGTGTGTGTGTGTGTGTGTGTGTGTGTGTGTGTGTGTGTGTGTGTGTGTGTGAGTGAGTGAGTGTGTGTCTCTGTGTGAGTGTAAGTATCTTTGTGTGTGTGTGTGAGTGAGAGCGAGAGTGTGAGAGAGGGAGAGAGAGAGCATGTGTGCCTGTGGCTCTGTGTGATTGTGTGTGTGTGTGTGTGTGTGTGTGTGAGAGAGAGAGAGTGAGAGTGAGAGAGGGCAAGAGAGAGCATGTGTGCGTGTGTCTCTGTGTGAGTGTCTCTGTGTGAGTGTGTGTGTGTACATGTCTTTGTGTGTGTGTGTGTGTGTGTGTGTGTGTGTGTGAGAAGGAGAGAGATGGAGAGAGTGTGTGAGTGAGAGTGAGAGGGAGAGAGAGCATGTGTACATGTCTTTGTGTGAGTGTCTGTGTGTGAGTGTAAGTGTCTTTGTGTGTGTGTGTGTGTGTGTGTGTGTGTGTGTGTGTGTGTGTGTGTGAGTGTGTGTGTGTGTGTGTGTGTGTGTGTGTGTGTGTGTGTGTGTGCGCGCGGATTAGGTTTCACCCCTTTATATCTTTTTTTCTGCATGTGTGGCTGATTTTATTTGACAAATCTTATTTGCCAAATTTTATACAAATGCTCTCTGTGGCATACCTGTGTGTGTTTGTGTGTGAGCATGTGTTTTCTACATTGCATTTGTGCTCAAGTACCAGGCCTTAATTTCTGTGTGAAAATTTTCAGATTTATGTTGTATTTATTGATTTTTTTTTTTTTTTTTTTTTTGGACAAATGGAAGAAAATTTTTTGCATTTCTCATTCATTTTCAATTGGGCCCCAAAGACAAGATTAATAAAAAAAAAATTACACACCTTCAGAACAACCAAATCAAGCCCAGTTTTTTTGTGTATGTATAGATAGATAATGTAGAAAAAGTCACAAAATCTTATTCCTCTGAGATGAAGGGAACCCTTGGCTTTTTAACTAATGAAAAGTCAATTGGGGTCATATATATATATATATATATATATATATATTTTTTTTTTTTACATTTTCCAGTTATTTAGCTGTGCAAATAAGTGGTTAATTATGCTGCTAAATGTTGCAAACTGATATTTGTTAACATACATTGTTTTAGTTTATTACTGTTTTCATGAACACATTCATTTAGCACAAACCATTTACCATGCAAACAGTTTCCGCTTTGCTATTCTTAGTTATTTGTGTAGCTAGTTGAACAGAATAGGCTACATAATATATTTGGCACAGCCTATGTGAACAGAATACAGTTTTCTTCTGCGCTGACCAATGGGGTACTTCTTCCAGGAAATCTTAGTGTAGGCCTAAAACCAGAATACTAACCTAATATAGCCTAATAAAACAAATGTGGTTAAAAAATCCAGATGGATACCAACGGTTATATTTAGGGTTAGGACTCAGGAGCTTATAGAAGAAATCACCCAATTCAAATGTAGCTATAATAAATGCTATAAAATACAATAAAGTATGAGGGGCAAAAATTAAAGTCTAAAGACTGATTACAGTCCTTACGCTACAGTTTGGTACAGCAAGATCACGGTACGCTGTTGTAACATAGTTTTGAATGACTCTGTATGAATTTAAATTGTGAATATGGTTTAGTATGCAGAATCCAGCAGTAACACGGGCGACTCTGGCAGGGGAAGCGTTTCTGTGCTACAGAAGACTGGAAACGAGTCCGAGGAAAATGGGACAGAAAGAAAGACCACCAAGCCAGTGCGCTTTGGACGGATCACTGCGGGCATGGTGAGAAACCGGGAACGTTCACATGATTGGTGCATGCAAATGGAAAAACGTGCACATGCACACATGCTCTGTTTCTGTCTTTCAGATTCGCTGTATGTTGAACATCTTGGGAGTCATTCTATTCATGCGATTGTCCTGGATCAAATCTCAAGCAGGAATCCGTAAGCCTGTATTTTTATTAATATATAAAACAATCCTGTAAAGTTACTTTTTAACCTGGTCATTCTAGATAAACTCTCTGAGCAATCCAACAAAACAACTTCCTATAATGAAACCACAGACCATTTACTTTGGTAAAGATAATGTTGCTCAAGGACTCCCATCATCACACAGTTAAAAACCCTGAACCCATTCTGTTACTGGATAACTCACCTTCAAGCTGTTTCGTTGATTATTCCTGCCTATATATGATCAATAAACCTGCTTCTTTATTTCACTTACCTGTGCCTCCCTTGTGTCATTGCTGACACAAGACCAGATCAACATTCAACGACCAGAGATGGATCCTCGACGCCCTGCTTCTGCGGACGCTCTGGAAGAGCTGGTCAATGGCATTGACAGCCTCTCTATCTCCGGTCACCACCCCTTTGTCTGCCTCTGCCAGTCCCATGGCCATCCCTTCGATGTCTTCACCTCTCATTTTAAGGAGGTATTTGGATTATCCACAGGCTCTCTATCCATCCCCGACCAACTCATGCAACAATGCCAAGGCTCTTCCTCGACAAGCGATTACACCCTCCAATTCTGCACTTGCAGCAACTAGCAGATGGAATGAGACAGCACTGTTGACTGCCCACCGAAAGGGTTTGGATCCGAGCCCAGATAGTTATCTACAATGACATTGTGGGATTGAAAATTTTGCCTCTCCCCCTGCCAGCCCAAAAGAACGGTCGTTCACCGGCCTCACCCACTGCCTGTCCTCCAGTACCAGAACTGATGCAGGTGGATACAACTTTGCCTATATTGTGGGCCATCCGGACATTATATCAAGACCTGTCCCTCAAGCCCCCCACACCTAGCGGTGAGTACACTCCAGTTCCAACCTGATATATCCACTTTGTCTCTGCTGACAGTTCAGCTACTCACCCCTCGTCATTCTGTTTTAGTGCCCGCTCTCATCAACTCGGGCTCGAATGACAGAGAAAGATCACGCTCCAGACAGCCGTGAATGTGCTGAACCATTTACCCAGGCTGTGCATTAAAGGTAAAAATGTTGTAAGTAATGTTCATTTTCTTACACAGACTGATCGTTTCACTTAACACTTCAATGTATCATCAGGAGCCACAGGTACTGATATGGTCTTGACTGATTTGTTTTATTGGTGCTCAAAAACCAGCAGCCATAGACATGCATTGTATGAACTGCCAAGGACAATGGTTTTACCTAAATATCTTCTTTTACTGTTCTGCTGAAGAAAAAAATTCACTTACATCTTAGATGGCCTGAAGGTGAGTAAATTAACAGCAAATTTAAATTTTTGGGTGAACTATCCCTTTAAATCTGCTTCCAAACATACTCACAGTTTAATGTTTGCCTACAAAAACACCACTGGCTCTGCACCCCTTTACCTAAATTCATTACTTCAGACTTATGTGCCCTCTAGAAGCTTGCGTTCTGCAAGTGAATGTCGCTTGATTGTTCATCTCAAAGAGGCACAAAATCACTTTCACACTTTTACATTAACGTTTCCCTCCTGGTGGAATGACCTGCCCAACTCAATCCCAGCAGCTGAGTCCTTAGCCATCTTCAAGAACCGGCTAAAAACTTTAGGTGAAAGTGACATAACACACAGCCAACTATGGTGACCCATACTCAGAATTCATGCTTTGCATTTAACCCATCCAAAGTGCACACACACAGCAGTGAACACACACACACACACACACACACACACACACACACACACACACACCTGGAGCAGTGGGCATCATTTATGCTGCAGCGCCCGGGGAGCAGTTGGGGGTTCGGTGTCTTGCTCAAGGGCACCTCAGTCGTGGTATTGCCGGCCCGAGACTCGAACCCACAACCCTAGGGTTAGGAGTCAAACTCTCTAACCACTAGGCCACGACTTCCCCACAGGACCCTCTAACTCTAGCACTCTCTATACTAATTATTTTCTTAAAAAAAAAACTAACACTTGATTCTCTAATCTTTTTGAATTCAATCTATTTGTTTTATTTTTAAGTATACAATTAACAAAAGCAAAACAAAGGCCTCTAACACTAGCTTGCTCTATTCTTTTTCTATTCTATCTGTTTTCTTTTTATTTATTATATTATTTAAAAAGCCCTTGCTATGTGTATGTATATACTGTATATTGTCAAAGTTCAGCATTGTTTTGTATTGAAGTATGAAGTAGCAAGAGTTTTCAACTCATTGGATCTATTGGAATCACACAGATGGCCTTTGAATTCAGAACGGCAATTTTCAGTGAAAGGTGGCCAGTTTGTATCCTTGTTTACAATCTTCTCAGTTTCTCTCAAATGTAAATCAAATGCCCATTCACAAACATGTTTTTCCCCCTCGAGCGATAGAGATACTCAGAAATGAACTGATATTAATCACTTTGCCCTCTTAGGCAGTGGATGAAATCTTGAGAAATGGATTTGACTATAAAGTACTGGACAGTTTTAGGACCTAAAACACAATTAGGACCTAAAATTCACTAATACTGAGTGAATGACAAATTTTGTGTTATTTTTGTATTACCTAGGCTCCAGGTATTTTAATAAAAGGGCTCACTATAGCTTTATTGCTCAGTCAGCTTGGTTCTGGGTCTTAAAACCACCAAAATCTTGTTCTCCATCATTGCATAGGCCTACTCATTGATGAGACATGCAGATTCAACCTTCACTGAATTTTATGTAAGCTTACAATAAACTCTGAACAAGTTATCAGTCAATGTTTAACATTTTTAACATGTATTAAAAAAAAACAAATTAGGCAAAAAGTAAAAAGTAATTTTTTTCAGGCTTTTTATTACAGTTTTTTTTTTTATTATATTTTACTTTGTACAAAGACGCCTACAAAACCACCCCTATTATTATACAATTATTATTTTTTTTTGTGCAATTCAAGACATCTTATTAACATTCACGTATTTATACACATCACAAAATATATCACAGAAAAAAAAAGATATTTCAATGTCAGTTTTTTCCAATATTGTGCAATCCTAATGGTAATTAGGTACAATTCCTTTTTAAAATTGTCCACCTTTGGTCAAGTGACCAAAATGGTGCCATACATAGATATCATCTTGGGTTTGTTTTCAGCTCACTATGGCCCCGTCCACACGGAGACGGAGCTTACCCCAATCCAATCTTTTTTTTCCTCGTCTCAAGAAATATCCGCGTCCACACGAACCGCAAAACGATGTAGTATACATGCCAGACCAGCATGTGGCGCTGTAATTCTGCCACAGAGATACACTAAAAACGGAGAAGAAGACTTGGACTATGCTCATAAACTTTGCGCGTGGTACACATTCACAAACGAACATGGAACAATACATTTATTAATCTGTGTTAATGTTAGTTAATAAAAAGACAATCGTTCAGTGTTTGTTCATGTTTTTGTTGCTGTTACATGACGTAGAGGTGTCTGACTAGGGGGGAGACGTGGGCTGATGACGTCATCGTTTCAGAAAATATACGGATTAGCCGTCCAGACGAAAACGCAAAGGTGGCGTATTCAAATTTATCCACTCTGGGACCCGGTTTAAAAAAATAGCGGTTTCACCTTATGAAAACGCAGGATCCGTGTGGACAAAACGCCTATCCGATAAAAAATTTGTGTGTATTCACAGAAACGCGTCTCCGTGTGGATGGGGCCTATATCTGTGTTGAAGTGAACAAGATTAGACATCTAGGTAAATCTTTCACACCCTCCTTCAATGCATCTGCAGGGGCGCTGAAGTTCCAGTGCTCCTTACAGCAAGTCCATTTCTGATGAAACTCTTTATATGAGTTCCTGAGAGGTCTGAATGTCTTATCAAGTGGACAGAAAATACTATTAGAGTTATATGAAAGCTACCAGTATTCAAGAATCATTGAACAAGATATTGACATCCTGGTCTGTGGTTTAATGTTAACTTGATCTTGTCTCTCCTCGTTTGTGTTTTCTGTTGCTGCCCGCTCATGACGTCAATGAACAACAATGTGCTTCTGTGTCAAACCCTGCAACAGATCTATGAACCTAACCATGAACTATTTAGTCATCGACTGTATATTATTTTTTGAATATTCAGGGGTTCAGACACCAACAGAACCTTTTTGTGTTTTTGATTCAGCCCTAAAAGTAAGATTAAAACAGATTTGGATGAGTTTTCAGACACCATGATGGGAGTTGAACAAATTTACAGTTAAGGGATTAGTTCTGAGTTGGCAAAACCAAACCAATCCAGTTAGGCTTTGTTTGTACCATGATGGAGATCATCAGCTGTCAGATCCAGCTTTGATCCTGAGTTCATGGATGAAGACATAAGATATTTTATACCCTACCTTCACCTCTTCCTTTCTAAGAATAAACCTGAATTCATTCTGCTGAGACACACAGACACACTCAGTCAAAAAGTCTTTTCTTAAGTTACTTTATATTTATAATACATAAAATCGTTAAGCATAAGAGAGAAGTAGCCACACCATCATACAAAAATTCTCAAAACACACACACAAAAAAAATAAAATAAAAATAATAATAATATATAACTCATAGTTTTCATTCACAGCAATTCATTTCATTGTACTTTGATAAGAGCACATTTTCTCATAAAACTAAAAGAAAACAGTACAAAGATTTATCTAATGATATAAATATGATGCCCTTATGGACCCCTCACAAAATTAAACTGGCAGATGAATGTCTCAAAATTCTGCAGTTACTGAATAACACAAAGTACATTTTGAAAGAGTTTGTAAAAGCAAATGCATTAAAAACAGCAGTTCTAACTGTAAGCCCTTAACCAAACACCACCAACAGATATCACACTGAATCATCCTCCTGGAGAAATACAGACCATCTACACTTCACAGCTCAATAATATATTACTGGAAGATTGCATGAACTATTTATATGACACATTATCTGTAGAACAACTTTCACATGTATTTAACCTTCACAACTGGAAAGAGGAAGATAATGGAAATAACATACAGTCATTCACATGTTCTTTACTCTTCATAATTTCTGCAGATGAAGTTGAGTTTGTGAGTCTCAGGACGGCTGATCCATCGCTGATCTCCTCCAGACTGAACTGCTCCAGATCTCACTGTGTGTTCACAGTCCTCCTCTGATGTACCGTTCCCTGGAGCCCAGTTCTGATAGCACACAGTGTCTCCACTCACCCAGTACCAGATGCCCAAAATGTGAGAGTAACGTAAACCCAACCACACCTCCGCAGTAGACGCTCGTTTAACCACGTTCATCACACGACGCTGCATCTCTTCTGAATGAACCGAGACCAGATCCACATGATTCTGTCTGCAGTATCTCAGAGCTTCAGACCACGTCAGATTCTCTCTGATCACAATTAGTTTATCTGGAAACCATACAAACCACAAGCAGAAACTAGAGAGAGACTGATCAAAAACAACATGCAGAACAAACACTGGGGATGAATCTGTCATGTCAGACATGTAGAGTGAACTTTAAGAGATCTGGAGGTGATGATGGTGTGTGTGTGGTCTGTGAGGATCTACTCACCTTCATGACACACAAAAGGATATTGATTGGTGCAAGAGACGTCAAACCATTTTCCCTGAGCATTCAGTTCAACAGCTGCACAGTTTTCACCACCTCCATTATTATCAGGTTGACCAGACTTCCAGTCTCTGAATGAGGAGTCACTCTGATCTGACCACTGCCATGAATCTCTGAACAGACCGATCCAGACATGTGATCCAGATAAATGATTATCACTAATGATCTTCTGAACCTGTTGATTCTCATCCTGGTTTCTCACACTGACCAGATCAATGTGACTCTGTCTGCAGTAACTCTGAGCTTCTCTCCAGTTTATCATCTGATTGATAAAGACGAGTCCTGTGTTCGCTTTAAGAAAAACACATGAAAACAAATTCATCAATCAGTTTGTTCATTATTCCTATGCTGCTTTATGGTTAACATCAGAAACACATCATTTAAAGACTGTTTTTGTGTTGTGAGACTGAAAGCTGAATGTATCGCACAGCTCACTATGGAAGTTCTAAGCAGCCATGCATTATAATTTTTTTCCTTCTTGTTTTATCGTTATCTCAACATAACGAAAGTTGTTTTCTCTTTATAACGACTTAATTTTCTTGTTATCTCGACATAACGAAAGTTGTTTTCTTGTTATAACGACTTAATTTTCTCGTTATCTCGACATAACAAAAGTTGTTGTATACAATCCACTTTACTGAACGTGTTTGGGATAGAATAGGACCTTCCTCGTGATCACTATAATTTGTGCAGTATTGTTCATTATTGACATTTAATTAATTCATAAATGTTAAATGTTTGAATCAATATGACTATTTTGTGTATTAAGTTCTTGCTGGTTGTCCATCAGATGCCTGTCAAAGTTAAGTTCGTTACTATAGCAACAGCTAGATCATTGTGTCAAGATCACGAGAAAATTAAGTAATGATAACGAGAAAACAACTTTGGTTATGTCGAGATAACGAGAAAATTAAATCGTTATAACGAGAAACAACTTTTATGTCATGTCGAGATAACGAGAAAATTAAGTCGTTATAACGAGAAAACAACTTTTGTTTTGTCGAGATAATGAGAAAATTAAGTCGTTATAACGAGAAAACGAAGGAAAAAAATAAATAATGCATGGCCGCTTAGAACTTCCGTAGCTCATGGTGTTCTGGTCGTTTATCACAGACTCTGCAGCTAATGATCACAAATTTTTATTTGTTTCGAAACATCTACTTAAAAAAGACTAATTTCTGAGAATAAAAATATCCAAAACAAAATATTGTAATATGGGTAAAAGTGAACACAATAAAATAACACTGACAAGACAAGAACTGAACAAGAGTTCCCTTATCAAAAGCTACACTCGATGCTGCGCTCAATAGCGCTAATGACATTCTTTGTTCGACCGGTTGTGAAGCACGTGTGTCCAACATGCCAAGAAACATGCCAAGAATGTCTTCAATGAGCGCATTGTGTGTGTATGTGTGTTAGAACGGGCAAATAAGTAATATATATATATATATATATATATATATATATATATATATATAAATATATATATATATATATAAAACACTGCGTTGCAGTAAAATATTAAAAGCAAAGAGAGAGAAAAAGAGATTGCCAGAAACAAATAAGAGGTGCGTGCCTCCGTGTCAGAGGCTCATCTCGGAGGATGATCCTCACAAATTTTGTTTTGAGTGTTTGGGGGAAGAGCACGCTGCCCTCGGGCTCGAGGGAGAATGCGAGCACTGTGATATGTTATCTATAAAAGTGCTTCGCGCACGGCTCGCGTTTTTCAAAAATTACGAGCCAGCAGATTCTCCCTCATTAAAATCCTAGGGGTCGCGTCTCGATCTGGCCGAGGGATGACTCCGCCCCTTTCTCTGGCGCTCTCGCCAGATCATGAAGCCCTCGCGTCCGTTTCTCAAGTGCGCCCCGGCGCTTCCTCTGAACGGCCCGAGGAGGCTTCATCTCTTGCTTCTGTGGAAATGGAAAGTGCCACCTCAGAGCGCTCCTCCTGCGATGATAGAGCATATGAGGAGCTACTCGAGGTGGTAACTCGTTCAGTCGATCGCCTAAAGCTAGACTGGCCACAGGAGCAAGAGACCCCCAAACGCTCAAAATTAGACGACAGATTTCTGTCGGGTGGCCAAGGGGAGGGACCTCAGTGACGGTCTTTCCCCTTTTTCGGCGATCTCCACGATTAGCTGGTACGGTCATGGAGTAAGAGGTGTGTGAATTTGCAAGCACGATGTCAGACACTGTAATATGCTCTGGTCCCCTCCCTGCTTACCGTGGTGATGAGATACATAGCAGATTGTCATCACTCAATGGCTGGATGTCTAAGTGGTGCCCTCAGAATAACATAGGTTTCATAGACAATTGGACAAGCTTTTGGGGCAGACCTGACCTGTTGAAAAGAGATGGTCTTCATCCCTCCTGGGGTGGTGCCGCTCTTCTTTCTAGAAATATGGCACATAGTCTTAGAGTTTGTACTTGACTAACTGGGGCCCAGGTCAGGAAGCAGACAGACTGGCTAAACCGACCGTCTGCTAGCCGCCTCCAGTCACAGAAGTCAGTTAATTCTCAGCACATAGAGACTCTTTCACCTAGATATCACACCATAGAGACTGTGTCTGTTCCCCGGGCTAGAAAATACAAATAAACGTCCAAACCAATTTAAGAGCAACAATTTAATTGAGGTTCAACAAATAAAAAACAGATGCAATACGAATAAACAAATGATAAAGCTTGGCTTATTGAATATCAGGTCCCTTTCTACGAAAGCACTTTTTGTAAATAATATGATCACTGATCATAATCTAGATGCACTCTGTTTGACAGAAACCTGGCTAAAACCTGATTATTACATTATTTTAAATGAGTCTACACCCCAAGATTACTGCTATAAACATGAACCACTTCCAAAAGGTAAAGGGGGAGGTGTTGCTTCAATTTATAACAATGTTTTCAGGATTTCTCAGAGGGCAGGCTTCAAGTATAACTCGTTTGAAGTATTGGTGCTTAACATTATCCAGAGAAACAAATGTTAATGATAATTCCCCTGTGATTTTTGTACTGGCTACTGTATACAGGCCACCAGGGCACCATACAGACTTTATTAAAGAATGATTTTACATCCGAGTTAGTGCTGGCTGCAGATAAAGTTTTAATTGTTGGTGATTTTAATATCCATGTTGATAATGAAAAAGATGCATTGGGATCAGCATTTATAGACATTCTGAACTCTATTGGGGTTAGACAACACGTCTCAGGACCTACTCATTGCCGAAATCATACTCTAGATTTAATACTGTCACATGGAATTGATGTTGATGGTGTTGAAATTATGCAGCCAAGCAATGATATCTAAGATCATTATTTAGTTTGTGCAAACTTCATATAGCTAAAATTGTAAATTCTACTTCTTGTTACAAGTATGGTAGAACCATCACTTCTACCACAAAAGACTGCTTTGTAAGTAATCTTCCTGATGTATCCCAATTCCTTAGCATATCCAAAACCTCAGAACAACTTGATGATGTAACAGAAACTATGGACTCTCTCTTTTCTAGCATTTTAAATACAGTTGCTCCTTTACGCTTAAGGAAGGTTAAGGAAAACAGTCTGACACCGTGGTGTAATGAGCACACTCGCACCCTAAAGAGAGCAGCCCGGAAAATGGAGCGCAGCTGGAGGAAAACAAAACTAGAGGTATTTCGTATTGCTTGGAGGGAAAGTAACCTATCTTACAGAAAAGCATTAAAAACTGCTAAATCTGATTACTTTTACTTTTACTATCTCTTTTAGAAGAGAACAAACATAACCCCAGGTATTTATTCAATACAGTGGCTAAATTAACGAAAAATAAAGCATCAACAAGTGTTGACATTTCTCAACATCACAGCAGTAATGACTTTATGAACTACTTTACTTCTAAAGTCGATACTATTAGAGATAAAATTGTAACCATGCAGCCATCAGCTACAGTATCACATCAGACAGTGCACTATAGATCCCCTGAGGAACAGTTCCACTCATTCTCTACTATAGGAGATGAAGATTTGTATAAACTTGTTAAATCATCTAAACCAACAACATGTATGTTAGACCCTATTCCATCTAAGCTCCTAAAAGAGGTGCTTCCAGGAGTCATAGATCCTCTTCTGACTATTATTAATTCCTCATTGTTATTAGGGTATGTCCCCAAAACCTTCAAACTGGCTGTTATTAAGCCTCTCATCAAAAAAACACAACTTGACCCCAAAGAACTAGTTAATTAAAGACCGATGTCGAATCTCCCTTTTCTTTCCAAGATACTAGAAAAGGTAGTATCCTCACAATTATATTCCTTCTTAGAGAAAAATGGCATCTGTGAGGATTTCCAGTCAGGATTTAGACCGTATCATAGTACTGATACTGCTCTCCTTAGAGTTACAAATGACCTGCTCTTATCATCTGATCGTGGTTGTATCTCTCTATTAGTGCTATTGGATCTTAGTGCTGCGTTCGACACTATTGACCACACTATTCTTTTGCATAGGCTAGAACACTTTGTTGGCATTAATGGAAGTGCATTAGCATGGTTTAAATCGTACTTATATGACCGCCATCAATTCGTAGCAGTGAATGAAGAGGTATCATATTGTTCACAAGTGCAGTATGGAGTACCGCAAGGCTCAGTACTAGGGCCGTTGCTCTTCACGCTTTACATGTTACCCTTGGGAGATATCATCAGGAAACATGGTGTTAGCTTTCACTGTTATGTTGATGATACTCAGCTCTATATTTCTTCGCGGCCTGGCAAAACATACCAAATTGGAAAACTAAC
This sequence comes from allo-octoploid hybrid of Carassius auratus x Cyprinus carpio, assembly GCA_024542945.1. Lineage (NCBI taxonomy): Eukaryota > Metazoa > Chordata > Actinopteri > Cypriniformes > allo-octoploid hybrid of Carassius auratus x Cyprinus carpio. The sequence goes on from JANHFF010000261.1 coordinate 64,944, forward strand.
AGAATGCATAGTCGATATAAAAAACTGGATGACGAGTAATTTCTTACTGCTAAATTCTGAAAAAAACAGAGGTGTTAATTATAGGGCCTAAAAGCTCTGCATGTAATGACCTAGAACGCTGTCTAAGCCTTGATGGCTGCTCTGTCAATTCTTCGTCATCAGTTCGGAACCTAGGTGTGCTATTTGATAGCAACTTTTCCTTAGAAAGCCACGTTTCTAGCATTTGTAAAACTGCATTTTTCCATCTCAAAAATATATCTAAATTACGGCCTATGCTCTCAATGTCAAATGCAGAAATGTTAATCCATGCGTTTATGACCTCAAGGTTAGACTATTGTAATGCTCTATTGGGTGGTTGTTCTGCACGCTTAGTAAACAAACTCCAGTTAGTCCAAAATGCAGCAGCTAGAGTTCTTACTAGAACCAGGAAGTATGATCATATTAGCACGGTCCTGTCAACACTGCACTGGCTCCCTATCAAACATCGTATAGATTTTAAAATCTTGCTTATTACTTATAAAGCCCTGAATGGTTTAGCACCTCAGTATTTGAACGAGCTCTTGTTACATTATAGTCCTCCACGTCCGCTCCATTCTCAAAACTCTGGCAATTTGATAATACCTAGAATATCAACGTCAACTGCGGGCGGCAGATCCTTCTCCTATTTAGCGCCCAAACTCTGGAATAACCTACCTAACATTGTTCGGGAGGCAGACACACTCTTGCAGTTTAAATCTAGATTAAAGACCCATCTCTTTAACCTGGCTTACACATAACATACTAATACACTTCTAATATCCAAATCCGTTAAAGGATTTTTAGGCTGCATTAATTAGGTAAACCGGAACTGGGAACACTTCCCATAACACCCGATGTACTTGCTACATTGTTAGAAGAATGGCATCTACGCTCATATTAGTCTGTTTCGCTCTTATTCTGGAGTCACCGTAGCCACCAGATCCAGTCTGTATCCAAGTCAGAGGGTCACTGCAGTCACCCGGATCCAGTATGGATCCAGCCCAGATGGTGGATCAGCACCTAGAAAGGACCTCTACAGCCCTGAAAGACAGCGGAGACCAGGACTAGAGCCCCAGAGACAGATCCCCTGTAAAGACCTTGTCTCAGATGACCACCGGGACAAGACCACAGGAAACAGATGATTCTTCTGAACAATCTGACTTTGCTGCAGCCTGGAATTGAACTGCTGGTTTCGTCTGGCCAGAGGAGAACTGGCCCCCCAACTGAGCCTGGTTTCTCCCAACGTTTTTTTTCTCCATTCTGTCACTGATGGAGTTTTGGTTCCTTGCCGCTGTCGCCTCTGGCTTGCTTAGTTGGGGACACTTCATTTACAGCGATATCGTTGACTTGTTTGCAAGTTATTGCACAGATACTATTTAAACTGAACTGAGCTGCATGATGTCGTCACTGAATTCAATGATGAACAGCCTTTAACTGTCATTTTGCATTATTGACTCACTGCTTTCCTAATTGATGTTGTTCAGTTGCTTTGACGCAATCTTTTTTGTTTAAAGCGCTATATAAATAAAGATGACTTGACTTGACTAAGCCATATTTGTCCTGTGTCTTTGTGCCATCGACGTCGATTTATTCAACTATCGTCGATGCAAAGGCACGAGGCTATTTGATGATGCCCCAGGTGGAAGAGACGCTTGCGGGCTATCTCTCCCCTGGGACTTCATCGTCCCTTAAAAAGCCTACACTCCCCACCAAGCCATGCAGAATGACATCTTCGCTGGTGGGGAAAGCTTTTCAGGCTGCGGGTCAGGCTGGTGCTGCCCTGCACACCATGGCGGTTCTGCAGGCATACCAGGCTGACCTGCTAAAAGACTTGAGCACAGGCGGGTCCATCGATGAGGAGGCATTTTTAGAACTTCGCCGAGCCACAGATCTGTCTCTGCGTGCAATTAAGCAGACGGCCCATGCCATCAGCCATTCTATGGCTGCTATGGTCCCCACGGAGAGACTTCTGTGGCTGAACCTCACGGGCATCAAGGAGAGGGATCGAGCTTTCCTTCTTGATGCCCCTGTCTCGCCTTTTTGGCGATACCGTCAACACTGTCGCCACTAGGTTTTGGGAGGCGAAATGCTATGAGGAAGCGTTTGTGAGGTTCCTCCCCCGCCTTGCTCAAGCGTCAGGACCGTCGGCCACCCAGTCCCGACTAAGTTCGGTTTCTCTGAGGCGAGAAGCCCAGAAGGAGAGTGTGGCAAGTCGGGCCCCCCCACGAAGATAATGGGGAGCGGCTCGCCGCACCTCTCAGCCCACCAGACCGGACCTGCGAAGCATCATCTCCTGCAAAAAGAAGTCCTGAGGCTGGCGCGCCCCGGGACTGCGGGGGTGTGCCCCCTCCGGGAGGGGCGCATAAAGTTCCAACAGAGAATAAAGACTCCTTCCTGGCACCCTCAAGGGCCCGTTGTTTTATCTCCGCCACCACTGGTGTTTCGGGGAGCAGCGGCCTCCAGTGAAATGTTAAATGCTCAGTTGCCTCCTGCCACGTTTCAGGACACCGAACATCTAACATCCCCCCAACAAAACGAAGTGTCAAAATTAGTGCCCCTTTCGGAGAACCTGGCAGCGTGGAAACTACTGCCAAATATCTCCCCATGGGTAGAAAGGACTGTAGTGAAGGGCTACAGGATTCAGTTTGCGTATTGTCCTCCGCGTTTCAACGGTGTGGTCTCCACTTCCGTGAAACCGGAACGAGCGCATTTGTTGACACAGGAATTGCAAACTCTACTGGACAAAGGGGCCATAGAACATGTTCCCCTGCCAGACAGACAGTCAGGCTATTACAGCCGGTATTTTCTTGTTCCCAAGAAAGATGGGGGGTTGCGTCCGATTTTAGATCTTCGTCGGTTGAACCGCTACCTCAGAACATACAAGTTCAAAATGCTGACAATCAAGATGATTGTGTCTCAGATCCAGTCAGGAGATAGCGCCCCGTTGGCCGACCAGAGTCTGGTTCTCAGATCTAATATCCCTCCTCGACGGCTCGCCGTGGGCGATTCCGATCAGGAGAGATCTTCTCTCTCAGGCGCAGGGGACAGTATTTCATCCTCGGCCCGAGCTCTGGAACCTTCACGTCTGGCCCCTGAGGGGGACCAACTAAGAGATGCTGGCCTTTCAGCAAATGTAATAGAAACTATTCTAAGTGCTAGGGCTCCCTCCACTAGAAGAACTTATGCCCTCAGATGGCGTGTTTTCGAGGGCTGGTGCATGACACACCATGTAGACCCAGCTCACTGCAAAATTGTTTCAGTACTGGAGTTCCTGCAAGAGAAATTGTCCTCAGGCACATGCCCTAGTACTCTCAGAACCTACCTGGCCGCTATTTTGGCTTGCCATGTTTTGATTGATGGGGTTTCTGTGGGAAAGCAACCTCTGGTCGCCCGCTTCATTCATGGGGCTAAGCGGTTGAGGCCACCCACTATAGCTACGGTCCCTTCATGGGATTTAGCCATAGTGCTCGAAGGGCTGGCTGGCACCCCTTTTGAACCATTAGAATCAGCGCCTGACAGGCTTCTGACTCTAAACATGGTTTTTCTTATGGCCATTACCTCTCTAAAGAGAATTGGGGATTTACAGGCTTTGTCAGTCCTGCCATCCTGTTTAGATTTTGCCCCTGGGCGAGTCAAAGCTATTTTGCATCCTCACCCTAATAATCTTCCAAAAGTTCCTTTCTCGACCATACATCTGGTCATTCTCGAAGCCTTCTGTCCTCTGCCATTCACACCACCGGAGCAGGAAAGACTTCACTTACTGTGTCCAGTACATGCTCTTCAGATTTACGTCCACCGCACTAGCCAGTGGCGTAAGTCAGAGCAACTTTTTATATGCCATGGGGGCCGCAACCGGGGGGCGGCTGCCACCAGGCAAACAATTTCACATTGGGTGAGGGATGCTATCGCCCTAGCCTACGAGGCGCGTGGTCAAACTTCGCCTCTAGTAGTTAGGGCCCATTCAACCAGGGGGGTTGCATCTTCAGTGGCTTTAGCAAGAGGTGCACCCTTGCAGCAAGTGTGTGATGCGGCAGGTTGGTCCTCTCCACACACATTTGTCAGATTCTATGGGTTGGATGTCCATGCTACTCCGGGCTCGCATGTCCTTGAGTCGACATCCCAGAGTCATGTCTGAGACCTCTTCGATGTTGTGCGCACACACTACACAACGCTGGGGGTCCAGACACTTACAGCAGAATTCCATACAGCATCCAAAAATGATGTCCGGAGGTGCTAGTTATATATATATATATATATATATATATATATATATATATATATATATGGAGGTGCTATATATATATATATATATATATATATATATATATATATATATATATATATATATGGTTACAAAATATTTAACACAGTTTTAATAATATTTGAATAAAGGGTTATGATGATTTTCTACGCCAGACATCCCTGTTGACCCCTACTATATGCCTATTAAATTTTATCAATTAAAAACCCGAGCCCGGTACATCCTCGAAGACTAGATAGGAATTAGTTTAGTTTTCTTTCAGATAGGAGCTGGAGTGTCTCAGTTCACGGAGGTGAACCTATTCATCAAAATTTGTGAATAAGACATGTTTGTGTGTTGTGTGTTGCAGTTAAGAGTATTGGTGCTTTTGGAGGAGTTTAAGCACTGTGTTCCTCATGCTGTGGCTACATATATCACTGAACATAAGGTGAGTAAACTTTCTGAAGCTGCCGTTATGGCTGATGAGTTTGTGTTAACCCATCGTGGATCATTCAGTTTATTCAGCCTTAAAAACAACATAAGTTCAAGTTTTACTCTCAAGTCAAGACAAAGCCTGTTGTGATGGGGCACATATTAAAGTGGCAGTAGCTGGAAAGTCTAAGTCTGCATTTTCAAAAGATATGGTATGTTTCTATTGTGAAAAACCTGGCCATAAGATCTCAGATTGTCTTGTTCTTAAGAAGAAAGAAAGACTTCCCAAACCTGTTGCTTTGGTTGCTACATCCACATTTACAAATGACACTCTTGAGAAAAGAGATACCCTGTTGTCTCGTTCCTGTGGTAAACCTGCTATGCAGAGTGTTACTCACTCTGTTGATTATGCACCCTTTATCACTGAAGGAACTGTGCCTTTATCTGATTCCAAGGAAATTGTGTCAGTGCGTATTCCCAGAGATACGGGAGCTGTGCAGTCATTTCTTATGGAAGGAATTTTGCCTCTAACTTCTGAAACAGCTACTGGGACCCATGAATTGGTATGGGGTTTTGAGATGGAGTTTATTGAAGTGCCTTTGCATCGAATACAACTTTCCTGTGCCATAGTATCTGGTAGGGCTGGGCGATATATCTAACGATATGATCATGTGCATCTAGTCAGTAAATCTGGTTCTGTGATTACCGCTAAATCGCCATCACCTGCTTTCAAATGGAGCAGCATTTAATAGACAGAGCCGTAGATCACTGACAAGCTACGCAATATCGCGTTCATTATCGCAGATGAATCGCCTTCAATAATAAACATGATATTGCGTAGCTTGTCAGTGGACAAGCTAGACTTGTCATATTATGTGACAGTTTTATTGGCCTAGAGTAAAATCAGATGTGGCCAAATATATACAATCCTGTCACACGTGTCAGATTACCGGTAAGCCCAATCAGAAAATACCAGCTGCTTCATTACAGCCTATCCCTGTGGTTTTCAACCCTTTTGAACATTTGATTATTGACTGTGTTGGTCCTCTGCCACGGTCTAGGGTTGGTAACCAGTATCTTAGACCTACTGCTGTTTTAGCTGGTGAATGGTGTACTACTAAGCCTCCAGAAAGTATTGCAGACTATGTTGGTGGGTTTCGCCACAGACTTTATGAGGCACGGGCTATAGCTCAAAAGAAACTGGGGTTTTTGATAGGAAGGCTAAGTTTCTGAGTTTTTTAAGGTGGGTGATCAGGTATTGGCTTTATTGCCTCTTCCTACTAACCCATTCCAAGCCAAATTTACTGGACCTTATAGTATAGCTAAGCGTCTTTCAGATAATAATTATCTGTTGAATATTCCTGATCATCTGAGAAAAGTTCAGGTTTGTCACATTAACTTATTAAAAATGTTGCTCCAGGAAGTTCTGCTGCTGTTGGTATTCTGACACCATGTAATCATTCTAATCTAGAACAACAGTCAGTGGTTCCTTCTCCTTTTTGCAGTATGAGTGGTGATGCTTCCAGGAATTTTGACGAGGATGGGAATCTTCTTTCCCAGGAAAAAGTAGATGGGCGTCTTCACAACTCTAAAATTCTTGCTGATTTGCCCTGTCATTTGACTTATTTGGCTGAGAAGGAAAGAAATGACATTATTGAGTTGGTAATGATCTTTCCTTCACTTTTCCTTGACGTTCTTGGTCGTACCTCTGTCATTGAACACGACATTGATGTAGGAACTTCCTCTCCCATTAAGCAAAGCACTTATAGGGTTAATACAGTAAAATGAGAATTGTTACAGCGAGAGGTGAACTATTTACTTAGTCACAAATTGGCTGAATCTAGTTTCAGTTCATGGCGCTTCCCCTGTGTTTTAGTGAACAAACCAGACAGATCATATCGATTTTGTACAGATTATCGAAAACTTAATTCTTTAACCAAACCCGACTGTTTCCCTTTACCTCATATTGACGATTGTGTCGATCGTGTTGGCTCTGCTCAATATGTGAGTAAGTTTGACCTTCTGAAGGGGTATTGGCAGGTGCCTTTAACTGCCCGAGCAAAAGAGTTATCTGCATTCGTTACCCCTGATGCATTCCTGCAGTATACGGTAATGACTTTTGGGGTCCGAAATGCCCCTGCCACTTTCCAACGTTTGGTATATCGTATATTGTATGGAATGTCTGGATGTGAGGCATATCTTGATGTCGTCTTGTATAGTAATTCCTGGTCTAAACATCTTAACCAAATAAAATACTTATTTTTACGTCTAGAGGAGGCTATTTTGACCATCAACCTTGTTAAGTCTGAATTTGGAAAAGAGACTGTTACATACTTGAGTAAAATTGTTGGAAACGGTCATGTGTACCCCATTGGTGCTAAAGTTGAAGCCATATGTAATTTTCCTACTCCTACCAACCGACGGGAGTTATGTAGATTTCTCGGAACGATAGGTTATTATAGAGTTTTTTGCCAGAATTTTGCCAGTGTGGTTTCTCCTTTGACTGATTTATTAAGTCAGAAGGTTGTTTATCAGTGGTCTGAGACATGTCAGCAAGCTTTTGAAAATTGTAAAGTTTTATTGGCGAATGCCCCTATTTTGAATGCTCCAAATTTCGAGAAGTAATATTTGCGGTGCAGGCGCTGTTCTTTTGCAAGAAGATTCAAACCGAGTTGAACATCCTGTTAGTTATTTTTCAAAGGAGTTCAACCGTCATCAACAGGTTTACTCAACTATTGAGAAGGAACCCCTTGCCCTTGTTCTAGCTGTACAACACTTTGAGTTATATTTGGGTTCAGTTGCTGCCCCAATTATCGTCTATACAGATCATAACCTCTCTGGTTTTTCTAAATCGTATGAGAAATCAAAATCAATGACTTGTGCAGTGGAGTCTTATTTTACAACCTTTCCACCTGGAAATTAAGCATGTACGAGGGAAGGATAACATAATAGCTGACAATCTTTCTAGAATGTAACCATGATATCACTGTTGCATGTTTTCTCTTCTTTTTGCATTTCTAGGGCCCAGAGGTGCTGAGAGATTAGGTGGAGTGAGAGATGCTTCATGGATAGAGGGACCATATTTTTGACCTTTTTGTATTGTTCCTTTATATGTTGCTTTTTTTTCTCTCTCTCTCATTGATTCTTTGCAGAATTTTTTTGAGGAGGGAGGTGTTATGACCCTGTCTTTCCCTTCTTTACCTGATGGTGGGAGGATAACCATCATCATCGTCGTCATGTGACGTCAATGTTAATTGGATAACTCATGGGTGGAGAGTATAAATGTTTGGCTGAACTGCCCAACAGTACTTCCTCTGGGAGAACCCAGTTCTTCTGAGGAGTCATTTGCTCCCATTTGTTGGTTATTTATCAACGTTTTTTGCCCATTGGACTGTTATTTTCTTTTGTTTATTTAAATCCCTAGACATTGTGTTCTATTTCTGAAACAGGTTATTTTATATTGAATCAATAATCTTGCAAGTCAAACAATTTGTTTGTATGTGTGATTCTCTTTATGGATTGGGAACAAGCTTGCTGTGACATAAATACAGTCTGTTCTATATTCACAATCAAATTAAAAAGTAATCTTTAAATGTACATCTATAAATGAACGGTTGTTGTGATTTTAAATAGCTGCACTCACTGTTGTTGCAGATGAAACATCGGGTATTACTACATGGCAAATCCTCAAATAGTCCATGTTTCATCATTCCACAATGACTGTTATCTGGTTGTCCAGGAGCCCAGTTCAGATAGAGCGCAGGTTCACCTGAAGACCACTGCCATTTATTACAACCTGTCTTCTGCAGCCCAATCCAGACATACTGAACACTTCCATCATTCACACTCTTCTTCAGCTCGTTCGTGTCGTTCATGTTGTCAGTGGTGGCCAGATCTGTGTAATTCTCTCTGCAGTATCTCTGAGCTTCAGTCCAGGTCTTCCCCTCATTTATAAAGTGATACTGACGCTGAACACATTCAGATACGGAGCAGAGAGCTGTGAAAGAGAGGCGCTGCTTTAATGCTTTTCATAACAGGATCAAACCTAATAAAACTATAAATCATAAATAAAACCACAAACACACTCACCAATGAGAAGAAGAATGAAATACAGAGTTCGGTCCATTCTGAGGATGAAACGCATTAAAAAACTCAAATACTGTAATTTTAATCTTAGAGTAAAATATTATGAAATTTTTTAAATACCTCTTAGTGGCAAAACAGGATTCATAACAATTCAAATAATATTAACATCTCAAAGTCTAATTTATTTAAAGAATGAACATATGAGTTATTCTTACTTTAGAGGTCGTGTGTTTCTGTCCTGAGTCTGATGTTTCTGTCAGCAGCTTTAAACTATGGGGTTATTATATCTGTGTTCATCCCTATTTCATGTTTTACTTCCTCTATATTTGCATATTTGTCCATCTCTTTCCACTAATTTCCATACTGACATCTGTGTCAGTCAGTATCGGTCAATATGAAAATGAACCTTATTTAACAAAATTACATACTTATGAACATTCTTTATTGACATTTTGACACTTAAAAAATAAGTGGCTATTATAATATTATAGATGAGCAGCATAGCTCTATTCAGTTTGAAATGCATTTTTATATTCCTGTTGGACACTTTTTACATAGTGCTTTTTTTTAAACAAACAACCCACTAATGATCTGGCTGATAAGGGTTCAATTCAGTTCAATTCAAGTTTATTTGTATAGCCCTTTTTACGATACAAATCATTGCAAAGCATCTTTACAGAAAATTAAGTTACTACAATATTTAGTAGTAGCTTATCAGTGATGACTGTCAGTTTATGTGCATATGGCAGAAATTTTCTGAAAAATCAATTAAAGATGTAAACAAACAGACAATGAGCACTATTAACAGCAATTATTATATGATGCAATCACACTTATAGCAAAATTTGGCATGTTGTTTCAGGGTTAGCATCATCTGAGGTCCTCTGAGGGGTTGGCATCATCTCTTCTCAGGTGTTCTGGATCCAGACTGGAGCTTGTGTAAATCTTAGTTACCATGGGATGTCAATCCCAGCAGAAACAGAGAAACAAATAGAGACATAATTAGCATAGCGGCTGTTCCAGCCAAGTAAAATTAATTAGTTTAATCCAAGCTAAAGAATAATAATGCGCATTTGATCAGATATAACTGCAGTCCAAAATTATGAGATGCATTATTTGAATGCTTGGCCAAAGAGATGTGTTTTTAATCTAGAATTAAACAGAGAAAGTGTGTCTGAACCCCGAACATTATCAGGAAGGCTATTCCAGAGTTTGGGAGTCAAAGGCGAAAAAGCTCTACCTCCTTTAGTCAAGTCAAGTCACCTTTATTTATATAGCACTTTAAACAAAACAGATTGTGTCAAAGCAACTGAACAACATTAATTAGGAAAACAGTGTGTCAATAATGCCAAATGACAGTTAAAGGCAGTTCATCATTGAATTCAGTGATGTCATCACTCAGCTCAGTTCAGTTTAAATAGTATCTGTTCAATCATTTGCAATAAAGTCAATTATATCGCTGTAAATGAAGTGTCCCCAACTAAGCAAGCCAGAGGTGCTGACACACCATCTGGGCTGGATACATACTGGATCCGGGTGACTGTAGTGACCATCTGATCTGGATACAGACTGGATCTGGTGGCTACGGTGACCTCGGAATAAAAGAGAAACAGACTAATATTAGCGTAGATGCCATTCTTCTAATGATGTAGCAAGTATATCGGGTGTTATGGGAAGTGTTCCCAGTTCCAGTTTACCTAATTAATGCAGCCTAAATATCCTTTAACGGATTTGGATATTAGAAGCGTATTAGTGTGTTATGTGTAAGCCAGGTTAAAGAGATGGGTCTTTAATCTAGATTTAAACTGCAAGAGTGTATCTGCCTCCCGAACAATGTTAGGTAGGTTATTCCAGAGTTTAGGCGCTAAATAGGAAAAAGATCTGCCGCCTGCAGTTGCCTTTGATATTCTAGGTATTATCAAATTGCCAGAGTTTTGAGAACGCAGCAGACGTGAAGGACTATAATGTAACAAGAGCTCGTTCAAATACTAAGGTGCTAAACCATTAAGGGCTTTGTAAGTAATAAGCAAGATTTTAAAATCTACACAATGTTTAATAGGGAGCCAGTGTAGTGTTGACAGAACCGGGCTAATATGGTCATACTTCCTGGTTCTAGTAAGAACTCTAGCTGCTGCATTTTGGACCAGCTGGAGTTTGTTTGTTTATTAAGCGTGCAGAACAACCACCCAATAAAGCATTACAATAATCTAACCTTGAGGTCATAAATGCATGGATTAACATTTCTGCATTCGACATTGAGAGCATAGGTCGTAATTAAGATATATAGTGGACTTTAGTGAACTTTGCTATCCTAGGTAATACCAAAAGTCCAGCGTTTTGTGACCTTAAGGAGCGTGATGGATTGTAGCGTGGTAAAAGACTAGTTAGGTACGCAGGAGCTAATCCATTAAGTGCCTTATAGGTAAGTACTAATATTTTGTAACTGATACGGAACTTAATAGGTAGCCATTGCAGAGACTGTAGAATTGGGGTAATATGATCATATTTTCTTGACCTGGTAAGGACTCTAGCCGCTGAATTTTGTCTGTAGCTGTAGCTTGCTTATTGAAGATGCAGGACATTAGTGAAGACAGGTGATACTGGTTACTGACAGCCTTTAAAAACCCTCTGTTTGAGGCTCCAGTGCATGAGATGAAAGAATACTTGTGATTATTGAGAAAGATTTTGTATTGGGAGAACGGTTTGTTTGAGGAATTAAAAAAAGACAAGATGAAGAGGAAAGAGAGGTTCTTCCCCTTCTTATGTGGGGTTTCTTCTTTTTCCTCTTCTGAGAGCCGAGGCCCCTGCTGATGAGGATCAGACACAGCAGACATGAGCAACAGAGACGAGAGGAAGACTCTGACCAACCTGCATTGATCTGCTCATATATTGTGTACTTATTACCCTGAGATCCATTCATAATGTTAGAAAAGACTCTCATCATCCAAAATAAAATAATACCATCATCTGCTTCTGTTTCAGAAAAAAATGTGTCTGATTTTCTCTTTCTAGATACTCAATCTGGATACTAGATTGTGATTGAATGGAATGCAAAGATTAAAACATTGTTAATTTTTTTTAGAATTCATCTCTTTGTGAAACTTCTAATATTGTTTCATTTCCTACTCCTGCTGTTTACTGGATTTTATTATTTATGTATTTATTTCTTTTTGGTTAAAAAACATGAATATGTTTGCATGTAAGCACACCCTCATTCATTTGTTTATGTCCACACCACATTTAGACGTTCAGTATGGAAAATATTTACATCTCTGACGTGAAACAGAAGCATAAACAATGAGTGTAATTATTTACTCACAGCAGAGACACAGCAGAGACATTTCAGACAGACCCAAAATCACCCTAAAACAACACTGTAACAAACTTCTGTATTTTACAAAACACTAATACTGTAAAATAAACAAATGTTTACTGTAGAACTCGTCACATATTGACCCTTGGTCAGGACCCTTTGGCGTCGCTTTTTGACACTCAAGATACCCCTTTAGCATCATTTTGCGAAGCACAGGGGTATCCTTTTAGTGACACTTTTCGACGTGCAGGGTCACTAATACTTTTCATTTGTTTGTCTTAATTTAATTGTTTGCATGCATTTGTAAAAAAACAAACAAACAAAAAAAAACGTAAATCAATTTATATAAATTTATACTTTCATTGGAGCACATAACCCCACCCCTACCCTAAACCTACAACTTCTGAACAATATAAAATACCACAGGAAAATAAAAGTACAGTCACAGGTTATTGCAAAAACTGACCATAAAGAAGCAGTATAAAAGCATTACAACCAAACATTTTGCATTCCAAGTCTTCTGAAGCCAATGTCTTTGTGTGAAGAAGAGAGTAAAACACAAGGTTTTAATCACTGAAATTGATCCTGCTCCGTTAACGTGCTCATATCTCTTTCAGAAAAGATACTTCCATGTACCTTAGCATGACACAATCACGAGACACACAAGAGCCAATAGCATTTCACAACCAAAGCTGACGTAAGGCTTCTTCTGGTGGTATTTGTTGAATTCACGTACAGACTGCACACAGGATCTGAGCTTTACAGCAGACGGAGACGCTGATCGTGTCTATTCCTCTCACAATTAAATCATTTTGCCTCGGAAGACTTGGAATATTAATATTTTTTGAATAAATTGTGACTTTAGCTGCATCTGCCTGTTATATCTTGTGTTTTATCGACAGATGGTAGGTTTAGGGGCAGGCGTTCGCTTATGTGATCATAAAAGTGCAAATAGTGTAATGTACATAAAACTGTTGTGACCATTTACATGAAAAATGATCTAAAGGTGTACCCTGTGTGTCAAAAAGTGACGCCAAGGGGTCCTGAAGAAAGCATCAGTATGTGACGAGTTGAGAGTGAGAATGTGTAGCTATACAGCATGCTGCTGTAGATCTGTAAAGCATCAGTTTTTATTGTGAATCACAATACAGTAATTTATTTATTTATTTTTGCATTAGAAACCAGTCAGATTCAACACTTTCTTCAATTCAGCAAGGTAACTGTTCATTACTTTGCAATGTTAATTTACTGTAGTTTCTTCTTGTAAAGTTACCCGTGTGTTCAAGAGTGCACTGGGACAGAGCTGTATGTGGCACCCTTCTTAGTTATTAAGTTGGGATCCCCTTTTGCGTTATGCTGGATGTGGTTGCTTTTTCCTCGTGATGCGTGGCCACAGTTTTCAAACTGCCACAGCGCTTACCGTGCATTTGCTCATTTAAACATGAAGAGGACTTATCCTTCTGGCAGCCATAAGCGGAAAAAAGCAAGAAGAGGAGGAAAAGAGGTAACATGCTGGATAGTGTAATTCTGGTGTCAAGGTCGCACTGTTGAGGCTAATTTTTTGTCTCTTTGTAAGAGACTTAAAAACAAATGAGCATAACAGCACACATGGAGTAACTCAGAAGAAACACACTGAGGTAAAATGTTTAGGTTATTCCTAACATGATATAGTTAAGTAACATGCCATGACAAATTAGCTATTTTGCTGAATATTCTCACCATGCAAAAAAATAAAAAAAATAATTGAAAACACCTACAGAGTAGAATTCATTAAGTGAATTCTAGTGCACGTGCGCATTTACAGTGGCTCTTTCACTGCATGATTCAGTCTATTAAAATATATTCAGAATTATCACAAATTCAAGACATGGGGGCAGAAAATGTATATATTTATACCACTTCACATAGTTAATCAATTTCACATGAAGAGTCAGTTTTTTTTTCTCTCCAAAAATGACCATGATTAAAAATGTTCATTTTTTTTTTTTACAACAGTTCAATAAACTAGAAGTTAATTAAGAGAGCATATTGCCTGTTTTTGCACTATTCCGACATAAAAAAAAAATTCCAAACAAAGCCACACCCACTGATCTATAATAGAGATCAGTGGCCACAGGGGTATTTTGCGTGTCTGAGCAACATGATGGTGTTTCGTTCCTGAATGAATCAAACATTTAAATGATTCGGTTCAATCGCAATGACTCACTTATTAACAGTGACTTTCTGCCCCATACTGGCAGTTTAAATTCACATTTAAAGTACCTTTTTATTATTTAAATAATTTCAAATATCAGTATTCAACTTATGTTTAATATATCAAAACATTATTTATCCATTTGTAAAAATAGGCCTTTGTAAAGGTAAATAAAAATATGCAGATTTGAGTATATAAAAGCTGATGAACACTGATGAAAATATTGCTTCAGAATATATTTTTACTTTAAATATGAAGATTGTGCTGTATCTTCAAGACTGTATTGTACAATATTGTATCCTATCGAGTTCAATGCTCTTAGTGTTGCCTTCTTAAAAATCAGTAAATGTTTACACCTTTTGTAATAGTTATGTACGAGTCCCTCAAATTTCCGCAGTGTGAAAAGTTGGATCTAGGAAAATGTTCAGATATGCAGAAGTTGCTGGAAAATATGATTGTACGACTGATCTTAATATTACGGTCTGTTTCCTAAAAGCATCATAATTTAAGTTGTTGACACACATCTGTCAATGACTTGCTTGCACGAAGACCAGCAATGTTGGACCCAGAAATAACGTGTCTATATTATATACTGTAGTACAATAATATATATATATATATATATATATATATATATATATATATATATATATATATATATATAATATTATGTAAAGTATAATATAATATAATATAATATAATATAATAATATTGTATTATGGTTATTATATCCGAGCTGTCTGGAATGCAGCATAAGGATAACATTTCAATAAACGAGCGTGTACTACAATTACGAGCCATTCTATAAAGTGACATTTCAGCACTTGACAAACAGATAGCGACTCCTAAGTAGCACTTAAAGCACAGCTATGTGCAATTGTGTTAAAGGGTTAGTTCACCCAAAAATTAAAATTGCCTTGTGTTTTACTTACCCTCGAAGCATCCTAGGTGTATATGACTTTCTTCTTTCAGACGAATCCAGTCGGAGTTATATTAAAAATTGTCCTAGCTATTCCAAGCTCTATCATTGCAGTCAGCGGGTGCTGCAGTCGAACAGTCCACAAGTTTGCAAATAAAGCGTGCTCATCCATGATAAAACGTCCCTCACACGGCTCCAGGGGGTGAATAAAGGCCTCCTGTAGCGAATGAATGTGTTTTTGTAAGAAAAATATCAATATTTCAAATGTAATAAATACTTTTCTATCACTTCCGCCAACTGTCATACGCGAAAGCAGTTCCCGTGGATGACGCAGCACATTAGCTTTGCGTGATTAGTGATGAACACGGAGAGACAACAAAACAAAATGCCGGTCATGAATGAGAAGTGCAAAATGATGATTTGCAAAAGAAAATTGTCGGAGAATTTCGATATAAGCCAAGAGGAGACTGGTTTTCCTTTGCTAAAGTAAGGAAACTTACTTTATTATTATTCCGTTTTGAATATGGATATTATTCTTACAAAAACACATTGATTCACTACAAAAGGCCTTTGTTCACTCCCCAGAGATGGAGACGGAGCTGAGGTTTTTGCAGCATTGTGAAGATACCGGGCATGTTTGTCCTTTCGAGTATGTCTGTGTTGGGGACTTAATTTTGCCACTTCACTTTCAGCAGTCCAGAGGTGGAATTGGTTCAGCTTCTTGGCATGTTGCTGGTAGACTGTCCAAGTTTCAGAGGCAGATGAAGTTGAGTTTGTGAGTCTCAGGACGGCTGATCCAGCGCTGATCTCCTCCAGACTGAACTGCTCCAGATCTCACTGTGTGTTCACAGTCCTCCTCTGATGTACCATTCCCTGGAGCCCAGTTCTGATAGCACACAGTCTCTTCACTCACCCAGAACCAGACGCCCAAAATGTGAGAGTAACGTAAACCCAACCACACCTCCGCAGTAGATGCTCATTTAACCACATTCATCACATGACGCTGCATCTCTTCTGAATGAACCGAAAACCAGATCCACATGATTCTGTCTGCAGTATCTCAGAGCTTCAGACCACGTCAGATTCTGTCTGATCACAATCAGTTCAGGATCTGCAGATAAAACAAAGCACAAGCAGAAACTAGAGAGAGACTGATCAAAAACAACATGCAGAACAAACACTGTGGATGAATTTGTCATGTCAGACATGTAGAGTGAACTTTAAGATATCTGGAGGTGATGATGGAGTGTGTGTGTTCTGTGAGGATCTACTCACCTTCATAACACACAAAAGGAAACGGTGTGTTGCATGGGACATCATGCCATTTTCCCTGAGCATTCTGTTTGACAGCTGCACAGTTTTCATTACCGCCAACATTATTAGGTTGACCAGTGTCCCAGTCTCTGAATGAGGAGTCACTCTGATCTGACCACTGCCATGAGTCTCTGAACAGACCGATCCAGACTCGTGATTTAGATAAATTATTATCACTAATGATCATCTGAGCCTGTTGATTCTCGTTCTGTTTTCTCACATTGAGCAGATCAATGTGATTCTGTCTGCAGTAACTCTGAGCTTTTGCCCAATTCTTTTTCCAATTGCCAAGGACGAGCCCTGTGTTTGCTTAAAAAAAAAGAGAGAAGATTCATGAATCAGTCTGTTCATTATTCTTATGCTGCTTTGGATCTGACCATCAGAAACAACTTGAGCTGCTTCTACAACTAGTGATTTAGATTAGATTAGATTAGATTAGATTAGATTCAACTTTATTGTCATTATGCAGAGTACAAGTACAGAGCTAATGAAATGCAGTTAGCATCTAACCAGAAGTGCAAGAATATAGTGTTTTATATACATAAAAGTGCAGAGTAAGTGAAGCTATGATTTACAGAATGTACAGTGGGGTTGCTATATACAGTATTAAGCAGAGTATATACAGAATATAAATAGGAATGCAGTGTAGGATTGTATGTACATAATGAACAGGGCAATGTAGGATTATATATACACATTATGAGTATTGTTAAAATGAATTCTATGTAAAATAACAGTAGTGCAATTATATTTTTATAGAATAGTTTACTGTGCTTTGTACAGTAACAACTTAGTTTACAGTGCGATAACTAGAACAGTGTGCAGTCTGTGCAAAATATGAGTAGTGCAAATACATGTATGTAAAGTACTTTGAACAGTGCAGTAATAAAGTAGGTGCCAGTTAGATTGGTGGTGTGGTCACGGCCTCGGGGAAGAAGCTCTTCCTGAGCCTGCTAGTCCGAGAGCGTAGGCTCCTGTAACGTCTGCCGGATGGAAGGAGAGTGAAAAGTCCATGGTTAGGGTGAGAGGCATCCTTGATGATGTTTCTTGCCCTGCCCAGACAGCGCTTGTGATAGATGTTCTCAATGGAAGTTAACTGGGTGCTGGTGATCCGTTGAGCAATTTTCACCACTCGCTGGAGTGCTTGCGGTCAGATGCGGAGCAATTGCTGTACCATACTGAGATGCAGTTTGTGAGTATGCTCTCAATGGTACAGCGGTAGAATTCCACAAGGATCCTGGGATTCAGGTGAACTTTCTTAAGGCTCCATAAGAAGTAAAGGCGCTGCTGTTCCTTTTTGACCAGGGTGGAGGTGTTATGGGACCAGGTGAGGTCATCAGAGATGTGGATGCCAAGGAACTTGAAACTTGACACACGCTCCACTACAGCTCTGTTGATGTAGATGGATGTGTGTGCATGACTCCTAGTCCGCCTGAAGTCCACAATGATCTCCTTTGTCTTCTGGGTGTTTAGTTCTAGATTGTTGGTGGCACACCACACAGCCAGGTGCTGCACCTCATCCCTGTAGGCTGACTCATCATCATCTTTGATCAGACCTACCACCGTGGTGTCATCTGCAAATTTGATTATGGTGTTGGAGCCATAAACAGGAACGCAGTCATGGGTGAAAAGGGAGTACAGGAGAGGGCTCAGTACGCAGCCCTGTGGCACGCCGGTGTTCAGGGTGATGATGGAGGAGGAGAGGTTATCTAATTTAACAGACTGAGGTCTGTTAGTCAAAAAGTCTACAATCCAATTGCAGATGGATGTGCTGATTCCAAGCTGGCTGAGCTTGGAGATCAGCTTGGGAGGGATTACAGTATTAAATGCAGAACTGAAATCAATGAACAGCATTCTCACATGTGTGTTTTGACTGTCCAGGTGGGTGAGGGCAGAGTGAAGTGCCGTTGAGATGGTGTCCTCTGTTGACCTATTGCGGCGATAGGCAAATTGAAATGGGTCTAGTGTAGCAGGGAGACAGGATTTTAAGTGGGATGCAATCAGCCATTCAAAGCACTTGGCAATGATGGGGGTGAGTGCAACAGGACGGAAGTCGTTAGGTACCGAGGCAGTGGAGTGTTTCGGTATTGGCACGATGGTGGAGGTTTTGAAGATAGTGGGGACAGTTGTTTGGGCCAGGGACAGATTGAAAATGTCCGTGAAGACCTCAGCCAGTTGCTCCGCACAGGCTTTAAGCACACGACCAGGTATTCCGTCAGGTCCAGCTGCCTTCCGTGCATTCACCTTACGCAGAGTGGAGTAAACAGCTGAGGTGGAGAGTGTGAGAGGCAGTTCACTGGGTTGATGCTCAGCTTTGAGTGAGATCTCCTTATTATTTTTATCAAAACGAGCATAAAAGTGATTGAGCTCGTCGGGGAGGGAGGTAGAGCTGGAGGGGGGCACAGTGTTAGGTGGTTTGTAATCTGTGATGGATTGTATGCCTTGCCACATACGCCGGGGGTCTGAAGAATTGAAATGTTCTTCAAGTCCTCTGTTTATGTGCGAGTTTGGCCTGGCCGATACCCTTCCTCAGGTTGGCTCTGGCTGAGCTGTAAGCCTCCCGGTCTCCAGACTGCATCCAGGGTGCATCTCTTGCTTAGAGCAGGAGGCGAACCTCTCTGTTCATCCAGGGCTTCTGATTGGGGAAAATTTTTATTTTTTTGTGTGTGGTCACTCTGCCCACACATCTGTTGATGTGCTCCAAGACAGAGTTGGTGTAATTGTCAATGTTGATCTGAGAGTCTGTGGTGGCCTGAACAGCAAACTCACTCCAGTCTGTGTGCTGGAATTGATGTTGAAGAGTGGAGTCAGCACCTTCCAGCCGGATTTTAACAGCTCTTATTGTAGGTTTCACACATCTGATGACCAGGGTATACTTGGGGAGCAGGAACAAAGAAAGGTGGTCAGACTGACCCAGGTGGGGGAGGGGAGTGACTTTGTAGGCATCAGTCACATTAATATAAACGTGGTCCAATGTTTTATGTCCCCTTGTAGTGCAGAAGACATTCTGATGAAATTTAGGGAGAACAGATCTTAAAGTGCAGTGATTGAAGTACCCAGCAACAATAAAGGCTCCATCCGGATGCAGGGTTTGTAATTTGCTAATAGCAGCACAAAGTTCTTTCATAGCCACGTTAGCATTAGCGTCCGGAGGTACATAAACTGCAGCAGCAACAATGCAAATAAACTCACGTGGTAGATAGAATGGCCTGCACTTGACAATCAGGAACTCCAGATCAGCAGAGCAGTAGGTATCAACAATGACAGAGTCTGTGCACCATGATTTGTTTACATAAATGCATACTCCACCACCCTTGTTTTTACCAGAGGTTGCTGCTACTCTGTCAGCCTTGAAGAAATAGCATCCATCCATATGCACCACGCTGTTTGGGACATCGTTGCAGAGCCATGTTTCAGTGAAAAACATAACATTACAGTCCATAAGCCATTTCTGTGTGAGGGTCCAGATCTTTAGTTCATCCATCTTGTTCATCAGAGACCGTACATTAGCAAGGAAGATGCTGGGCAGAGCTGGTCGATGTGGATTTAGCCTTAGCTTAGCACGCAGCCCTCCACGCTTTCCCCATCTTTGTTTACGGTCTCGATGCCGACGCCGAGCACTTCCAGTCGGTGCAAGTGATCCACTTGTCCGCGGTGATCTCAGTCGCTCCGGCGGGAGTTCGCTGAAGTCGAAAGGATGGTCTAAAACTACGTTGGAACACCGTTTGTTGATGTCCAAAAGTGACTGTTTACTATAGCTGTAGTTCGCATAACTGAATCGCGCGAACACGAATGAAATAACCAGGTAAAGTAACACTATTATCCGAAATCTGGTAAGACGCTGAGCCTCACGATTTGTTCGCGCCGCCATCTTGGGTGCAATATATTTATTGGATATTCACAATATATTTAGGATTATTTTAAAGATGTAACATATTTATCATGAAGTAACATCTGGGAACATCATGATTATTATTGTCATGACACGAGAGGCGGAAGCAATGATGCAAGGGACTCTTTATTGAGTTGAACAAACACAAAGTGGTACTGGAGCTCGGGTGGGCTGGTGGTGCAGGGACTAGGTGGTCAGCGTGCTGGTGACGACAGGTGACGGTGGATCACTGGACGAGAAGAGACGAACATCACAGGACACCGAACAGGAACTAGAATCTGGGACAGGACTGGAACGAACACGACGACACAACCTGAGGACATCCAAACAATGATCTGACAAAGAGAGGAGAGTGCGGTGGGTCTTTATAGCTGAGTGAATTGGCAGCAGCTGGTGAGGTGAATGAGATCAGCTGGCGTGCTGATCAGCCGGAACGAGCGGTCACGCCCACTCACACACTCATACACGCACAGAACAACAATACACGGGACACGAAGAAATCAGTGAATTCATGAACCGTGACAGTACCCCCTCTCCTAAGAACGCCTCCTGGCGTCCCTTACCTGTCGATTGTAATCATCAATAAGGGAGTGATCCAGGATGTCTCTAGCAGGAACCCAACTTCTCTCCTCTGGACCGTAACCTTCCCAGTCCACCAAGTACTGGAATCCGCGTCCCCTCCGCCTTGAGTCCAGAATACGATTAACCGAATATGTAGGTTCCCCATCTACGAGACGAGGCGGGAGGCGGGGGGGGGGGGATTAGGCGGATTAATATGGGAGTGAAACACAGGTTTTATTTTGGAAACATGGAAGGCGGAATGAATCCTCCTGTACACTGGAGGGAGTTTGAGGCAGACTGCCACCGGGCTAATGATCTTGGTGACAGTGAACGGG
The DNA here is from genome assembly GCA_024542945.1 of allo-octoploid hybrid of Carassius auratus x Cyprinus carpio. Classification (NCBI taxonomy): domain Eukaryota; kingdom Metazoa; phylum Chordata; class Actinopteri; order Cypriniformes; species allo-octoploid hybrid of Carassius auratus x Cyprinus carpio. The sequence goes on from JANHFF010000261.1 coordinate 86,249, forward strand.
CCGATAAATTTGGGAGAAAGTTTATTAGAGACGGAACGGAGAGGAATGTTCTTGGTAGAAAGCCACACTTTTTGACCAACGACGTATACGGGAGGCCTAGACCGGTGGTGATCGGCTTTGGCCTTGGTGCGCGCTCCCGCTTGGAGTAGAGTCTCGCGGGCTCTAGTCCAAGTGCGATGACACCTCTGGACGAAGGCGTGAGCAGAGGGAACCGTGACTTCAGATTCCAGACTAGGAAAAATTGGTGGCTGGTAACCTAGACTACACTCAAACGGAGATAGGCCCGTAGATGATACTGGTAACGAATTGTGGGCGTACTCCACCATTGACAGTTGTTGGCTCCATGAGGAAGGATTCTTGGAGACCAGACATCGCAACGTTCTCTCCAAATCCTGGTTGGCCCTCTCAGTTTGGCCATTGCTCTGGGGATGAAACCCAGAGGACAAACTAACCGTCGCACCCAGTAATCTACAAAACTCTTGCCAAAATTTGGACACAAATTGAGGTCCTCTGTCGGAAACCACATCTGTCGGGAGGCCATGTAACCGAAAGACGTGGTCAATGACTATTAACGCTGTCTCCTTGGCTGAGGGTAATTTAGGCAAGGGAATGAAATGGACCGCCTTCGAGAACCGGTCCACCACGGTCAAAACTACCGTGTTCCCCTGAGAGGGTGGGAGGGCGGTGACAAAATCTAGTGCGATATGGGACCAGGGTCTTAAAGGGATCGGCAGCGGTTGAAGGAGCCCATCTGGGGGTCGATTGGAAGTCTTACCAATGGCACAAACTGAGCAAGCCAAAACAAAACTGTGAACGTCGCGAGTCATACGTGGCCACCAAAATCGTTGCTTGACTAAAGATGTGTGACTGACTCCTGGATGGCAAGCCACATTGGAACAATGCCCCCACTGAATAACGCTGGACCGTAATCCCTCTGGCACAAATAAACGGTTCGGTGGACAGTCGACCGGAGGCGTTACCCCTTGTAAGGCCGTCTTGACCTTCGATTCGACCTCCCATGAGAGTGTGGAGATAATTAGGGTCTCCGGAAAAATGCACTCGGGAGTAGATGTGCGATCGGAACGGTCAAAAATGCGTGATAATGAATCGGGCTTGATGTTCTTGGAGCCCGGGCGATACGAGAGAGTAAAGTCAAAACGTCCGAAAAAAAGTGCCCACTGAGCCTGCCTGGAGTTCAATCTTTTAGTGGTTCTAATGTATTCCAGATTCTTATGATCGGTCCAAACGATAAAAGGTACCCCTGACCATTCTAACCAGTGACGCCATTCTTCCAATGCTAACTTGACTGCCAACAACTCTCTGTTACCAATATCATAATTACGTTCGGCAGAGGACAAACGGTGAGACAAAAACGCGCACGGATGCATTCTGTCATCTGTAGAAGAACGTTGGGATAGCACTGCACCTACCCCCACCTCTGATGCATCGACCTCCACCTCGAACTGATGTGATGGATCAGGGGTAATTAAGATGGGGGCTGAAACAAAGCGGCCCTTCAGTTTGGCAAACACAGCCTCAGCTGCGTCTGACCACCTGAACGTAGTTCTGGGGGAGGTCAAGGCAGTCAGAGGCGAGGCTAGTTGGCTGAAATTGCGAATGAAACGCCGGTAGAAATTGGCGAACCCCAGAAACCTCTGTAGGGCCTTACGGGAATCTGGACTTGGCCAATCCACCACAGCCTTAACCTTCTCAGGATCCATACGTATTCCTTCAGACGACACAATGTACCCTAAAAAAGAACAGACTGTGCATGAAAAGCTAATTTCTCCGCCTTGACAAAAAGCCCATTCTCTAGCAGCCTCTGAAGTACTCGAATGTGCTGCACGTGTTCCTGGAGAGAAGCAGAAAAAAATCAATATGTCATCCAGGTAGACATATATGAACTGATTGACCATATCTCGCAGCACGTCATTGACGAGTGCCTGGAAGATTGCTGGGGAGTTGGACAAGCCGAAAGGCATGACCAAGTATTCAAAGTGCCCTCTGGGGGTGTTAAAAGCAGTCTTCCATTCATCTCCCTTCCTGATGCGGACCAAATGATAAGCATTACGTAAGTCCAATTTAGTGAAGATCGACGCTCTCTGCAACCTCTCGAAGGCTGAAGACATCAACGGCAAAGGATAAGTATTCTTTACCGTGAACCCCGCCCCCGCTGGAGAAGAGGAAGGACGAATGAACCCCGCTGCTAGAGAATCAGAAATATATTTCTCCATAGCCTCTCTTTCTGGAACAGAAAGTGAATATAACTTGCCCTTAGGCGGAGACGTACCTGGCAATAACTCTATGGCACAGTCATAGGGACGATGCGGAGGGAGAGAAGCAGCTCGAGACTTACTGAACACTTCCTTCAGGTCCTGATACTCCGTAGGCACGTTTGACAAATCCACTGCTTTCTCCTGAAATGCAGAAACAGAAACAGACGAACAGGCAGACACAAGACAGGACTCATGACATTTACTGCGCCATTCCACCACTGATCCTTGCTGCCAGTCAATCCTTGGGTTGTGTTTGATGAGCCAGGTGTGCCCTAAAACAATGGGTGTGAGGGGGGAGTCCAGAATGTAGAATTAAGTGGTTTCCGTGTGGTTGCCAGATACGATGAGTGTAATGGGTCCAGTGGTGAATGAAACGTTAGGTAGCGCTTGGCCATTAAGGGCGTGAACAGCAATGGTGCGGTTGAGAGGTAACAGGGGAACGTGAATCTTGTGTGCAAACGTATAGTCCATGAAGTTACCTTCCGCCCCGGAGTCCACAAATGCCCGACAGTTGTGAGTGTTGGCTGACCACCTTAGTCTTACTGGGAGGAGTGTAGATGTTGATGAGGTCTTCTCAGCAGAGATCCCACCCGACAGTAGCCTCAGATTTACTGCCGGGCTCGCCCTTTTACCGGGCAGTCATATGCGAAATGTCCTGCAGTCCCACAGTAAAGACAAAAGCCCTGGGATCTCCGCTTCTCCTTCTCCTCCCGGGAAAGCCGAGCTCGCCCGACCTGCATGGGCTCGTGATCGTAGACGGGGCTGACCGCATCCGCGCCGCTGGGTTGCCTGGTCTCTGCTGCTCCAGAGAACTGAGCGGGTACCCTCAGTCGTTCGACTCGCGAGAGTCGGGAATCCACGCGAAGTGCCAGTTCAATCAACCCATTGAGTGTAGTAGGTAAATCCAGAGCGTAAATCTCTCAGGACGCGGTCAGCCAGCCCATGCAGGAACATATCCCACTGCGCCTCCTCGTTCCACTGACACTCTGCCGCCAAAGTCCGGAACTCGATAGAGTAATCTGATACAGATCTTCCGCCTTGTTTGAGGTCCGCGAGGATCCGTGCCGCTTCTCTTCCCGCGACCGCGCGGTCAAATACTCTTCAAATTTAGGCGGCGAGTGTCTAAAACGAGGCACAGCATGGGTCTTGGTTCTCCCACACCGCCGTCCCCCATAGCACTGCCCTCCCAGTCAGTAGCGTGAGAGCAAATGCCACCTTGCTCTGTTCCGTGGCAAAGGTCCTGGGCTGCAGAGAAAAATGCATCGAACAACGTGTAAGGAATGCTCTGCAATAGTTCGGCTCACCGTTGTATGACTCAGGGACCGGTAGGCGGGGCTCCGACTGGGAGACGCTAGGTGGTGGTACGGGAGGAACGGCCGGTGTGGGCAGCGCAGTGGGAGCTCGTAGATGTTGCATTTGCTGGGTGAGCTCGGACACCGGCACCACAGGAGCTTGAATAGCCCGACCCGACTCAGTCATGTTCCTCTCCTGGGCATCCATCCGTGAAATACTGGACCTGATGAATTCCTCCAGAGGAGAAGAGGATCCGCTTGCTGCTTCCATCGTTTGGTCAGATCGTTCTGTCATGACACGAGAGGCGGAAGCAATGATGCAAGGGACTCTTTATTGAGTTGAACAAACACAAAGTGGTACTGGAGCTCGGGTGGGCTGGTGGTGCAGGGACTAGGTGGTCAGCGTGCTGGTGACGACAGGTGACGGTGGATCTCTGGACGAGAAGAGACGAACATCACAGGACACCGAACAGGAACTAGAATCTGGGACAGGACTGGAACGAACACGACGACACAACCTGAGGACATCCTAACAACGATCTGACAAAGAGAGGAGAGTGCGGTGAGTCTTTATAGCTGAGTGAATTGGCAGCAGCTGGTGAGGTGAATGAGATCAGCTGGCGTGCTGATCAGCCGGAACGAGCGGTCACGCTCACTCACACACTCATACACGCACAGAACAACAATACACGGGACACGAAGAAATCAGTGAATTCATGAACCGTGACAATTATAAAGCTCTTTCTGTTTGTCTATTATGTTTCCTTATACTGTATGTTTCTCTAGAAAACTGGATTCAGACACAAAGAGTCAGATGAGAGAATCGTCAAACAGAGGACATTGTTACACTGCAGCTAAAATGTTGACTAGTCCCAGAAACATTTACTTGGACAGTAGATTAGTCATTTAGAAATTAATACAGTTGATACTCTATTGTTTTATGTTTTAATGTACTAGACTTAATAAACAAGTAAAATTGAATGTTTGTGTTGATATACTGAAGGCTGAAAACATCAAGCTGTATCACCTCTAATCTCTGCTGTAAAGTAATTATTATCAAATATTATTATTATGATTATTAACAACTAGATCCATACCAGTCACTCTTTCTCTCTGATATTTTTTTTCCCTTTAGTCTCTTCATTTGCAAGTTCTTATTGTGACAAATTACCCTTGTGTTAGAAACAAACAAACCAATAAATAAATAAAAATAATAATGACTGAAATAAAGTTTTTTTTTTTTTTTTGGAAAGTATTGTCTATACAGAAATGGTATCAAAACTGAAAGTGTGACCAATATACACAGTCTGTTCTATATTCACAATAAAATTAAAAAGTAATCTTTAATCTATAAATTAACAGGTGTTGTGATTTTAAATAGCTGCACTCACTGTTGTTGCAGATGAAATGTCGGGCCTTACTACATGACAAATCATGCCACTGTCCATTTGTCATCATACCACAATAACTGCTTTCTGGTTGTCCAGGAGCCCAGTTCAGATAGAGCGCAGGTTCACCTGAAGACCACTGCCATTTATCAAGACTCGCCCTCTTCAGCCCAATCCAGACATACTGAACACTACTATCATTCACACTCTTCTTCAGCTTGTTCATGTCGTTCATGTTGTCAGCGGTTGCCAGATCTGTGTAATTCTCTCTGCAGTATCTCTGAGCTTCAGTCCAGGTCTTCTCCTCATTTATAAAGTGATACTAACGCTGAACACATTCAGATATGGAGCAGAGAGCTGTGAAAGAGAGATGCTGCTTTAATGCTTTTCATAACAGAATCAAACATGAAGTCATAAACCATAAATAAAACCACAAACACACTCACCAATGAGAGGAAGAATTAAATATATAGTTGGGTTTATTTCTGAAGATAAAAGATATAGAAAAACTCAGATGTTAAATATCCACTGATTTATTTTGGTGTAAAATGAAATTTCTAGTTAAAGAATGATCATACAGGTTGTTCTTACTTTAGAGGTTGTGTCCTGAGTCTGATGTTTCTGTCTTCAGCTTTAAACTGTGATTATTATATCTGCTCTCATCCAGCATCACATCATTAAACAAATTCTTCTTCCTCATTCACGTTTTTCCCCTTTTTTTATTTTATGTGTTGGTCTTTGTGTAATTCTCTGGAACAGTGTTAATTTGAATGTGGTAGAGACTGGAGAGTCTGTTCAGTAATGAAGTATCGTGTTTCCACAGCGGCTTCACGGGAAAAATCCACCTCAACATTTGCATTTTTGTTTTCCATTTTCTTTCAGCTGTGATACTGTCAGTGACCAACAGCATGTTTCTGCATCCCAAACTAAACAATATTTTCACAAACTTTGAACATATTCTGCATCATCATTAGTATCTGTTGTGTAATGAGTGCTATGCACACAATCTAATGACACATGCAAATAAAATACAACAACAACACACAACTCTTAGTTTATGGAAATCATAGGCACAGAGAACATTATATTTCACTTGTGTGCAGGTGCATTGTTGCTCTCTTCATAAAATTTCAACTTATATAACAGCAAATTTAATTCACTATTACAAATCATGTTTGCATTTGATTTAAATGCTACTTTAACCTCTTTCTTTCATTTTCATTATTATCTTTGATCGCCCCCCCCCCCCACCCCTCATTGATTAATATGCATATGAGGACATCCAGCCCTGCAATGACTGACCAGATAAGGGGTCAAACCAGATACCAGTTCCTATTTAATACTAAAATCCACGTTCACATGCTGTTCACATGCTGTGCTGTCAAAGAGGTTCATACACATATATATATATATATATATATATATATAAATATATATATACACACACACACACACACACACATGTGTATATATATATATATATATATATATATATATATATATATATATATATATATATATATATATATATATATACACACACACACACACACACGTAAATATATATATATATATATATATATATATATATATATATATATATATATATATATATATACAGTCGTGGCCAAAAGTTTTGAGAATTACATAAATATTGGAAATTGGAAAAGTTGCTGCTTAAGTTTTTATAATAGCAATTTGCATATACTCCAGAATGTTATGAAGAGTGATCAGATGAATTGCATAGTCCTTCTTTGCCATGAAAATTAACTTAATCCCAAAAAACCTTTTCACTGCATTTCATTGCTGTCATTAAAGGACCTGCTGAGATCATTTCAGTAATCATCTTGTTAACTCAGGTGAGAATGTTGACGAGCACAAGGCTGGAGATCATTATGTCAGGCTGATTGGGTTAGAATGGCAGACTTGACATGTTAAAAGGAGGGTGATGCTTGAAATCATTGTTCTTCCATTGTTAACCATGGTGACCTGCAAAGAAACGCGTGCAGCCATCATTGCGTTGCATAAAAATGGCTTCACAGGCAAGGATATTGTGGCTACTAAGATTGCACCTAAATCAACAATTTATAGGTTCATCAAGAACTTCAAGGAAAGAGGTTCAATTGTTGTAAAGAAGGCTTCAGGGCGTCCAAGAAAGTCCAGCAAGCGCCAGGATCGTCTCCTAAAGAGGATTCAGCTGCGGGATCGGAGTGCCACCAGTGCAGAGCTTGCTCAGGAATGGCAGCAGGCAGGTGTGAGCGCATCTGCACGCACAGTGAGGCGAAGACTTTTGGAAGATGGCCTGGTGTCAAGAAGGGCAGCAAAGAAGCCACTTCTCTCCAAAAAAAACATCAGGGACAGATTGATCTTCTGCAGAAAGTATAGTGAATGGACTGCTGAGGACTGGGGCAAAGTCATATTCTCAGATGAAGCCCCTTTCCGATTGTTTGGGGCATCTGGAAAAAGGCTTGTCCAGAGAAGAAAAGGTGAGCGCTACCATCAGTCCTGTGTCATGCCAACAGTAAAGCATCCTGACACCATTCATGTGTGGGGTTGCTTCTCATCCAAGGGAGTGGGCTCACTCACAATTCTGCCCCAAAACACAGCCATGAATAAAGAATGGCACCAAAACACCCTCCAACAGCAACTTCTTACAACAACCCAACAACAGTTTGGTGAAGAACAATGCATTTTCCAGCACGATGGAGCACCGTGCCATAAGGCAAAAGTGATAACTAAGTGGCTCGGGGACCAGAATGTTGAAATTTTGGGTCCATGGCCTGGAAACTCCCCAGATCTTAATCCCATTGAGAACTTGTGGTCAATCCTCAAGAGGCGGGTGGACAAACAAAAACCCACTAATTCTGACAAACTCCAAGAAGTTATTATGAAAGAATGGGTTGCTATCAGTCAGGATTTGGCCCAGAAGTTGATTGAGAGCATGCCCAGTCGAATTGCAGAGGTCCTGAAAAAGAAGGGCCAACACTGCAAATACTGACTCTTTGCATAAATGTCATGTAATTGTCGATTAAAGCCTTTGAAACGTATGAAGTGCTTGTAATTATATTTCAGTACATCACAGAAACAGTTGAAACAAAGATCTAAAAGCAGTTTAGCAGCAAACTTTTTGAAAACTAATATTTATGTAATTCTCAAAACTTTTGGCCACAACTGTATACTTCCACTGGAGCACATAACCCCACCCCTAAACCTATAACTTCTGAACAATATAAACACAACAGGGAAATAACAGTACAGTCACAGGTATTTGCAAAATATGAATGTAAAGAAGCAGTATAAAAGCATTACAAACAAGTCCTGTTGCATTCCAAGTCTTCTGAAGCCATACGATGTCTTTATGTGAAGAAGAGAGTAAAACATAAGGTTTTAATCACTGAAAATGATCCCGCTCACTCCTGACCTTAGCATGACACAATCAGTCACGAGATACACAAGAGCCAATAGCATTTCACAACCAAAGCTGACATAAGGCTTCTTCTGGTGGTATTTGTTGAATTCACGCACAGACTGCACACAGGATCTGAGCTTTACAGCAGACGGAGATGCCGATCGTGTCTATTCCTCTCACAAATCAATCATTTTGCTTTGGGAGATTTGGAATATTTATAATGTTTTAATAAATTGTGACTGTAGCTCTATCTGCCTGTTATATCTTGTGTTTTATCGACAGATGGTAGGTTTAGGGGCAGGGGTTCGGTTATGTGATCATAATAGTTTAAATTGTGTAATGTAAATTTTTATATTATTACCCAGTAAATAAGTTAATCATCAGAATAAAATGCCCAATGCCTTTCAGGTCGGCATATTGACGCCAAGGATTTTTATTTAAAGAGATGGAGGAGCCTGCACATGACCTAAAAATGACCTAAAGGTGTACACTCTGAGTTAAAAAGTGACACCAAGGGGTCCTGACGAAGCGTCAGTATGTGACGAGTTGGGAGTGAGAATGTGTAGCTATACAGCATGCTGCTGTAGATCTGTAAAGAGCAAGATTTATTCTGAATCACAATACAGTAATTGATCTATTTTTGCAGTAGAAACCAGTCAGATTCAACACTTTCTTCAATTCAGCAAGGTAACTGTTCATTATTTTGCAATGTTAATTAGTTATGTTCTTGACCAATATTTGGAGCACACACATTGAAAAAGGAAAATTTGTATCACCAAAACCAATATCATCTCTCAGAATCCGACCAGGCATTACCTCAACCATTTCTGGATGACTACAGACACGTGGAGCAAAAATAGGCTAAAATAGGAAAAATAGCAACTGCACTAAGGATTGTTCCATGGTGTAATGAAATATTGCCTTTCTGATCCACATCCACTGTGCTTGAGTCTGCTGAACTCTATGTGCTTTCTGTAATAAAATAACATCTGCTTGCTTTAAACACAGATAATCAAATATAGCAACTCTCTTTTCTTTTTCCCAACAACCATTAAAATTAAAAGTCACAATCTTTAAGGTTGCCCTTAGGAACAAAAGAAAATGCAAATAATAACCAAAAACATCACCCTATTAAACACAGCCCTATAAATGTTTCTTGAGACCAGCATTTAATCTTTTTTTTTTTCTTTACAGTGGCCACGTGTTTTTAAGTTTCTATCATTTGGGTTGATCAGTCTCGTCTCGTAATGCTTTCCTCATAGCCATAGCACAATAATTGAGAAAAAAGTTACAAATCAGAGAAATACTTCTTTAATTTTGTTCTTTGCTAATTAAAAGTGTCATCAACAAACTCGTTAATTGGTTACACCATATAATATGATGACTTCATTTGGAAGTTGCATTTTTTCTCTGCAGAACTTCCCTGAGAACTAAAAACAGAGAGATAATCTACAATATCAGATTCCTCACTGTCAGAATCAATATCAATGAACTGAACATCACCTCTCTTGGTCAGCTGGTCCATGTCTCTCTGTGACAGACCAACAGATGTTTGTGAGCTCCATGACTCTCCGGCTCCCTCAGTGGTGATCTCTGATCCACTCCAAACCCCACTACTGACATTATCACATTCACCAGCATCCACTGAACACTTTCCCACATCCACAGCATTGCTGTCTGCTGCACGCTCTTTCAGATATTATATATCTTTAGACAAAACAGTAAAATATCACTTAAAAATAAATAAATAAATAAAACTGCTGATACAGTATTAATGTGTCTTATTTTCTCTTTCTAAATACTTGATTGTGACTGGCTGTAAAGTGGAAATAAAAAAAAGAAAAAAAGAAACATTTTTAGATTTCATTTATTTGTAAAAATTATTAAGTTTTGTTTCTGACTCCTGCTGTTTACTGTAGGTTTTTTGATTGTTTATAAAACATGAAGTCTTTCTATTAAGAAGATGACCAACTTCATCCAGTGTCATCTAGGAGAGAGAAACATGGGTTTGGAGATGGCTGGTAAGGCCAATCTGAGCCTGAAAATGTCTCTGGCTAAACAGTCAGATCAAAGGACTTGGTACGGAGCCCGGGAGATCACCTGTAGGAGAAAAAATACAATCCATGGCGACGGTTTCGCAATCCGTCCCCCTCAGTTTATAAACCGTACTCAAGAATTCTTAAACTGTTCCCTCGGTTTAACAAAAATGTGCCCATGGATTCATAAACCATACCCACGAATTTCCAATCCGTGCGCTCAGATTTTGTAAACCGTACCTTCGGTTTTTGAATCTGTACCCACAAATTCATAATCCGTGCGCACGCTTTCACAATCCGTTCCCTCGGATTTGTAAACTCACAGATTTGTGGCCCTGCCCCCACCTAACTCTGGGGGAAAAAGCTTAGTGCAATAAAATCACCTAAATAAGTCTTCATGTTAAGAAAGAATAGTACACAAACACATTTCCAAAACTGTAAAAGGTTATTTAAAAATAAAACATTCATGAATTATTTTATGACAAACATTTTACTGTCTTAAGTGCACTCATTTATTTAGCCTATAAATTAAAATAATAATAATAAAAATAACTATTATTATTATTATATGTTATTATACAGGTTATGCATGAGAAGCTTTTATCCAAAACGACTTACAAAAGAGGAACAAATTACTCCAGAGTCAGTCACAACGCCAGGTTTATTATACAATAATAATCAAGTGCTAAGATTATCACAAATTAAACAAGATTTTGACGCACATCTTTCTTCTTAAATCGATGTATTCCACTTTGTACTACAATTGATAGAGAATCACTTCAGACACTTTGCTGCAGACCTATTCCACATAATAATATTCAATAAAACTGTATGTTAACACGTAGGAGCTTGCTGCATGAATCCGTGAGTACAGTTTACAAATCCGAAGGAACGGATTGCGAAAGAGTGCACACAGATTATGAATTTGTGGGTACAGATTCAAAAACCGAAGGTACGGTTTACAAAAAGTAATGTGTCCAGACGCTTAGATCTCAGATAAAACATGGTTATGTTTGCATGTAAACACATCCTCATTCATTTGTTTATGTCCACACCACATTTAGACATTCAGTCTGGACAATATTTGCATCTCTGATGTGAAACATTAGGATAAACAGTCAGTGTTATATTTATTTAGATTTCATTCAGTCATATTTATCTGTTTTATTGCAACAACAGGAAAGTTACACTGTAACTGCATCCCAATTCAGTGGCTGCATCCTTCAAAGTCAAAGTGGCCGTTGTTAAATGAGACTGAAGATTTCCTGTTTGTATCACCAGCTGTTCCTGCACACCGTTCCTGTTGCCTAGCAACTGTGTGTGACAGCTGCCATCAGGTACACAGCAGAGATATTTCTGGTAGACTTTTACATACAAAAATGGAGTCAGTATTGTAATTCTTCCAGGTAAAATAAGTTTGGTTAAACTGTTTATTAATTTGATCTATTTAGCAACAATTAGTCAGCATAATTTATTTCTATGCTTATTATTAACAGTGCTAATTTTATTTTATTTATTTTTTGCCCTGCAATGGTGTCACCATTTCAATCAGGCCATTTTTCCCAGATGTTGGGAAACAGTCAAAGAAAGAGATGGGATTGCTGGTTGTACAGGAGTTTATTTGAGCTGCTGTTGTTGACACATTCTTTAATGTTTTGTACAAAATAATTCTAGAGATTTTATACCCAACCTTCACTCCTTAAAGAATAAACATTACTTCATTTAGCTGAGACACAATGTCGGTGTTCACTGATTCATATTCAACCAGTCATTTCTACTCTAAAGACATTGATACATGAAACTCAATATAAGAGAGAGAAGTAGCCGTAACACCATACACAGATCCTTTAAACACAAATAATACATTTAATAAACCTCATATCACACACTGCAGTTTTATTATTCATATCATGATGAAATAGAAACTAGTATAAATGTATATCAGATTGAGAGTCTATGATGCCCTTTGACCATCACAAAAGTTAGTAAATCACACACACACACACACACACACACACACACACACACACACACACACACACACAAACACACACACACACACACACACACACACACAAACACACACACACACACACACACACACACACACACACACACACACACACACGTTGAGTGAGCAAAATGTTTCTGTATTTTTAACCCTCAGGTGTGACTGCCTGTTGAGACAAAAATTGTTCAAATTATTCCTTTACAAAGTCATGAATGAAAATGAAGTTAAAGGAAGTAAACACACAAGCACTTCTTATCTTACATGAAGTTCTGTTCATCCTTTCACTCTTAATATCTGCTGCAGATGAAGTTGAGTTTGTGAGTCTCAGGACGGCTGATCCAGCGCTGATCTCCTCCAGACTGAACTGCTCCAGATCTCACTGTGTGTTCACAGTCCTCCTCTGATGTACCGTTCCCTGGAGCCCAGTTCTGATAGCACACAGTCTCTCCACTCACCCAGAACCAGATGCCCACAGTGCAGGAGTGACGCAAACCCAACCACACCTCCGCAGTAGACGCTCGTTTAACCACGTTCATCACACGATGCTGAATCTCTTCTGAATGAACCGAGACCAGATCCACATGATTCTGTCTGCAGTATCTCAGAGCTTCAGACCACGTCAGATTCTCTCTGATCACAATCAGTTTATCTGGAAACCAAACAAAGCACAAGCAGAAACTAGAGAGAGACTGATCAAAAACAACATGCAGAACAAACACTGGGGATGAATTTGTCATGTCAGACATGTAGAGTGAACTTTAAGAGATCTGGAGGTGATGATGGAGTGAGTGTGGTCTGTGAGGATCTACTCACCTTCATGACACACAAAAGGAAATGGACTGGTGGAAGAGATGTCGTTCCATTTTCCCTGAGTGTTCAGTTTCACAACTGTACATTTTTCATTACCTCCCCAATTATCAGGTTGATTAGTGTCCCAGTCTCTGAATGAGGAGTCACTCTGATCTGACCACTGCCATGAGTCTCTGAACAGACCGATCCAGACATACTCTCCAGATAAATGATTATCACTAATGAACTGCTCAACCTGTTGATTCTCATCCTGGTTTCTCACACTGACCAGATCAATGTGATTCTGTCTGCAGTAACTCTGAGCGTCTCTCCAGTTCATCATCTGATTGCCAAATAAGAGTCCTGTGTTGGCTTTAAGAAAAAAGAAAAAAAGAGAGAAGATTGATGAATCAGTTTGTTCATTATTCTTATGCTGCTTTGGATCTGACCATCAGAAACAACTTGAGCTGCTTCTACAGCTAGTGATATATTGAATATTCACAATTATATTTACTAGGATTATTTAGGATTATTTTAAAGATGTAACATATTTATCATGAAGTAACATCTGGGAACATCATGATTATTATAAAACTCTTTCTGTTTGTCCATTATGTTTCCTTATATGTCTCTCTATCCTGCACTCTTCTCTCACACACATTGACAGCAATAACAGGAACTATGTAAGGCTGCTATTCATCGACTATTGCTCAGCTTTCAATAATATAGTCCCCATCAAGCTAGCTTCTATACTGATAGACCTCTGCCTGAATTCTTCACTCTGCAACTGGATTCAAGACTTCTTCACTGGCAGACCTCAAGTGGTGAAAGTTGGCCTGTTCATCTCCAGCTCCATCACCCTGAATGTGGGAGCTCCACAGGGCTGTGTCCTGAGTCCCCTGCTCTACTCTCTCTACACACATGACTGCGTGTCTTCCCACAGCTCCACATCTACAGTATAATCAAATTTGCTGATTATACTGTGGTTCTGGGCCTCATTCATAACAATAAGGAGACCGCATACTTGGATGAGGTAGAGAAATTAACATCATGGTGCCAGGACAATTATCTCTCTCTGAACTAAAGAGATGATTGTTGACTTCAGGAAGAGACAGCAGCAGCCCTATACTCCTCTAATGATCAGCGGGACCCCTGTGGAGAGGGTGAGCAGCTTCAAGTACCTCGGTGTAAACATCTCCGAGGACCTGACTTGGACTACCCACATCCAAACACAGGTTAATAAAGCCAGGCAAAGACTGTACCATCTGCAACAGCTGAGGAAATTCAGGGGCCATAGAAAGCGTATTGACTCAGTGTATATCAGTGTGGTATGGGACCAGCTCCAGTCATGACTGCAAAGCCCTGCAGAGAGTTGTGCGCTTAGCTGAGCGCATCTCAGGGTCTGCTCTCCCCTTTCTGCAGGACATCTACCTCAAACGCTGCAAAAGCAGAGCTGTTAAAATCATCAAGGACTCCATTCACCCCAGTAACCATCTTTTCACTTTTCTGCCATCTGGTAAGCACTTCCATAGCCTGATGGCAAAAACCGAGAGACTTAGGAGGAGTTTCTTCCCCCAGGCCATCAGGCTCCTAAACTCAAAACCAGCCTCTTAACATCTTCATCTCTCCACTTAATATTCACTTAATCAGTAATATATTCATCATTCTATACCTCACATTGACATACTGACAGTTTCACAACCTGTTTGCACATTCCTGTGTATCTTAATATTTAAGACTACAGTATACTTTCATGCACATTATGTTCTATTCTATATTTAATTCTACAGTATACATCTTTTTTTATATTTTATTCTTTTATTTTTATTGTTTACTTTTATTTCATTCTTTCATACCTATATTTATGTATATTTTCATCTGTGTTGTATTCTTTAATAATTGCACTGTCCATGGAGCGGACCTGACTCACATTTCACTGCTGGTTATATATTCTCTATATAATCATGTATGTGACGAATACAAATCTTGAATCTTGAATCTCTAGAAAACTGGATTCAGACACAAAGAGTCAGATGAGAGAATCGTCAAACAGAGGACATTGTTACACTGCAGCTAAAATGTTGACTAGTCCCAGACATTTACTTGGACAGTAGATTAGTCATTTAGAAATTAATACAGTTGATATTCTATTGTTTTATGTTTTAATGGACTAGACTTAATCAACAAGTAACAATTAATGTTTGTGTTGATATACTGAAAGCTGGAAACATCAAGCTGTATCACCTCTAATCTCTGCTGTAAAGTAATTATTATAATTATTATCAAATTATTATTATGATTATTAACAACTAGATCCATACCAGTCTCTCTTTCTCTCTACTTTTTTTTTCCCCTTTAGTCTCTTCATTTGCAGGTTCTTATTGTGACAAATTACCCTTGTGTTAGAAACAAACAAACCAATAATTTTTTTTTTTTTTTTCTGGAAAATATTGTGTCTATACAGAAACTGTATCAAAACTGAAAGTCTGACAGATATACACAGTCTGTTCTATATTCACAATAAAATTAAAAAGTAATCTTTAAATGTACATCTATAAATGAACAGGTGTTGTGATTTTAAATAGCTGCACTCACTGTTGTTGCAGATGAAATGTCGGACATCAGTACATGGCAAATCCTCAAATTGTCCATTTTTCATCATACCACAATAACTGCCTTCTGGTTGTCCAGGAGCCCAGTTCAAATAGAGAACAGGTTCACCTGAAGACCACTGCCATTCATCACGACCCGTCTTCTGCAGCCCAATCCAGACATACTGAACACTTCCATCATTCACACTCTTCTTCAGCTCGTTCATGTCGTTCATGTTGTCAGTGGTGGCCAGATCTGTGTATTTCTCTCTGCAGTATCTCTGAGCTTCAGTCCAGGTCTTCCTCTCATTTATAAAGTGATACTGACGCTGAACACATTCAGATACGGAGCAGAGAGCTGTGAAAGAGAGGCGCTGCTTTAATGCTTTTCATAACAGGATCAAACCTAATGAAACTAGAAACCATAAATAAAACCACATACACACTCACCAATGAGAAGAAGAATGAAATACAGAGTTTGATCCATTTCTGAGGACGAAACAAATTAAAAAACTCAAATACTCTAATTTTCATCTTAGAGTAAAACACCATGAAATTTAAAAAAAAACAAAAAACATCTTAGCGGCATAACAGGATTCACAACAATTCAGATAATATTAACATCTAAAAGTCTAAGAATGAACATATGGGTTATTCTTACTTTAGAGTTTGTGTTTCTGTCCTGAGTCTGATGTTTCTGTCTGCAGCTTTAAACTGTGATTATTATATCTGCTTTCATGAATCAGCGTCACATCATTTGTTTACTACTCAAAAAAAAAAAAAACCTATTTCATGTTTTACTTCCTCAATATTTGTGTATTTGTCCATCTCTTTCCACTAATTTTCATACTGACATTTGTGTCAGTCAGTATCAGTCAATATGAAAATGAACCTCATTTAACAAAATTACATACATATGAACATTCTTAATTTACATTTTGACACTTAAAACTAAGTGGCTATTATAATATTACAGATGGATAGCACAACTCTGTTCAGTTTGAAATGCATTTTTATATTCCTGTTGAGCCACTTTTTACATGATGCTTTTTTAAACAAATAACCCACTAACGATCTGACTGATGAGGGTTGAGGTCGTTAGTGAAGACGGTGATACTGGTGACTGACAGCCTCGAAAACCCTCCATTTGAGGCTCCAGTGTGTGAGATGAAAGAATACTTGTGATTATTGAGAAAGATTTTGTATTGCGTGAACGGTTTGAGGAATTAAAAAAAGACAAGATGAAGAGGAAAGAGAGATTCTTCCCTTTCTTATCTCGGGTTTCTTCTTTTTCCTCTTCTGAGAGCCGAGGCCTCTGCTGATGAAGATCAGACACAGCAGACATGAGCAACAGAGACGAGAGGAAGACTCTGAGCAGCCTGCATTGATCTGCTCATATATTGTGTACTTATTACCCTGAGATCCATTCATAATGTTAGAAAAGACTCTCAATATCCAAAATGAAACAATAACATCATCTGCTTCTGTTTCAGAAGAAATGTGTCTAGATACTCAATCTAGATGCTCGATTGTGATTGAATGGAATGCAAAGATTAAAACATTGTTACATTTTTTTTTTTTTTTTTGCTTGTTTATAAAACATGGTTAAGTTTGCATGTAAACACTTCCTCATTCATTTGTTTATGTCCACACCACATTTAGACGTTCAGGCTGGACAGTATTTACATCTCTGACGTGAAACAGAAGCATAAACAACAAGTGTTATTATTTTAGTTGCATTTGATTACATTTTATCCAATCCTATTCATTTGTTAGTTTTATTGCAGAAAAGTTAGACTGTAAATGTGTCTCAAAGGCCTTGAAATGAATGTTATTAAATGAGACTGTCTATGGAGGATTTCCTGTTTGCATCACCACCTGTTCCTGCCATCCTCCTGTTGCCTAGCGACTGTGTGACAGCTGCCATTACACAGCAGAGACGTTTCTGACAGACTTAAATAAATAAAATTAAAAAATAAAAAATCCCCCAAATCATCATAAAACAGCACTGTAAAAAACTTCTGTAGTTTACAAAACACTAATACTGTAAAATAAACAAATGTTTACTGTAGAACTCGTCACATATTAACATTTGGTCAGGAACCTTTGGCGTTGCTTTTTGACGCTCGAGGTACCCCTTTAGCATCATTTTTTGAAGTGCAGGCTTATCCTTTTAGTGTCACTTCTCGTGCAGGGTCCTCTATTGTTTTCAGTTGATGTCTTAATAAAAAATATAAACAATTTTATATAAATGTATACTTTTACTGGAGCACATAACCCCTCCCCTAAACCTATAACTTCTGAACAATATAAACACACAACAGGGAAATAACAGTACAGTCACAGGTATTTGCAAAAACTGAATGTAAAGAAGCAGTAAAAAAGCATTACAAACAAGTCCTGTTGCATTCCAAGTCTTCTGAAGCCATACGATGTCTTTATGTGAAGAAGAGAGTAAAACATAAGGTTTTAATCACTGAAAATGATCCCGCTCATTTAAAAAGATACTCCTGACCTTAGCATGACACAATCAGTCACGAGATACACAAGAGCCAATAGCATTTCACAACCAAAGCTGACGTAAGGCTTCTTCTGGTGGTATTTGTTGAATTCACGCACAGACTACACACAGATCTGAGCTTTACACCAGACGGAGACTCTGATCGTGTCTATTCCTCTCACAAATCAATCATTTTGCCTCAAAAGACTTGGCATATTAATAATTAAGGTTTGGTTTACAAAATCTGAGCGCACAGATTGGAAATTTGTGGGTATGGTTTATTAATCCATGGGCACGATTTGTTAAACCGAGGGAACAGTTTAAGAATTCCTGAGTACGGTTTATAAACTGAGGGGATGGATTGCAAAACCGTCGTCATGGATTATGTGATGTATCTCTTCAAAGAATACACATGAGACGGAATGTCTGTCTTCAGACCACAGCTTTACTCTGTCTATCTTTTCAACTGCGCAGAGCGCGCCCCCGAACATTACCCAACATTCCCAGCACTGAGCTACGGAATCTCTATAGTCTCAAAATGGTAAACTTGCAATACATCACATCACCCCCCTTTTAAAACAACGAACATTCAGATTCACCTGAACCCTTGCATGGCACAAAACATTATCAGCATTACCAACAACATAACAGTTACTTTCTTCTTTCCAAAAACAACATCAGAGAACAAAATAAGCGTTGTACCTATATATAAGACCATAACAGTCCTATCCCGTAGTGCTATTGCAATGGGTGTATGTATCATGAATTACAGATCAAAACATTTTGGTGGTTTTCTACTTCTGGATGAGCGGCGTGGACCCTGAGCCACCCCTGTAACCCCTCCACAGTCCTCTTGAGAAGGCTCAGGGACTGCTTGTTTTTCCTCCTCGGGAGCTCGGGGTTGAATCGGAGTGTCAGTCCCTGAACAGTCAGTCTCTTTAACCAGCTCATCCTCCACAACCCGGGGTCTCAACTGGTCGCCATGTCTCCTGAAAGTGACATCTGAGTCTCGCCCCTGAACTTTGTAAGACACTGGCCCGGTTTGTTTTACTATCACACCTGGAATCCATTTGTTCCCTCCTCCTGTGGTGTTACGGAGGTACACTGCATCCTTTGCAGAAAAAGACCTCTCCACAGCACGTTGGTCATGATAGAACTTTTGCAGGTATTGCTTCCTGCGAACAGCAACAGTGACATCTGGATGAACAAAGTCCAGGCGAGTGCGCACATGCCTATTAAGAAAAAGATCTGCTGGCGATTGGCCTGTAGTGCAGTTTGGAGTCGTGCGATACTGCATTAAGAAAAGAGAGATCTTATCTTCCAAGTCCATTGTCAAGTGTGCAAGTTTCTTCATTCCGCTTTTAAATGTCTGCACATACCTTTCTGCTAGGCCGTTGGTAGCAGGATGACCTGGTGCACTCGTTGAATGAAGAATGCCATTTAGCTGCATGAAGTTTTTGAACTCCTCAGACGTAAATTGTGTTCCATTGTCAGTGACAATTTGCTCTGGAAGTCCGTATGCCGCAAACAACCTCCTCAGTCTTGCAATGGTAGCTTGTGAGGTGATATTAGACATTCTATACACCTCCAGCCACTTCGAGTATGCGTCCACTAGTATCATAAATGTGTGTCCTAGAAAAGGACCAGCAAAGTCTATGTGTATTCTTTTCCAGCTTTGACCTGGAAATTCCCAAGGTTGTAACGGAACCTGTCGTGGAGCCTTTTGTTCAATCTGGCATGGCTCACAAGCTCTGCTAACCCGCTCCAGATCTGCATCCACTTTAGGCCACCACACATACTTGCGGGCAAGAGTTTTCATCTTTACGATCCCTTGATGACCGACATGCAGATCTTTCAGTACAGTTTCTCTCAGTTTATCAGGTATTATCACCCTTGTGCCCCAGAGCACGCATCCTCTCTCTGCCGACAATTCATATCTGCGTGAGTGGTAAGCTTTCAAACTTTCATCCACATCCAATGGCCATCCCTCCATAACATACTTCAGGACTTTGGACAACACCTTGTCTCTGCGTGTTACACGTGCCACCTGGTCCGCATTCAAGGGAGCTTCTCCGAAGTGTTCCGCTATTAGAGCATGAATATTTTCTGACAAGGCGGCTGTGCCCACATCAGTCGTGTCAGGCAGGGGAACACGCGAAAGGCCGTCTGCATTACTGTGTTTCTCTGAGGGACAGTATTCAATGTGGTAGTCATAAGCTGAAAGGATGATTGCCCATCTTTGAATCCTGGCCGCTGCCATGGTGGGTAGACTTTTATGCTCTCCGAACAAAGTCAGCAAAGGTTTATGGTCAGTCACCATCTTGAATTTCCTTCCCCACAAATATTGGTGAAATTTTTTTACCCCAAAAATGAGCGCCAACCCCTCTTTCTCGATTTGTGAATACTTTTTCTCCGCAGGGGACAGAGTTCGTGAGGCATAAGCTACAGGACGTTCCTCTCCAGTGGGCATGGTGTGTTGCAAAACAGCTCCAATTCCATATGCTGAAGAATTGCAAGCTAAGGTGAGTGGTAGACTTGGATCATAATGCACCAGAACCCTTTCGTTGGTTAGCAAGTCTTTACATTTCCCAAAAGCTCTTTGCTCTAACTGCTCCCATTTCCATGGTACATTATCTCTCAACAGTCTGTAGAGGGGAGCTGCTACTGTACTTTGGTTGGGCAAAAAACGTCCATAATAGTTGACCAAACCCAGAAATGCTCTCAGCTCCTTCACACAGGTGGGTGCTGGTGCATCTCGGATTGCCGCAACTTTGTCCGGAGATGGATGAAGGCCCTGGCTGTCTAGCACAAATCCTAGATATTCAATTTGTTTTTTCCCAAACTCACATTTTGACTTTTTCACCCTCAAGCCATTCTCCTGGAGTCTCTGCAGCACTGCCTGTAGCCTCTGCAGATGTTCATGTTCTGTCCTTCCAGTGACTAGTAGGTCATCAAGGTACACGACGACATCAAGATCTTTCATGATGTTCTCCATAATTCTTTGAAAGATTGATGGTGCTGAACTGACACCAAATGGAAGTCTATTGTAGACAAATAATCCTCTGTGTGTGTTGATGGTTAGCAGCTGTTTGGACTCATCATCAAGAAGAACCTGCTGGTATGCTGAAGCCAGGTCAACCTTAGAAAACACAGTTCCTCCAGTCAGTGTAGCCATCAGCTCCTCAATCCGAGGAAGTGGGTAAGTCTCTGTAGTAGCTGCTTGATTCACAGTTAATTTATAGTCTCCACACAGTCTTAAGGTTTTGTCTTTTTTACCACCGGCACAATGGGTGCTGCCCATTCACTGTGTTTTACTGGCGTGATTATTCCAGCCTTCTCCAGTCGGTCCAGTTCAGCGTCCACTTGAGCTTTCATGGAAAAAGGCAGTGGGCGTGATTTACAAAAACGCGGGGGAATTTCAGGATTCACCAGTATCTTTGCCTTAAGTCCACGGAGTGTGCCTAGTTCATCTTTGAACACCTCTGAGCACGAATCCAGCACCTCTTCAAGGGACTTTGCTTGATGCAATTGACTGACATGTTTAATTTTTTTCCAGTTCAAGGTGAGCTTTTGTAGCCAATTTCTGCCACACAGAGCTGGCCCCTCCCCTTTTACTACTATTATGGGTAGCAATTCACATTGTTTTTCATAGCTCACATTAGCTTGAAATTGTCCCAACACAGGCATAATCTCTCCAGTGTACGTTTTAAGCTTGACTCCCGCGACCTCTAGTGGCTCTTTTGAAAACGCAGCTTTAAATAGTTTCTCTGATATGATACTCACGGCCGCACCGGTATCTATTTCCATCATAATTTCTTTGCCATTTACTTTAAACGCCTCTAAGAATGACTTTTTGTCGTTTTCCTCACTTAGTAGCGAAAACATGGGCAACTCAGCTTCCTCTACCCCCACATACTTAGTGTTTTTCTCCACATAACGTTTACTTTTCCCAGCTTCCATTTTTCCTCTGCAAGCTCTTTTGATGTGGCCAGTTTTCCCACAATTATGGCATTTTGAATCCTTGAAATGACATACCTGAGGGCTGTGATTTTTGCCATGACATCTATAGCACTTTTTCACTCTCTGATCGGAATGTTGCGCTGCTCGCGCCCGCGCATCCACTTTATGCACTGAACCCGAGCGCGAGTCAAGCCCTCTCAGCTGCTGTGTGTCTTTCTCCGCCGTCTCCATACTCAATGCGATCTCAAATGCACGTGCGAACGTCAGATTAGATTCTGACAACAGTCGCCGTTGGCAGGCTTCGTTGCGGATTCCACTTACGAAACGGTCACGCAATGCCTCGTCTAGCGTAGCTCCGAACTCACAACTCACAGCGCACTGTTTAAGCTACGCTGCATATTCCGTCACCGTCTCATCAGCTCTTTGATTGCAATGATTAAAACGGAATCTTTCCGCAATCAGCAAAGGCTTTGGCTCAAAATGATTCTTTAAAGTGTCCACAATGTCTTTGTAAGACTTATCCTTTGGCTTCTCTGGTTGTACCAAGTTCCTCAGTAAACCGTAGGTAGTTGCTCCCATCACACTCAACAGCGTCGCAACCTGTTTCTCCTCGCTTATGTCGTTCACCTCGAAGAACTGCTCAAGCCGTTCAATATAAGCCGACCAAGGCTCTGCTTTCGGAACAAACTCGCTAATATTTCCAATAAGCGCCATAATGTGAACAAGACTTTATCCTCGTCGCCAAATTTTCTGTGATGTATCTCTTCAAAGAATACACATGAGACGGAATGTCTGTCTTCAGACCACAGCTTTACTCTGTCTATTTTTTCAACTGCGCAGAGCGCGCCCCCGAACTTTACCCAACATTCCCAGCACTGAGCTACGGAATCTCTATAGTCTCAAAATGGTAAACTTGCAATACATCACAGATTATATATTTTTTTCTCCTACAGATGACTTCTCGGGCTCCGTAATTTGGGGTGTCTCTGTCATGTGATTGTTGCTCGCTCAGGCTTTGCTTGCAGCTCTTTTTTCTTCAAGGTGCCAGGAAGAACATTCGAGGTCAAGGTCTTTCCATGAAGAGTAATCAATGCCAAAATCTTTCATTGAGCTTTTAAAGTGTCTTTGAATCTCTTTTTCTGTTATTTTCAGCTGTCCATACAGGAAGCATTTTATTAGACGTTTCTTGGACAATCTCACAATGTTTCTGGCTCAGCTGAGCTGAGGTTTTTGCAGCATTGTGAAGATACTGGCATGTTTGTCCTTTCGAGTATGTCTGTGTCGGGGACTTTATTTTGCCACTTCACTTTCAGCAGTCCAGAGGTGGAAGTGGTTCAGCTTCTTGCCATGTTGCTGGTAGACTGTCCAAGTTTCAGAGGCATGAAGGAGGGCAGATAGGACTACTGCCCTGTAGACCTTCAGCTTGGTGGTCAAGCTGATCCCTTTTTGATCCTGAATTGATGAGCGATGTCTGCTAAAGGTCTTTGCTACTCTAATGTCTGTGTCATCATTGATATTCACGTTGCATGATAGGGTGCTCCCTAGATAGGTGAACTTGTCCACTGCTGACAGTGTCTGGTTGTTCACTGTCACTGTGGGCTTCTGGTATTGATTTGTGGGGCAGGCTGGTACATCACCACAGTCTTCATTATGTTAATAGTCGGGCCAAAGTTGTTGCATGCAGTGGAGAACAGTTCCAGGCTGTCCTGCATGTCACAAGCACTTCAAATATTCAGGGCACAGTCATCAACAAACATGACGTAATGGAAGTATAATGACATAGACTGGCTACACAGACCTTGAACTTATCTACTTATCTGTCAGCATTGCAGGAACAGTGTGGGGGCAAACACGTAGCCTTGCTTCTCTCCATTTGTAACTATGAAAGGTAGATCTCAATCATCAAGCACACAAGCCTGCATGCCGTTGTGGAATTGGCATACAATGCAAATTAATCTTTCAGAGCAACCAAACTTACTCATGATCTTCCAAAACCCCTCACAACAGGTCAACATTTGGTTCCTGGCACTTCTCTTGAGGTTGTCGGGCAGCAAATATCATGTTTACTGTTCCTCGTTCTTTCCTGAAGCCACACTGGCTCTCGGGGAGTAAACCCTGCTCTAAGTGCACAGTGAGACGGTTCAGGAGGATTCTTGCAAGGATTTTTCCTGAGGTGCAGAGGAGTGAGATTCCTTGGTGGTTATCACGCATCTGTCTGTTTTCTTTGTGTTTGTAAATGTGCACTATGGTACCGTCCTTGAAGTCTTGAAGGAGCGTACCTTGTGCCCACATTGTTTGGAATAGTTCTGTCAGCTAATTTTGCAGGCATGGTCCAGACGCTTAGATCTCAGATAAAACATGGTTATGTTTGCATGTAAACATATCCTCATTCATTTGTTTATGTCCACACCACATTTAGACATTCAGTCTGGACAATATTTGCATCTCTGATGTGAAACATTAGGATAAACAGTGAGTGTTATTATATTTATTTACATTTAATTCAGTCTTATTTATCGGTTTTATTGCAACAACAGGAAAGTTACACTGTAACTGCATCCCAATTCAGTGGCTGCATCCTTCAAAGTCAAAGTGGGCGTTGTTAAATGAGAGTGAAGATTTCCTGTTTGTATCACCAGCTGTTCCCGCCCACCGCTCCTGTCACCTAGCAACTGTGTGTGACAGCTTCCATCAGGTACACAGCAGAGATATTTCTGACAGACTTTTACATACAGAAATGGAGTCAATATTATAATTCTTCCAGGTAAAATAAGTTTGGTTAAACTGTTTATTAATTTTATCTAATTAGCAACAATTAGTCCGCATAGTTTATTTCTATGCTTATTATTAACAGTGCTAATTTTATTTATTTTTTGCCCTGCAATGGCTTCACCGTTTCATTTGGGCCATTTTTTCCCAGAAACATACAGTGGCCGAGCTTAATCAATTATGATTGAAACCAAGCTGGATTTTATAATTCTGATGTTGGGAAACAGTCAAAGAAAGAGATGGGATTGCTGGTTGTACAGGGGTTTATTTGAGCTGCTGTTGTTGACACATTCTTTAATGTTTTGTGCAAAATAATTCTAGAGATTTTATACCCAACCTTCACTCCTTAAAGAATAAACATTACTTTATTTAGCTGAGACACACAATGTCGGTGTTCACTGATTCATATTCAACCAGTCATTTCTAATCTAAAGACATTGATACATGAAACTCAATATAAGAGAGAGAAGTAGCCGTAACACCATACACAGATCCTTTAAACACAAATAATACATTTAATAAACCTCATATCACACACTGCAGTTATATTATTTATATCATGATGAAATAGAAACTAGTATAAATGTATATCTGATTGAGAGTCTATGATGCCCTTTGACTGTCACAAAATTCAATAAAGTTAGTAAATGACACACACACACACACACACACACACACAAACAAACAAACACGCACGCACACGCACACACACACACACACACACACGCTGAGTGAGCAAAATGTTTCTGTATTTTTAACCCTCAGGTGTGACTGCCTGTTGAGACAAAAACTGTTCAAATTATTCCTTTACAAAGTGATGAATGAAAATGAAGTTAAAGGGAGTAAACACACAAGCACTTCTTATCTCTCCAGTTCATCGTCTGATTGCCAAATAAGAGTCCTGTGTTGGCTTTAAGAAAAAATAAAAAGGAAAAAAAAGAGAGAAGCTTGATTAATCCGTTTGTACATTGTTCTAATGCTGCTTTATGGTTTGGATGTGAACAGAAGCAGCGGTGGAAATTTTATTTTATTATATATATATATATATATATATATATATATATATATATATATATATATATATATATATATATATATATATATATATATATATTGTTAACATACATTGTTTTAGTTTATTACTGTTTTCATAAACATTCATTTAGCACAAACCATTTACCATGCAAACAGTTTCCGCTTGGTTATTCTTAGTTATTTGTGTAGCTACTTGAACAGAATAGGCTACATAATATATTTGGCACAGCCTATGTGAACAGAATACAGTTTTCTTCTGCGCTGACCAATGGGGTACTTCTTCCAGGAAATCTTAGTGTAGGCCTATAACCAGAATATTAACCTAATATAGCCTAATAAAACAAATGTGGTTAAAAAATCCAGATGGATACCAACGGTTATATTTAGGGTTAGGACTCAGGAGCTTATAGAAGAAATCACCCAATTCAAATGTAGCTATAATAAATGCTATAAAATACAATAAAGTATGAGGGGCAAAAATTAAAGTCTAAAGACTGATTACAGTCCTTACGCTACAGTTTGGTACAGCAAGATCACGGTACGCTGTTGTAACATAGTTTTGAATGACTCTGTATGAATTTAAATTGTGAATATGGTTTAGGATTAAATTGTGAATATGGTTTAGGATTAAATTGTGAATATGGTTTAGGATTAAATTGTGAATATGGTTTAGGATTAAATTGTAAATATTGTTTAGGATGCAGAATCCAGCAGTAACACGGGCGACTCTGGCAGGGGAAGCGTTTCTGAGCTACAGAAGACTGGAAACGAGTCCGAGGAAAATGGGACAGAAAGAAAGACCACCAAGCCAGTGCGCTTTGGACGGATCACTGCGGGCATGGTGAGAAACCGGGAATGTTCACATGATTGGTGCATGCAAATGGGAAAACGTGCACATGCATACATGCTCTGTTTCTGTCTTTCAGATTCGCTGTATGTTGAACATCTTGGGAGTCATTCTATTAATGCTACTGTCCTGGATCAAATCTCAAGCAGGAATCCGTAAGCCTGTATTTTTATTAATATATAAAACAATCCTGTAAAGTTACTTTTTAACCTGGTCATTCTAGATAAACTCTCTGAGCAATGCAACAAAATGACTTCCTATAATGAAACCACAGACCATTTACTTTGGTAAAGATAATGTTGCTCAAGGACTCCCATCATCACACAGGTAAAAACCCTGAACCTATTCTGTTCCTGGATAACTCACCTTCAAGCTGTTTCGTTGATTATTCCTGCCTATATATGATCAATAAACCTGCTTCTTTATTTCACTTACCTGTGCCTCCCTTGTGTCATTGCTGACACAAGACCAGATCAACATTCAACGACCGGAGATGGATCCTCGACGCCCTGCTTCTGCGGACGCTCTGGAAGAGCTGGTCAATGGCATTGACAGCCTCTCTATCTCCGGTCACCACCCCTTTGTCTGCCTCTGCCAGTCCCATGGCCATCCCTTCGATGTCTTCACCTCTCATTTTAAGGAGGCATTTGGATTATCCACGGGCTCTCTATCCATCCCCGACCAACTCATGCAACAATGCCAAGGCTCTTCCTCGACAAGCGATTACACCCTCCAATTCTGCACTCTTGCAGCAACTAGCAGATGGAATGAGACAGCACTGTTGACTGCCCACCGAAAGGGTTTGGATCCGAGCCCAGATAGTTATCTTCAATGACATTGTGGGATTGGAAATTGTCATGCGGCGAGCCATGAAGATCTCTCAATGTGTCTCCCCCTGCCAGCCCGAAAGAACGCCGTTCACCGGCCTTGCCCACTGCCTGTCCTCCAGTACCAGAACTGATGCAGGTGGATACAAATTTGCCTATATTGTGGGCCATCCGGACATTATATCAAGACTTGCCCCTCAAGCCCCCCACACCTAGCGGTGAGTACACTCCAGTTCCAACCTGATATATCCACTCTTGTCTCTGCTGACAGTTCAGCTACTCACCCCTCGTCATTCTGTTTTAGTGCCCGCCCTCATTAACTTGGGCTCCTTGGGAAACTACATCTCCCACGCACTCCTAAGACGCCTTAAACTGCCCTGAAGAAGAAAAGCCCAGGAACTCCGGGTCAAGACCATCCAGGGAAAACTGCTAAGGAGAGTGCAGGTTAAATACCGATCTCCCGCTGTGACCCTCCATGTGGGCTGTTTTCATCGAGAAACTATCTCTTTTCTGGAACTGGAGTGTCTGAAACATGTTATTTATATCCTTTTATAAGCAGCTAATCACTGTACCTGCTAAGCATTTCTTTTGTAAAAATCATTTTAGTTGCAGCGATTATCAAGAAATTGTGTGATGTAGCTTGATGCTAATGTTAGTCTTCGCTCTCCCTCTGTTGTAAATAAACAGTGGCATCAGCTTGATGAAAGAGAATGACAGAGAAAGATCACGCTCCAGACAGTCGTGAACGTGCTGAACCATTTACCCAGGCTGTGCATTAAAGGTAAAAATGTTGTAAGTAATGTTCATTTTCTTACACAGACTGATCGTTTCACTTAACACTTCAATGTATCATCAGGAGCCACAGGTACTGATATGGTCTTGACTGATTTGTTTTATTGATGCTCAAAAACCAGCAGCCATAGACATGCATTGTATGAATTGCCAAGGACAATGGTTTTACCTAAATATCTTCTTTTACTGTTCTGCTGAAGAAAAAAATTCACTTAAATCTTAGATGGCCTGAAGGTGAGTAAATTAACAGCAAATTTAAATTTTTGGGTGAACTATCCCTTTAAATCTGATTCCAAACATACTCACAGTTTAATGTTTGCCTACAAAACCACCACTGGCTCTGCACCCCTTTACCTAAATTCATTACTTCAGACTTATGTGCCCTCTAGAAGCTTGCGTTCTGCAAATGAATGTCGCTTGATTGTTCATCTCAAAGAGGCACAAAATCACTTTCACAGACTTTTACATTAACTTTTCCCTCCTGGTGGAATGAGCTGCCCAACTCAATCCCAGCAGCTGAGTCCTTAACCATCAAGAATCGGCTAAAAACTTTAAGTGAAAGTGACATAACACACAGCCAAGTATGGTGACCCATACTCAGAATTCGTGCCCTGCATTTAACCCATCCAAACTGCACACACACAGCAGTGAACACACACTCATTTATGCTGCGGCGCCCGGGGAGCAGTTGGGGGTTCGGTGTCTTGCTCAAGGACACCTCAGTCGTGGTATTGCTGGCCAGAGACTTGAACCAACAACCTTAGGGTTAGGAGTCAAACTCTCTAACCACTAGGGCACGACTTCCCCACAGGACCCTCTAACTCTAGCACTCTCTATACTAATTATTTTCTTAAAAAAAAAAAAAAACTAACACTTGATTCTCTAATCTTTTTTAATTCTATCTATTTGTTTTATTTGTATTAAGTATACAATTAACAAAAGCAAAAAAAGGCCTCTAACACTAGCTTGCTCTATTCTTTTTCTATTCTATCTGTTTTCTTTTTATTTATTATATTATTTAAAAAGCCCTTGCTATGTGTATGTAAATATATTGTCAAAGTTCAGCATTGTTTTGTATTGAAGTATGAAGTAGCAAGAGTTTTCAACTCATTGGATCTAATGGAATCACACAGATGGCCTTTGAATTCAGAACGGCAATTTTCAGTGAAAGGTGGCCAGTTTGTATCCTTGTTTACAATCTTCTCAGTTTCTCTCAAATGTAAATCAAATGCCCATTCACAAACAGGTTTTTCCCCCTCGAGCGATAGAGATAGTCAGAAATGAACTGATATTAATCACTTTGCCCTCTTAGGCAGTGGATGAAATCTTGAAAAATGGATTTGACTATAAAGTACTGGACAGTTTTAGGACCTAAAACACAATAAGGACCTAAAATTCACTAATACTGAGTGAATGACAAATTTTGTGTTATTTTTGTATTACCTAGGCTCCAGGTATTTTAATAAAAGGGCTCACTATAGCTTTATTGCTCAGTCAGCTTGGTGCTGGGTCTTAAAACAACCAAAATCTTGTTCTCCATCATTGCATAGGCCTACTCATTGATGAGACATGCAGATTCAACCTTCACTGAATTTTATTTAAGCTTACAATGAACTCTGAACAAGTTATCAGTCCACTTTGTCTATGTTTAACATCCTGTTAGTTGTCAAAATGAATGCATTGCAGCACTTTTGTCATACCTAAATTGAGCGCTGTACAAAGGAAAATAGTAGCAACTCTTAGCACTAAGATTTTTCATGAATATGGGCCCAGAGCTTCCTTACTTTAGCAAAGGAAATCCAGTGACCTCTTGGCTTATGTCAAAACCCTCCAACATTTTTCTTTACAAATTCTTGTTTCGTAATTCTAATTTGTGATGGGCATTTTGTTTTGCTCTCTCTCCTCTGTGCTCATCACTAAATCACCGGGGCATGCACTACGCCTACGTCGCAATTCATCCATCCAGTGTGACAGTTAGCAGAAGTGTGTCTTGTGTCTTCATCCATGAACTCAGGATGTGCTTTTTTAAACAAATAACCCACTAACGATCTGACTGATGAGGGTTGAGGTCGTTAGTGAAGACGGTGATACTGGTGACTGACAGCCTCGAAAACCCTCCATTTGAGGCTCCAGTGTGTGAGATGAAAGAATACTTGTGATTATTGAGAAAGATTTTGTATTGTGTGAACGGTTTGAGGAATTGAAAAAAGACAAGATGAAGAAGAAATAGAGATTCTTCCCTTTCTTATCTCAGGTTTCTTCTTTTTCCTCTTCTGAGAGCCAAGGCCCCTGCTGATGAAGATCAGACACAGCAGACATGAGCAACAGAGACGAGAGGAAGACTCTGAGCAGCCTGCATTGATCTGCTCATATATTGTGTACTTATTACCCTGAGATCCATTCATAATGTTAGAAAAGACTCTCATCATCCAAAATGAAACAATAACATCATCTGCTTCTGTTTCAGAAGAAATGTGTCTAGATACTCAATCTAGATGCTCGGTTGTGATTGAATGGAATGCAAAGATGAAAACATTGTTACATTTTTTAGAATTTAGAATGTATCTCTTTGTGAAAATTCTAATATTGTTTCATTTCCTACTCCTGCTGTCTACTTTTTTTTTTGTTTGTTTGTTTTGTTTATAAAACATGAATATGTTTGCATGTAAACACATCCTCATTCATTTGTTTATGTCCACACCACATTTAGACATTCAGGCTGGACAGTATTTACATCTCTGACGTGAAACAGAAACATAAACAACAAGTTATTTTAGTTGCATTTGATTACATTTCATTCAGTCTTATTAATATTTTAATTCCAGAAAAGTAAGACTGTAAATGTGTCTCAATTCAAAGACCTAATGCCTCAAAGTCCACAAAGATTAAAATTAACATTGTTAAATGAGACTATGGAGGATTTCCTGTGTGACACAGCAGAGACGACAGATTTTAAAAAATAAATAAAATAAAAAAATTCCCCAAATCATCCTAAAACAAAACTGTAACAAACTTCTGTAGTTCACAAAACACTAATACTGTAAAATAAACAAATGTTTACTGTAGAACTCGTCACATACTGATGTTTGGTCAGGACCCATTAGCGTTGCTTTTTGACGCTCAAGGTACCCCTTTAGCATCATTTTTTGAAGTGCAGGTTTATCCTTTTAGTGTCACTTCTCATGCAGGGTCCTCTATTGTTTTCAGCTGATGTCTTAATTTAATGGTTTGCATGCATTTGTAAAAAATATAAATTATTTTATATAAATGTATACTTTCACTGGAGCACATAACCCCACCCCTAAACCTATAACTTCTGAACAATACAAACACACAACAGGGAAATAACAGTACAGTCACAGGTATTTAAAAAAAAAAAAAAAAAAAAAAAACTGAACATAAAGAAGCAGTATAAAAACATTACAAACAAGTCCTGTTGCATTCCAAGTCTTCTGAAGCCATACGATGTCTTTATGTGAAGAAGAGAGTAAAACATAAGGTTTTAATCACTGAAAATGATCCCGCTCATTTAAAAAGATACTCCTGACCTTAGCATGACACAATCAGTCACGAGATACACAAGAGCCAATAGCATTTCACAACCAAAGCTGACGTAAGGCTTCTTCTGGTGGTATTTGTTGAATTCACACACAGACTACACACAGGATCTGAGCTTTACAGCAGACGGAGACGCTGATCGTGTCTATTCCTCTCACAAATCAATCATTTTGCCTCGGAAGACTTGGAATATTAATAATGTTTTAATAAATTGTGACTGTAGCTCTATCTGCCTGTTATATCTTGTGTTTTATTGACAGATGGTAGGTTTAGGGGCAGGGGTTTGGTTATGTGATCATAAAAGTTTAAACAGTGTAATGTAAATTTTAAATTCAAAATTACCACCCAACATATATGCTATAACGACAATATTATTACCCAATATATAAGTTAATCATCAGAATAAAATGCCCAGTGCCTTTCACGTCGGCATATTGACGCCAAGGATTTTTATTTAAAGAAATGGAGGACCCTGCACATGACCTAAAAATTACCTAAAGGTGTACCCTGTGCGTTAAAAAGAGAGCCAAGGGGTCCTGATGAAGCGTCAGTATGTGACGAGTTGGGAGTGAGAATGTGTAGCTATACAGCATGCTGCTGTAGATCTGTAAAGAGCAAGTATTTATTCTGAATCACAATACAGTAATTGATCTATTTTTGCAGTAGAAACCAGTCAGATTCAACACTTTCTTCAATTCAGCAAGGTAACTGTTCATTATTTTGCAATGTTAATTTACCATAGTTTCCTCTTGTAAAGTTACCTGTGTGTTCAAGAGTGCACTGGGACAGAGCTGTATGTGGCACCCTTCTTAGTTATTAAAGCCCTCGTGCATCGTAAGAAGACAGAGTTACTCGGTCACCTGCAGGACAATCAGCAGATTACACCTTTAACTTTATTCAACACCCCACTTTCTCAACATAGCAACAGTCAAGACTAGCTCCTGATATATTATTAGAATGAGCTTTTAATCATGTGTATTGTCTAATCGCAGGTAAGGCCTTCCTTCGCAAATCAACTTAATTATGATCATTAACTAATTTCTTTCAATTTTCAGCAGATGGATGAGGTTCATCGTGATTCCTAACCAGATCTGGATTAACAGAACAATTCAAATCTCCACCAAGAACAAGAATGTTTCCCTGAGTACACTTTTATAAAGCATCAATGTATTTTTTTAAAACACGATATGTTCTCGACCAATATTTGGAGCATACACATTGAAAAAGGAAAATTTGTATCACAAAAACCAATATCATCTCTCTGAATCTGACCAGGCATTACCTCAACCATATCTGGATGACTACAGACACGTGGAGCAAAAATAGGATGGCAGCAACTGCACTCAGGATTGTTCCGTGGTGTAATGAAATATTGCCTTTCCGATCCACATCTACTGTGCTGGAGTCTGCTGAACTCTATGTGCTTTCTGTAATAAAATAACATCTGCTTGCTTTAAACACAGATAATCAAATAAAGCAACTCTCTTTTCTTTTTCCCAACAACCATTAAAATTAAAAGTCACAATCTTTAAGGTTTCCCTTAGGAACAAAAGAAAATGCAAAGAATAACCCAAAACATCACCCTATTAATCACAGCCCTATAAATGTTTCTTGAGACCAGCATTTAATCTATTTTTTTTTCTTTTTTTTTTTTTTTTTTACAGTGGCCACATGTTTTTAAGTTTATATCATTTGGGTTGATCAGTCTCCTCCAGTAATGCTTTCCTCATAGCCATAGCACAATAATTCAGAAAAAAAGTTACAAATCAGAGAAATACTTCTTTAATTTTGTTCTTTGCTAATTAAAAGTGTCATCAACAAACTTGTTAATTGGTTGCACCATATAATATGATGGCTTCATTTGGAAGTTGCATTTTTTCTCTGCAGAACTTCCCTGAGAACCAAAAACAGTGAGATAATCTACAATATCAGATTCCTCACTGTCAGAATCAATATCAATGAACTGAACATCACCTCTCTTGGTCAGCTGGTCCATGTCTCTCTGTGACAGACCAACAGATGTTTGTGAGCTCCATGACTCTCCGGCTCCCTCAGTGGTGATCTCTGATCCACTCCAAACCCCACTACTGACATTATCACACTCACCAGCATCCACTGAACACTTTCCCACATCCACAGCATTGCTGCCTGCTGCATGCTCTTTCAGATATTATATATCTTACAAAAAAGTAAAATATCATAAAAAAATAAATAAATAAAAAACTGCTGCTATCAGTATATATAAAAAAAAATGTTTAATTTTTTAGAGTTCATTTATTTGTAAAAAAATATTTAGTTTTGTTTCTTACTCCTGCTGTTTACTGTAGGCTCTTTGTTTGATTGTTTATAAAACATGAAGTCTTTCTATTAAGAAGATGACCAACTTCATCCAGTGTCATCTAGGAGAGAGAAACATGGGTTTGGAGATGGCTGGTAAGGCCAATCTGAGCCTGAAAATGTCTCTGGCTAAACAGCCAGATCAAAGACTTGGGGTGTCTCTGTCATGTGATTGTTGCTCGCTCAGGCTTTGCTTGCAGCTCTTTTTTTCTTCAGTGTCTCAATGCTCAGCTGCTCTGAGAGCGTGGCCCCATCTGTTACAGCAAGGTGCCAGGCTGAACATTCGAGGTCAAGGTCTTCCCATGAAGAGTAATCAATGCCAAAATCTTTCATTGAGGCTTTTAAAGTGTCTTTGAACCTCTTTTTCTGTCATTTTCAGCTGTCCATACAGGAAGCGTTTTATTAGACGTTTGTTGGACAATCTCACAATGTTTCTGGCTCAGCTGAGCTGAGGTTTTTGCAGCATTGTGAAGATACCGGCATGTTTGTCCTTTAGAGTATGTCTGTGTTGGGGACATTATTTTGCCACTTCACTTTCAGCAGTCCAGAGGTGGAAGTGGTTCAGCTTCTTGGCATGTTGCTGGTAGACTGTCCAAGTTTCAGTGGCATGAAGGAGGGCAGATAGGACTTCTGACCTGTAGACCTTCAGCTTGGTGGTCAAGCTGATCCCTTTTTGATCCTGAATTGATGAGCGATGTTTGCTTAAGGTCTTGTCTACTCTAATGTCTGTGTCATCATTGATATTCACGTTGCATGATAGGGTGCTCCCTAGATAGGTGAACTTGTCCACTGCTGACAGTGTCTGGTTGTTCACTGTCACTGTGGGCTCCTGGTATGGTTTTTGTGGGGGAGGCTGGTACATCACCACAGTCTTCATTATGCTAATAGTCGGGACATAGTTGTTGCACGCAGTGGAGAACAGTTCCAGGCTGTCCTGAATGTCACAAGCACTTCACATATTCAGGGCACAGTCATCAACAAACATGACGTAATGGAAGTATAATGACATAGTCTGGCTACACAGACCTTGAACTTATCTACTTATCTGTCAGCATTGCAGGAAACATCGTGCTGAACAGTGTGGGGACAAACACGCAGCCTTGCTTCTCTCCATATGTAACTACGAAAGGTAGATCTCAATCATCAAGCACACAAGCCTGCATGCCGTTGTGGAATTGGCATACTATGCAAATGAATCTTTCAGAGCAACCAAACTTACTCATGATCTTCCAAAACCCCTCACAACAGGTCAACATTTGGTTCCTGGCACTTCTCTTGAGGTTGTCCGTCAGCAAATATCATGTTTACTGTTCCTCGCTCTTTCCTGAAGCCACACTGGCTCTCGGGGAGTAAACCCTGCTCTAAGTGCACAGTGAGACGGTTCAGGAGGATTCTTGCAAGGATTTTTCCTGAGGTGCAGAGGAGTGAGATTCCTTGGTGGTTATCACACATCTGTCTGTTTCCTTTGTGTTTGTAAAGGTGCACTATGGTGGCGTCCTTGAAGTCTTGAAGGAGAGTACCTTGTGCCCACATTGTTTGGAATAGTTCTGTCAGCTAATTTTGCAGGCATGGTCCAGACGCTTAGATCTCAGATAAAACATGGTTATGTTTGCATGTAAACACATCCTCATTCATTTGTTTATGTCCACACCACATTTAGACATTCAGGCTGAACAATATTTGCATCTCTGATGTGAAACATTAGGATAAACAGTGAGTGTTATTATATTTATTTAGATTTAATTCAGTCTTATTTATCTGTTTTATTTCAACAACAGGAAAGTTACACTGTAACTGCATCCCAATTCAGCGGCTGCATCCTTCAAAGTCAAAGTGGCCGTTGTTAAATGAGACTGAAGATTTCCTGTTTGTATCACCAGCTGTTCCTGCCCACCGCTCCTGTTGCCTAGCAACTGTGTGTCACAGCTGCCATCAGGTACACAGCAGAGATATTTCTAACAGACTTTTACATACAAAAATAGAGTCAGTACTGTAATTCTTCCAGGTAAAATAAGTTTGGTTAAACTGTTTATTAATTTTATCTAATTAGCAACAATTAGTCAACATAGTTTATTTCTATGCTTATTATAAACAGTGCTAATTTTATTTTATTTATTTTTTGCCCTGCAATGGCATCACTGTTTCAATCAGGCCATTTTTCCCAGAAACATACAGTGGCCGAGCTTAATGAATTATGATTGAAACCAAGTTGGATTTTATAATTCTGATGTTGGGAAACAGTCAAAGAAAGAGATGGGATTGCTGGTTGTACAGGAGTTTATTTGAGCTGCTGTTGTTGACACATTCTTTAACACACACGTGTTGAGTGAGCAAAACGTTTCTGTATTTTTAACCCTCAGGTGCGACTGCGTTTTGAGACAAAAATTGTTCAAATTATTCCTTTACAAAGAGATGAATGAAAATGAAGTTAAAGGAAGTAAACACACAAGCACTTCTTATCTTACATGAAGTTCTGTCTATCCTTTCACTCTGAATATCTGCTGCAGATGAAGTTGAGTTTGTGAGTCTCAGGACGGCTGATCCAGCGCTGATCTCCTCCAGACT
This sequence comes from allo-octoploid hybrid of Carassius auratus x Cyprinus carpio, assembly GCA_024542945.1. NCBI lineage: Eukaryota > Metazoa > Chordata > Actinopteri > Cypriniformes > allo-octoploid hybrid of Carassius auratus x Cyprinus carpio. The sequence continues at coordinate 123,231 of JANHFF010000261.1, forward strand.
GAACTGCTCCAGATCTCACTGTGTGTTCACAGTCCTCCTCTGATGTACCGTTCCCTGGAGCCCAGTTCTGATAGCACACAGTGTCTCCACTCACCCAGAACCAGATGCCCACAGTGCAGGAGTGACGTAATCCTAACCACACCTCCGCAGTAGACGCTCGTTTAATCACGTCCATCACCTCACGCTGAATCTCTTCTGAATGAACCGAGACCAGATCCACATGATTCTGTCTGCAGTATCTCAGAGCTTCAGACCACGTCAGATTCTCTCTGATCACAATCAGTTTATCTGGAAACCAAACAAAGCACAAGCAGAAACTAGAGAGAGACTGATCAAAAACAACATGCAGAACAAACACTGGGGATGAATTTGTCATGTCAGACATGTAGAGTGAACTTTAAGAGATCTGGAGGTGATGATGGAGTGTGTGTGGTCTGTGAAGATCTACTCACCTTCATGACACACAAAAGGAAATTGATTGGTGCAAGAGATGTCGTTCCATTTTCCCTTAGTGTTCAGTCTCACAACTGCACAGTTTTCATTACCTCCCTGATTATCAGGTTGATTAGTGTCCCAGTCTCTGAATGAGGAGTCACTCTGATCTGACCACTGCCATGAGTCTCTGAACAGACCGATCCAGACATACTCTCCAGATAAATGTTTATCACTAATGATCTTCTGAACCTGTTGACTCTCATCCTGGTTTCTCACACTGACCAGATCAATGTGATTCTCTCTGCAGTAACTCTGAGCATCTCTCCAACTCTTCATCTGATTGCCAAATAAGAGTCCTGTGTTTGCTTTAAGAAAAAAGAAAAAAAGAGAGAAGATTGATGAATCAGTTTGTTCATTATTCTTATGCTGCTTTGGATCTGACCATCAGAAACAACTTGAGCTGCTTCTACAGCTAGTGATATATTGAATATTCACAATTATATTTACTAGGATTATTTAGGATTATTTTAAAGATGTAACATATTTATCATGAAGTAACATCTGGGAACATCATGATTATTATAAAGCTCTTTCTGTTTGTCCATTATGTTTCCTTATATCTCTCTCTATCCTGCACTCTTCTCTCACACACATTGACAGCAATAACAGGAACTATGTAAGGCTGCTATTCATCGACTATAGCTCAGCTTTCAATACTATAGTCCCCATCAAGCTGGCTTCTATACTGATAGACCTCGGCCTGAATTCTTCACTCTGCAACTGGATTCAAGACTTCTTCACCAGCAGACCTCAAGCGGTGAAAGTTGGCCTGTTAATCTCCAGCTCCATAACCCTGAATGTGGGAGCTCCACAGGGCTGTGTCCTGAGTCCCCTGCTCTACTCTCTCTACACACATGACTGCGTGTCTTTCCACAGCTCCACATCTACAGTATAATCAAATTTGCTGATGATACTGTGGTTCTGGGCCTCATTCATAACAATAATGAGACCGCATACTTGGATGAGGTAGAGAAATTAACATCATGGTGCCAGGACAATTATCTCTCTCTGAACTAAAGAGCTGATTGCTGACTTCAGGAAGAGACAGCAGCAGCCCTATACTCCTCTAATGATCAGCGGGACCCCTGTGGAGAGGGTGAGCAGCTTCAAGTACCTCGGTGTAAACATCCCCGAGGACCTGACTTGGACTTCAGACGTCCAAACAGGAATGTACAAAGTGAGTTATGGAGTTATGGAGTTTCTTCCCCCAGACCATCAGGTTCCTAAACCCAAAACCAGCCTCTTAACATCTTTATGTCTCCACTTAATATTCACTTTATCAGTAAGATATTCATCATTCACTACCTCACATTGACATACTGACAGTTTCACAACCTGTTTGTACATTCCTGTGTATCTTAATATTTAAGACTACAGTATACTTTCATGCACATTATGTTCTATTCTATATTTAATTCTACAGTATACATCTTTTTTATATTTTATTCTTTTATTTTTATTGTTTACTTTTATTCCATTCTTTCATAGCTATATTTATGTATAATTTCATCTGTGTTGTATTCTTTAATAATTGCACTGTCCATGGAGCAGACCTGACTCACATTTCACTGCTGGTTATATATTCTCTATATAATCGTGTATGTGACGAATACAAATCTTGAATCTTGAATCTCTAGAAAACTGGATTCAGACACAAAGAGTCGGATGAGAGAATCGTCAAACAGAGGACATTGTTACACTGCAGCTAAAATGTTGACTATTCCCAGAAACATTTACTTGGACAGTAGATTATTCATTTAGAAATGAATACAGTTGATACTCTATTGTTTTATGTTTTAATGGACTAGACCTAATCAACAAGTAACAATTAATGTTTGTGTTGATATACTGAAGGCTGAAAACATCAAGCTGTATCACCTCTAATCTCTGCTGTAAAGTAATTATTATAATTATTATCAAATTATTATTATGATTATTAACAACTAGATCCATACCAGTCTCTCTTTCTCTCTACTTTTTTTTTTCCCTTTAGTCTCTTCATTTGCAGGTTCTTATTGTGACAAATTACCCTTGTGTTAGAAACAAACAAACCAATAAATAAATAAATAAATAAAAATAATAATGATTGAAATAAAGGTTTTTTTTTTTTTTTTTTTTCTGGAAAATATTGTGTCTATACAGAAACTGTATCAAAACTGAAAGTGTGACAGATATACACAGTCTGTTCTATATTCACAATAAAATTAAAAAGTAATCTTTAAATGTACATCTATAAATTAACAGGTGTTGTGATTTTAAATAGCTGCACTCACTGTTGTCGCAGATGAAATTTCGGACATCAGTACATGGCAAATCCTCAAACTTTCCATTTTTCATCATACCACAAAAACTGCCTTCTGGTTGTCCAGGAGCCCAGTTCAGATAGAGCGCAGGTTCACCTGAAGACCACTGCCATTTATCACGACCCGTCTTCTGCAGCCCAATCCAGACATCTTGAACACTTCCATCATTCACACTCTTCTTCAGCTCGTTCGTGTCGTTCATGTTGTCAGCGGTGGCCAGATCTGTGTAATTCTCTCTGCAGTATCTCTGAGCTTCAGTCCAGGTCTTCCTCTCATTTATAAAGTGATACTGACGCTGAACACATTCAGATACGGAGCAGAGAGCTGTGAAAGAGAGGCACTGCTTTAATGCTTTTCATAACAGGATCAAACCTAATGAAACTATAAACCATAAATAAAACCACAAACACACTCACCAATGAGAAGAAGAATGAAATACAGAGTTTGATCCATTTCTGAGGATGAAACACATTAAAAAACTCAAATACTGTAATTTTCATCTCAGAGTAAAACACCATGAAGTTTTTAAAAAACATCTTAGTGGCATAACAGGATTCACAACAATTCAGATAATATTAACATCTAAAAGTCTAATTCTAGTTAAAGAATGAACATACAGTATGAGTTGTTCTTACTTTAGAGGTTGTGTGTCTCTGTCCTGAGTGATGTTTCTGTCTTCAGCGTTAAACTGTGTGATTATTATATCTGCTTTCATGAATCAGCGTCACATCATTTGTTTACTACTCTAAAAAAAAAACCATTTCATGTTTTACTTCCTCTATATTTGTGTATTTGTCCATCTCTTTCCACTAATTTTCATACTGACATCTGTGTCAGTCAGTATCAGTCAATATGAAATTGAACTTTATTTAACAAAATTACATAGATATGAACATTCTTAATTTACATTTTGACACTTAAAACTAAGTGGCTATTATAATATTACAGATGGATAGCACAACTCTGTTCAGTTTGAAATGCATTTTTATATTCCTGTTGAGGCACTTTTTACATGGTGCTTTTTTAAACAAATAACCCACTAACGATCTGACTGATGAGGGTTGAGGTCGTTAGTGAAGACGGTGATACTGGTGACTGACAGCCTCGAAAACCCTCCATTTGAGGCTCCAGTGTGTGAGATGAAAGAATACTTGTGATTATTGAGAAAGATTTTGTATTGCCTGAACGGTTTGAGGAATTAAAAAAAGACAAGATGAAGAAGAAAGAGAGATTCTTCCCTTTCTTATCTCAGGTTTCTTCTTTTTCCTCTTCTGAGAGCCGAGGCCCCTGCTGATGAAGATCAGACACAGCAGACATGAGCAACAGAGACGAGAGGAAGACTCTGAGCAGCCTGCATTGATCTGCTCATATATTGTGTACTTATTACCCTGAGATCCATTCATAATGTTAGAAAAGACTCTCATCATCCAAAATTAAATAACATCATCTGCTTCTGTTTCAGAAGAAATGTGTCTAGATACTCAATCTAGATGCTCGATTGTGATTGAATGGAATGCAAAGATGAAAATATTGTTACATTTTTTTAGAATTAAGAATTCATCTCTTTATGAAAATTCTAATATTGTTTCGTTTCCTACTCCTGCTGTCTACTGTTTTTTTTTGTTTTGTTTTTTTTTGCTTGTTTATAAAACATGAAAATGTTTGCATGTAAACACATCCTCATTCATTTGTTTATGTTCACACCACATTTAGACATTCAGGATGGACAGTATTTACATCTCTGACGTGAAACAGAAGCATAAACAACAAGTTATTTTAGTCGCATTTGATTACATTTCATTCACTCTTATTAATAATTTTATTGCAGAAAAGTAAGACTGTAAATGTGTCTCAATTCAAAGGCCTACTGCCTCAAAGTCCACAAAGACTAAAATTAACATTGTTAAATGAGACTATGGAGGATTTCCTGTGTGACACAGCAGAGACGACAGACTTAAACAAATAAATAAAATAAAAAATAAAAAAATCCCCCAAATCATCCTAAAACAGCACTGTAACAAACTTCTGTAGTTTACAAAACACTAATACTGTAAAATAAACAAATGTTTACTGTAGAACTCGTCACATATTGATGTTTGGTCAGGAACCCTTGGCGTTGCTTTTTGACGCTCGAGGTACCCCTTTAGCATCATTTTTTGAAGTGCAGGTTTATCCTTTTAGTGTCACTTCTCGTGCAGGGTCCTCTATTGTTTTCAGTTGATGTCTTAATTTAATGATTTGCATGCATTTGTAAAAAATATAAATAATTTTATATAAATGTATACTTTCACTGGAGCACATAACCCCTCCCCTAAACCTATAACTTCTGAACAATATAAACACACAACAGGGAAATAACAGTACAGTCACAGGTATTTGCGAAAAAAGAACATAAAGAAGCAGTAAAAAAGCATTACAAACAAGTCCTGTTGCATTCCAAGTCTTCTGAAGCCATACGATGTCTTTATGTGAAGAAGAGAGTAAAACATAAGGTTTTAATCACTGAAAATGATCCCGCTCATTTAAAAAGATACTCCTGACCTTAGCATGACACAATCAGTCACGAGATACACAAGAGCCAATAGCATTTCACAACCAAAGCTGAAGTAAGGCTTCTTCTGGTGGTATTTGTTGAATTCACACACAGACTACACACAGGATCTGAGCTTTACAGCAGACAGAGACGCCGATCGTGTCTATTCCTCTCACAAATCAATCATTTTGCCTCGGAAGAACTTGGAATATTAATAATTTTTTAATAAATTGTGACTGTAGCTCTATCTGCCTGTTATATCTTGTGTTTAATCGACAGATGGTAGGTTTAGGGGCAGGGGTTTGGTTATGTGATCATAAAAGTTTAAACAGTGTAATGTAAATTTTAAATTCAAAATTACCACCCAACATATATGCTATAACGACAATATTATTACCCAATATATAAGTTAATCATCAGAATAAAATGCCCAGTGCCTTTCACGTCGGCATATTGACGCCAAGGATTTTTATTTAAAGAAATGGAGGACCCTGCACATGACCTAAAAATGACCTAAAGGTGTACCCTGTGCGTTAAAAAGAGAGCCAAGGGGTCCTGATGAAGCGTCAGTATGTGACGAGTTGGGAGTGAGAATGTGTAGCTATACAGCATGCTGCTGTAGATCTGTAAAGAGCAAGTTTTTATTCTGAATCACAATACAGTAATTGATCTATTTTTGCAGTAGAAACCAGTCAGATTCAACACTTTCTTCAATTCAGCAAGGTAACTGTTCATTATTTTGCAATGTTAATTTACCATAGTTTCCTCTTGTAAAGTTACCTGTGCGTTCAAGAGTGCACTGGGACAGAGCTGTATGTGGCACCCTTCTTAGTTAATAAAGCCCTCATGCATCGTAAGAAGACAGAGTTACTCGGTCACCTGCAGGACAATCAGCAGATTACACCTTTAACTTTATTCAACACCCCACTTTCTCAACATAGCATCAGTCAAGCCTAGCTCCTGATATATTATTAGAATGAGCTTTTAATCATGTGTATTGTCTAATCGCAGGAAAGGCCTCCCTTCACAAATCAACTTAATTATGATCATTAACTAATTTCTTTCAATTTTCAGCAGATAGATGAGGTTCATCGTGATTCCTAACCAGATCTGGATTAACAGAACAATTAAAATCTCCACCAAGAACAAGAATGTTTCCCTGAGTACACTTTTATAAAGCATCAATGTATTTTTTTAAAACACGATATGTTCTCGACCAATATTTGGAGCACACACATTGAAAAAGGAAAATTTGTATCACAAAAACCAATATCATCTCTCTGAATCTGACCAGGCATTACCTCAACCATTTCTGGATGACTACAGACACGTGGAGCAAAAATAGGATGACAGCAACTGCACTCAGGATTGTTCCGTGGTGTAATGAAATATTGCCTTTCTGATCCCCATCCACTGTGCTTGAGTCTGCTGAACTCTATGTGCTTTCTGTAATAAAATAACATCTGCTTGCTTTAAACGCAGATAATCAAATAAAGCAACTCTCTTTTCTTTTTCCCAACAACCATTAAAATTAAAAGTCACAATCTTTAAGGTTGCCCTTAGGAACAAAAGAAAATGCAAAGAATAACCCAAAACATCACCCTATTAATCACAGCCCTATAAATGTTTCTTGAGACCAGCATTTAATCTTTTTTTTTTTCTTTTTTTTTTTTTTTTTTACAGTGGCCACATGTTTTTAAGTTTATATCATTTGGGTTGATCAGTCTCCTCCAGTAATGCTTTCCTCATAGCCATAGCACAATAATTCAGAAAAAAAGTTACAAATCAGAGAAATACTTCTTTAATTTTGTTCTTTGCTAATTAATAGTGTCATCAACAAACTTGTTAACTGGTTGCACCATATAATATGATGGCTTCATTTGGAAGTTGCATTTTTTCTCTGCAGAACTTCCCTGAGAACCAAAAACAGTGAGATAATCTACAATATCAGATTCCTCACTGTCAGAATCAATATCAATGAACTGAACATCACCTCTCTTGGTCAGCTGGTCCATGTCTCTCTGTGACAGACCAACAGATGTTTGTGAGCTCCATGACTCTCCGGCTCCCTCAGTGGTGATCTCTGATCCACTCCAAACCCCACTACTGACATTATCACATTCACCAGCATCCACTGAACACTTTCCCACATCCACAGCATTGCTGCCTGCTGCACGCTCTTTCAGATATTATATATCTTTAGACAAAACAGTAAAATATCATAAAAAAAATAAATAAATAAAAAACTGCTGCTATCAGTATATATAAAAAAAAATGTTTAATTTTTTAGAGTTCATTTATTTGTAAAAAAATATTTAGTTTTGTTTCTTACTCCTGCTGTTTACTGTAGGCTCTTTGTTTGATTGTTTATAAAACATGAAGTCTTTCTATTAAGAAGATGACCAACTTCATCCAGTGTCATCTAGGAGAGAGAAACATGGGTTTGGAGATGGCTGGTAAGGCCAATCTGAGCCTGAAAATGTCTCTGGCTAAACAGCCAGATCAAAGACTTGGGGTGTCTCTGTCATGTGATTGTTGCTCGCTCAGGCTTTGCTTGCAGCTCTTTTTTTCTTCAGTGTCTCAATGCTCAGCTGCTCTGAGAGCGTGGCCCCATCTGTTACAGCAAGGTGCCAGGCTGAACATTCGAGGTCAAGGTCTTCCCATGAAGAGTAATCAATGCCAAAATCTTTCATTGAGGCTTTTAAAGTGTCTTTGAACCTCTTTTTCTGTCATTTTCAGCTGTCCATACAGGAAGCGTTTTATTAGACGTTTGTTGGACAATCTCACAATGTTTCTGGCTCAGCTGAGCTGAGGTTTTTGCAGCATTGTGAAGATACCGGCATGTTTGTCCTTTAGAGTATGTCTGTGTTGGGGACATTATTTTGCCACTTCACTTTCAGCAGTCCAGAGGTGGAAGTGGTTCAGCTTCTTGGCATGTTGCTGGTAGACTGTCCAAGTTTCAGTGGCATGAAGGAGGGCAGATAGGACTTCTGACCTGTAGACCTTCAGCTTGGTGGTCAAGCTGATCCCTTTTTGATCCTGAATTGATGAGCGATGTTTGCTTAAGGTCTTGTCTACTCTAATGTCTGTGTCATCATTGATATTCACGTTGCATGATAGGGTGCTCCCTAGATAGGTGAACTTGTCCACTGCTGACAGTGTCTGGTTGTTCACTGTCACTGTGGGCTCCTGGTATGGTTTTTGTGGGGGAGGCTGGTACATCACCACAGTCTTCATTATGCTAATAGTCGGGACATAGTTGTTGCACGCAGTGGAGAACAGTTCCAGGCTGTCCTGAATGTCACAAGCACTTCACATATTCAGGGCACAGTCATCAACAAACATGACGTAATGGAAGTATAATGACATAGTCTGGCTACACAGACCTTGAACTTATCTACTTATCTGTCAGCATTGCAGGAAACATCGTGCTGAACAGTGTGGGGACAAACACGCAGCCTTGCTTCTCTCCATATGTAACTACGAAAGGTAGATCTCAATCATCAAGCACACAAGCCTGCATGCCGTTGTGGAATTGGCATACTATGCAAATGAATCTTTCAGAGCAACCAAACTTACTCATGATCTTCCAAAACCCCTCACAACAGGTCAACATTTGGTTCCTGGCACTTCTCTTGAGGTTGTCCGTCAGCAAATATCATGTTTACTGTTCCTCGCTCTTTCCTGAAGCCACACTGGCTCTCGGGGAGTAAACCCTGCTCTAAGTGCACAGTGAGACGGTTCAGGAGGATTCTTGCAAGGATTTTTCCTGAGGTGCAGAGGAGTGAGATTCCTTGGTGGTTATCACACATCTGTCTGTTTCCTTTGTGTTTGTAAAGGTGCACTATGGTGGCGTCCTTGAAGTCTTGAAGGAGAGTACCTTGTGCCCACATTGTTTGGAATAGTTCTGTCAGCTAATTTTGCAGGCATGGTCCAGACGCTTAGATCTCAGATAAAACATGGTTATGTTTGCATGTAAACACATCCTCATTCATTTGTTTATGTCCACACCACATTTAGACATTCAGGCTGAACAATATTTGCATCTCTGATGTGAAACATTAGGATAAACAGTGAGTGTTATTATATTTATTTAGATTTAATTCAGTCTTATTTATCTGTTTTATTTCAACAACAGGAAAGTTACACTGTAACTGCATCCCAATTCAGCGGCTGCATCCTTCAAAGTCAAAGTGGCCGTTGTTAAATGAGACTGAAGATTTCCTGTTTGTATCACCAGCTGTTCCTGCCCACCGCTCCTGTTGCCTAGCAACTGTGTGTCACAGCTGCCATCAGGTACACAGCAGAGATATTTCTAACAGACTTTTACATACAAAAATAGAGTCAGTACTGTAATTCTTCCAGGTAAAATAAGTTTGGTTAAACTGTTTATTAATTTTATCTAATTAGCAACAATTAGTCAACATAGTTTATTTCTATGCTTATTATAAACAGTGCTAATTTTATTTTATTTATTTTTTGCCCTGCAATGGCATCACTGTTTCAATCAGGCCATTTTTCCCAGAAACATACAGTGGCCGAGCTTAATGAATTATGATTGAAACCAAGTTGGATTTTATAATTCTGATGTTGGGAAACAGTCAAAGAAAGAGATGGGATTGCTGGTTGTACAGGAGTTTATTTGAGCTGCTGTTGTTGACACATTCTTTAACACACACGTGTTGAGTGAGCAAAACGTTTCTGTATTTTTAACCCTCAGGTGCGACTGCGTTTTGAGACAAAAATTGTTCAAATTATTCCTTTACAAAGAGATGAATGAAAATGAAGTTAAAGGAAGTAAACACACAAGCACTTCTTATCTTACATGAAGTTCTGTCTATCCTTTCACTCTGAATATCTGCTGCAGATGAAGTTGAGTTTGTGAGTCTCAGGACGGCTGATCCAGCGCTGATCTCCTCCAGACTGAACTGCTCCAGATCTCACTGTGTGTTCACAGTCCTCCTCTGATGTACCGTTCCCTGGAGCCCAGTTCTGATAGCACACAGTGTCTCCACTCACCCAGAACCAGATGCCCACAGTGCAGGAGTGACGTAATCCTAACCACACCTCCGCAGTAGACGCTCGTTTAATCACGTCCATCACCTCACGCTGAATCTCTTCTGAATGAACCGAGACCAGATCCACATGATTCTGTCTGCAGTATCTCAGAGCTTCAGACCACGTCAGATTCTCTCTGATCACAATCAGTTTATCTGGAAACCAAACAAAGCACAAGCAGAAACTAGAGAGAGACTGATCAAAAACAACATGCAGAACAAACACTGGGGATGAATTTGTCATGTCAGACATGTAGAGTGAACTTTAAGAGATCTGGAGGTGATGATGGAGTGTGTGTGGTCTGTGAAGATCTACTCACCTTCATGACACACAAAAGGAAATTGATTGGTGCAAGAGATGTCGTTCCATTTTCCCTTAGTGTTCAGTCTCACAACTGCACAGTTTTCATTACCTCCCTGATTATCAGGTTGATTAGTGTCCCAGTCTCTGAATGAGGAGTCACTCTGATCTGACCACTGCCATGAGTCTCTGAACAGACCGATCCAGACATACTCTCCAGATAAATGTTTATCACTAATGATCTTCTGAACCTGTTGACTCTCATCCTGGTTTCTCACACTGACCAGATCAATGTGATTCTCTCTGCAGTAACTCTGAGCATCTCTCCAACTCTTCATCTGATTGCCAAATAAGAGTCCTGTGTTTGCTTTAAGAAAAAAGAAAAAAAGAGAGAAGATTGATGAATCAGTTTGTTCATTATTCTTATGCTGCTTTGGATCTGACCATCAGAAACAACTTGAGCTGCTTCTACAGCTAGTGATATATTGAATATTCACAATTATATTTACTAGGATTATTTAGGATTATTTTAAAGATGTAACATATTTATCATGAAGTAACATCTGGGAACATCATGATTATTATAAAGCTCTTTCTGTTTGTCCATTATGTTTCCTTATATCTCTCTCTATCCTGCACTCTTCTCTCACACACATTGACAGCAATAACAGGAACTATGTAAGGCTGCTATTCATCGACTATAGCTCAGCTTTCAATACTATAGTCCCCATCAAGCTGGCTTCTATACTGATAGACCTCGGCCTGAATTCTTCACTCTGCAACTGGATTCAAGACTTCTTCACCAGCAGACCTCAAGCGGTGAAAGTTGGCCTGTTAATCTCCAGCTCCATAACCCTGAATGTGGGAGCTCCACAGGGCTGTGTCCTGAGTCCCCTGCTCTACTCTCTCTACACACATGACTGCGTGTCTTTCCACAGCTCCACATCTACAGTATAATCAAATTTGCTGATGATACTGTGGTTCTGGGCCTCATTCATAACAATAATGAGACCGCATACTTGGATGAGGTAGAGAAATTAACATCATGGTGCCAGGACAATTATCTCTCTCTGAACTAAAGAGCTGATTGCTGACTTCAGGAAGAGACAGCAGCAGCCCTATACTCCTCTAATGATCAGCGGGACCCCTGTGGAGAGGGTGAGCAGCTTCAAGTACCTCGGTGTAAACATCCCCGAGGACCTGACTTGGACTTCAGACGTCCAAACAGGAATGTACAAAGTGAGTTATGGAGTTATGGAGTTTCTTCCCCCAGACCATCAGGTTCCTAAACCCAAAACCAGCCTCTTAACATCTTTATGTCTCCACTTAATATTCACTTTATCAGTAAGATATTCATCATTCACTACCTCACATTGACATACTGACAGTTTCACAACCTGTTTGTACATTCCTGTGTATCTTAATATTTAAGACTACAGTATACTTTCATGCACATTATGTTCTATTCTATATTTAATTCTACAGTATACATCTTTTTTATATTTTATTCTTTTATTTTTATTGTTTACTTTTATTCCATTCTTTCATAGCTATATTTATGTATAATTTCATCTGTGTTGTATTCTTTAATAATTGCACTGTCCATGGAGCAGACCTGACTCACATTTCACTGCTGGTTATATATTCTCTATATAATCGTGTATGTGACGAATACAAATCTTGAATCTTGAATCTCTAGAAAACTGGATTCAGACACAAAGAGTCGGATGAGAGAATCGTCAAACAGAGGACATTGTTACACTGCAGCTAAAATGTTGACTATTCCCAGAAACATTTACTTGGACAGTAGATTATTCATTTAGAAATGAATACAGTTGATACTCTATTGTTTTATGTTTTAATGGACTAGACCTAATCAACAAGTAACAATTAATGTTTGTGTTGATATACTGAAGGCTGAAAACATCAAGCTGTATCACCTCTAATCTCTGCTGTAAAGTAATTATTATAATTATTATCAAATTATTATTATGATTATTAACAACTAGATCCATACCAGTCTCTCTTTCTCTCTACTTTTTTTTTTCCCTTTAGTCTCTTCATTTGCAGGTTCTTATTGTGACAAATTACCCTTGTGTTAGAAACAAACAAACCAATAAATAAATAAATAAATAAAAATAATAATGATTGAAATAAAGGTTTTTTTTTTTTTTTTTTTTCTGGAAAATATTGTGTCTATACAGAAACTGTATCAAAACTGAAAGTGTGACAGATATACACAGTCTGTTCTATATTCACAATAAAATTAAAAAGTAATCTTTAAATGTACATCTATAAATTAACAGGTGTTGTGATTTTAAATAGCTGCACTCACTGTTGTCGCAGATGAAATTTCGGACATCAGTACATGGCAAATCCTCAAACTTTCCATTTTTCATCATACCACAAAAACTGCCTTCTGGTTGTCCAGGAGCCCAGTTCAGATAGAGCGCAGGTTCACCTGAAGACCACTGCCATTTATCACGACCCGTCTTCTGCAGCCCAATCCAGACATCTTGAACACTTCCATCATTCACACTCTTCTTCAGCTCGTTCGTGTCGTTCATGTTGTCAGCGGTGGCCAGATCTGTGTAATTCTCTCTGCAGTATCTCTGAGCTTCAGTCCAGGTCTTCCTCTCATTTATAAAGTGATACTGACGCTGAACACATTCAGATACGGAGCAGAGAGCTGTGAAAGAGAGGCACTGCTTTAATGCTTTTCATAACAGGATCAAACCTAATGAAACTATAAACCATAAATAAAACCACAAACACACTCACCAATGAGAAGAAGAATGAAATACAGAGTTTGATCCATTTCTGAGGATGAAACACATTAAAAAACTCAAATACTGTAATTTTCATCTCAGAGTAAAACACCATGAAGTTTTTAAAAAACATCTTAGTGGCATAACAGGATTCACAACAATTCAGATAATATTAACATCTAAAAGTCTAATTCTAGTTAAAGAATGAACATACAGTATGAGTTGTTCTTACTTTAGAGGTTGTGTGTCTCTGTCCTGAGTGATGTTTCTGTCTTCAGCGTTAAACTGTGTGATTATTATATCTGCTTTCATGAATCAGCGTCACATCATTTGTTTACTACTCTAAAAAAAAAACCATTTCATGTTTTACTTCCTCTATATTTGTGTATTTGTCCATCTCTTTCCACTAATTTTCATACTGACATCTGTGTCAGTCAGTATCAGTCAATATGAAATTGAACTTTATTTAACAAAATTACATAGATATGAACATTCTTAATTTACATTTTGACACTTAAAACTAAGTGGCTATTATAATATTACAGATGGATAGCACAACTCTGTTCAGTTTGAAATGCATTTTTATATTCCTGTTGAGGCACTTTTTACATGGTGCTTTTTTAAACAAATAACCCACTAACGATCTGACTGATGAGGGTTGAGGTCGTTAGTGAAGACGGTGATACTGGTGACTGACAGCCTCGAAAACCCTCCATTTGAGGCTCCAGTGTGTGAGATGAAAGAATACTTGTGATTATTGAGAAAGATTTTGTATTGCCTGAACGGTTTGAGGAATTAAAAAAAGACAAGATGAAGAAGAAAGAGAGATTCTTCCCTTTCTTATCTCAGGTTTCTTCTTTTTCCTCTTCTGAGAGCCGAGGCCCCTGCTGATGAAGATCAGACACAGCAGACATGAGCAACAGAGACGAGAGGAAGACTCTGAGCAGCCTGCATTGATCTGCTCATATATTGTGTACTTATTACCCTGAGATCCATTCATAATGTTAGAAAAGACTCTCATCATCCAAAATTAAATAACATCATCTGCTTCTGTTTCAGAAGAAATGTGTCTAGATACTCAATCTAGATGCTCGATTGTGATTGAATGGAATGCAAAGATGAAAATATTGTTACATTTTTTTAGAATTAAGAATTCATCTCTTTATGAAAATTCTAATATTGTTTCGTTTCCTACTCCTGCTGTCTACTGTTTTTTTTTGTTTTGTTTTTTTTTGCTTGTTTATAAAACATGAAAATGTTTGCATGTAAACACATCCTCATTCATTTGTTTATGTTCACACCACATTTAGACATTCAGGATGGACAGTATTTACATCTCTGACGTGAAACAGAAGCATAAACAACAAGTTATTTTAGTCGCATTTGATTACATTTCATTCACTCTTATTAATAATTTTATTGCAGAAAAGTAAGACTGTAAATGTGTCTCAATTCAAAGGCCTACTGCCTCAAAGTCCACAAAGACTAAAATTAACATTGTTAAATGAGACTATGGAGGATTTCCTGTGTGACACAGCAGAGACGACAGACTTAAACAAATAAATAAAATAAAAAATAAAAAAATCCCCCAAATCATCCTAAAACAGCACTGTAACAAACTTCTGTAGTTTACAAAACACTAATACTGTAAAATAAACAAATGTTTACTGTAGAACTCGTCACATATTGATGTTTGGTCAGGAACCCTTGGCGTTGCTTTTTGACGCTCGAGGTACCCCTTTAGCATCATTTTTTGAAGTGCAGGTTTATCCTTTTAGTGTCACTTCTCGTGCAGGGTCCTCTATTGTTTTCAGTTGATGTCTTAATTTAATGATTTGCATGCATTTGTAAAAAATATAAATAATTTTATATAAATGTATACTTTCACTGGAGCACATAACCCCTCCCCTAAACCTATAACTTCTGAACAATATAAACACACAACAGGGAAATAACAGTACAGTCACAGGTATTTGCGAAAAAAGAACATAAAGAAGCAGTAAAAAAGCATTACAAACAAGTCCTGTTGCATTCCAAGTCTTCTGAAGCCATACGATGTCTTTATGTGAAGAAGAGAGTAAAACATAAGGTTTTAATCACTGAAAATGATCCCGCTCATTTAAAAAGATACTCCTGACCTTAGCATGACACAATCAGTCACGAGATACACAAGAGCCAATAGCATTTCACAACCAAAGCTGAAGTAAGGCTTCTTCTGGTGGTATTTGTTGAATTCACACACAGACTACACACAGGATCTGAGCTTTACAGCAGACAGAGACGCCGATCGTGTCTATTCCTCTCACAAATCAATCATTTTGCCTCGGAAGAACTTGGAATATTAATAATTTTTTAATAAATTGTGACTGTAGCTCTATCTGCCTGTTATATCTTGTGTTTAATCGACAGATGGTAGGTTTAGGGGCAGGGGTTTGGTTATGTGATCATAAAAGTTTAAACAGTGTAATGTAAATTTTAAATTCAAAATTACCACCCAACATATATGCTATAACGACAATATTATTACCCAATATATAAGTTAATCATCAGAATAAAATGCCCAGTGCCTTTCACGTCGGCATATTGACGCCAAGGATTTTTATTTAAAGAAATGGAGGACCCTGCACATGACCTAAAAATGACCTAAAGGTGTACCCTGTGCGTTAAAAAGAGAGCCAAGGGGTCCTGATGAAGCGTCAGTATGTGACGAGTTGGGAGTGAGAATGTGTAGCTATACAGCATGCTGCTGTAGATCTGTAAAGAGCAAGTTTTTATTCTGAATCACAATACAGTAATTGATCTATTTTTGCAGTAGAAACCAGTCAGATTCAACACTTTCTTCAATTCAGCAAGGTAACTGTTCATTATTTTGCAATGTTAATTTACCATAGTTTCCTCTTGTAAAGTTACCTGTGCGTTCAAGAGTGCACTGGGACAGAGCTGTATGTGGCACCCTTCTTAGTTAATAAAGCCCTCATGCATCGTAAGAAGACAGAGTTACTCGGTCACCTGCAGGACAATCAGCAGATTACACCTTTAACTTTATTCAACACCCCACTTTCTCAACATAGCATCAGTCAAGCCTAGCTCCTGATATATTATTAGAATGAGCTTTTAATCATGTGTATTGTCTAATCGCAGGAAAGGCCTCCCTTCACAAATCAACTTAATTATGATCATTAACTAATTTCTTTCAATTTTCAGCAGATAGATGAGGTTCATCGTGATTCCTAACCAGATCTGGATTAACAGAACAATTAAAATCTCCACCAAGAACAAGAATGTTTCCCTGAGTACACTTTTATAAAGCATCAATGTATTTTTTTAAAACACGATATGTTCTCGACCAATATTTGGAGCACACACATTGAAAAAGGAAAATTTGTATCACAAAAACCAATATCATCTCTCTGAATCTGACCAGGCATTACCTCAACCATTTCTGGATGACTACAGACACGTGGAGCAAAAATAGGATGACAGCAACTGCACTCAGGATTGTTCCGTGGTGTAATGAAATATTGCCTTTCTGATCCCCATCCACTGTGCTTGAGTCTGCTGAACTCTATGTGCTTTCTGTAATAAAATAACATCTGCTTGCTTTAAACGCAGATAATCAAATAAAGCAACTCTCTTTTCTTTTTCCCAACAACCATTAAAATTAAAAGTCACAATCTTTAAGGTTGCCCTTAGGAACAAAAGAAAATGCAAAGAATAACCCAAAACATCACCCTATTAATCACAGCCCTATAAATGTTTCTTGAGACCAGCATTTAATCTTTTTTTTTTTCTTTTTTTTTTTTTTTTTTACAGTGGCCACATGTTTTTAAGTTTATATCATTTGGGTTGATCAGTCTCCTCCAGTAATGCTTTCCTCATAGCCATAGCACAATAATTCAGAAAAAAAGTTACAAATCAGAGAAATACTTCTTTAATTTTGTTCTTTGCTAATTAATAGTGTCATCAACAAACTTGTTAACTGGTTGCACCATATAATATGATGGCTTCATTTGGAAGTTGCATTTTTTCTCTGCAGAACTTCCCTGAGAACCAAAAACAGTGAGATAATCTACAATATCAGATTCCTCACTGTCAGAATCAATATCAATGAACTGAACATCACCTCTCTTGGTCAGCTGGTCCATGTCTCTCTGTGACAGACCAACAGATGTTTGTGAGCTCCATGACTCTCCGGCTCCCTCAGTGGTGATCTCTGATCCACTCCAAACCCCACTACTGACATTATCACATTCACCAGCATCCACTGAACACTTTCCCACATCCACAGCATTGCTGCCTGCTGCACGCTCTTTCAGATATTATATATCTTTAGACAAAACAGTAAAATATCATAAAAAAAATAAATAAATAAAAAACTGCTGCTATCAGTATATATAAAAAAAAATGTTTAATTTTTTAGAGTTCATTTATTTGTAAAAAAATATTTAGTTTTGTTTCTTACTCCTGCTGTTTACTGTAGGCTCTTTGTTTGATTGTTTATAAAACATGAAGTCTTTCTATTAAGAAGATGACCAACTTCATCCAGTGTCATCTAGGAGAGAGAAACATGGGTTTGCAGATGGCTGGTAAGGCCAATCTGAGCCTGAAAATGTCTCTGGCTAAACAGCCAGATCAAAGACTTGGGGTGTCTCTGTCATGTGATTGTTGCTCGCTCAGGCTTTGCTTGCAGCTCTTTTTTTCTTCAGTGTCTCAATGCTCAGCTGCTCTGAGAGCGTGGCCCCATCTGTTACAGCAAGGTGCCAGGCTGAACATTCGAGGTCAAGGTCTTCCCATGAAGAGTAATCAATGCCAAAATCTTTCATCGAGGCTTTTAAAGTGTCTTTGAACCTCTTTTTCTGTCATTTTCAGCTGTCCATACAGGAAGCGTTTTATTAGACGTTTGTTGGACAATCTCACAATGTTTCTGGCTCAGCAGAGCTGAGGTTTTTGCAGCATTGTGAAGATACCGGCATGTTTGTCCTTTCGAGTATGTCTGTGTTGGGGACATTATTTTGCCACTTCACTTTCAGCAGTCCAGAGGTGGAAGTGGCTCAGCTTCTTGGCATGTTGCTGGTAGACTGTCCAAGTTTCAGAGGCATGAAGGAGGGCAGATAGGACTTCTGCCCTGTAGACCTTCAGCTTGGTGGTCAAGCTGATCCCTTTTTGATCCTGAATTGATGAGCGATGTCTGCTTAAGGTCTTGTCTACTCTAATGTCTGTGTCATCATTGATATTCACGTTGCATGATAGGGTGCTCCCTAGATAGGTGAACTTGTCCACTGCTGACAGTGTCTGGTTGTTCACTGTCACTGTGGGCTCCTGGTATGGTTTTTGTGGGGCAGGCTGGTACATCACCACAGTCTTCATTATGCTAATAGTCGGGCCAAAGTTGTAGCATGCAGTGGAGAACAGTTCAGTGGAGAACAGTCATCAACAAACATGACGTAATGGAAGTATAATGACATAGTCTGGCTACACGGACCTTGAACTTATCTACTTATCTGTCAGCATTGCAGGAAATATTGTGCTGAACAGTGTGGAGACAAACACGTAGACTTGCTTCTCTCCGTTTGTAACTACGAAAGCTAGATCTCAATCATCAAGCACACAAGCCTGCATGCCGTTGTGGAATTGGCATACTATGCAAATAATTATTTCAGGGCAACTAAACTTACTCATGATCTTCCAAAACCCCTCACAACAGGTCAACATTTTGTTCCTGGCACTTCTCTCGAGGTTGTCCGTCAGCAAATATCATGTTTACTGTTCCTCGTTCTTTCCTGAAGCCACACTGGCTCTCGGGGAGTAAACCCTGCTCTAAGTGCACACAGAGACGGTTCAGGAGGATTCTTGCAAGGATTTTTCCTGAGATGCAGAGGAGTGAGATTCCTTGGTGGTTATCACACATCTGTCTGTTTCCTTTGTGTTTGTAAAGGTGCACTATGGTGGCGTCCTTGAAGTCTTGAAGGAGAGTACCTTGTGCCCACATTGTTTGGAATAGTTCTGTCAGCTAATTTTGCAGGCATGGTCCAGACGCTTAGATCTCAGATAAAACATGGTTATGTTTGCATGTAAACACATCCTCATTCATTTGTTTATGTCCACACCACATTTAGACATTCAGGCTGGACAATATTTGCATCTCTGATGTGAAACATTAGGATAAACAGTCAGTGTTATATTTATTTAGATTTCATTCAGTCTTATTTATCTGTTTTATTGCAACAACAGGAAAGTTACACTGTAACTGCATCCCAATTCAGCGGCTGCGTCCTTCAAAGTCCACGAAGATCAAAGTGGCCGTTGTTAAATGAGACTATGAAGATTTCCTGTTTGTATCACCAGCTGTTCCCGCCCACCGCTCCTATCGCCTAGCAACTGTGTGTGACAGCTGCCATCAGGTACACAGCAGAGATATTTCTGACAGACTTTTACATACAGAAATAGAGTCAGTACTGTCATTCTTCCAGGTAAAATAAGTTTGGTTAAACTGTTTATTAATTTGATCTATTTAGCAACAATTAGTCAGCATAGTTTATTTCTATGCTTATTATTAACAGTGCTAATTTTATTTATTTATTGCCCTGCAATGGAGTCACCGTTTCATTCGGGCCATTTTTCCCAGAAACATACAGTGGCCGAGCTTAATGAATTATAATTGAAACCAAGCTGGATTTTATAATTCTGATGTTGGGAAACAGTCAAAGAAACAGATGGGATTGCTGGTTGTACAGGAGTTTATTTGAGCTGCTGTTGTTGACACATTCTTTAATGTTTCGTGCAAAATAATTCTAGAGATTTTATACCCAACCTTCACTCCTTAAAGAATAAACATTACTTCATTTAGCTGAGACACAATGTCGGTGTTCACTGATTCATATTCAACCAGTCATTTCTACTCTAAAGACATTGATACATGAAACTCAATATAAGAGAGAGAAGTAGCTGTAACACCATACACAGATCCTTAAAACACAAATAATACATTTAATAAACCTCATATCACAGACTTCAGTTATATTATTTATTTCATGATGAAATAGAAACTAGTATAAATGTATATCTGATTGAGAGTCTATGATGCCCTTTGACTGTCACAAAATTCAATAAAGTTAGTAAATGACACACACACACACACACACACACACACACACACACACACACACACACACACACACACACACGTGTTGAGTGAGCAAAACGTTTCTGTATTTTTAACCCTCAGGTGCGACTGCCTGTTGAGACAAAAACTGTTCAAATTATTCCTTTACAAAGTGGTGAAAGAAAATGAAGTTAAAGGGAGTAAACACACAAGCACTTCTTATCTTACATAAAGTTCTGTTCATCCTTTCACTCTGAATATCTGCTGCAGATGAAGTTGAGTTTGTGAGTCTCAGGACGGCTGATCCAGCGCTGATCTCCTCCAGACTGAACTGCTCCAGATCTCACTGTGTGTTCACAGTCCTCCTCTGATGTACCGTTCCCTGGAGCCCAGTTCTGATAGCACACAGTGTCTCCACTCACCCAGAACCAGACGCCCAAAATGCAGGAGTGACGCAAACCCAACCACACCTCCGCAGTAGACGCTCGTTTAACCACGTCCATCACCTCACGCTGAATCTCTTCTGAATGAACCGAGACCAGATCCACATGATTCTGTCTGCAGTATCTCAGAGCTTCAGACCACGTCAGATTCTCTCTGATCACAATCAGTTTAGCTGGAAACCAAACAAAGCACAAGCAGAAACTAGAGAGAGACTGATCAAAAACAACATGCAGAACA
Source organism: allo-octoploid hybrid of Carassius auratus x Cyprinus carpio (assembly GCA_024542945.1). Classification (NCBI taxonomy): domain Eukaryota; kingdom Metazoa; phylum Chordata; class Actinopteri; order Cypriniformes; species allo-octoploid hybrid of Carassius auratus x Cyprinus carpio. The sequence continues at coordinate 144,471 of JANHFF010000261.1, forward strand.
AACACTGGGGATGAATTTGTCATGTCAGACATGTAGAGTGAACTTTAAGAGATCTGGAGGTGATGATGGAGTGAGTGTGTTTTGTGAGGATCTACTCACCTTCATGACACACAAAAGGATATTGTTTGGTGCAAGAGATGTCATTCCATTTTCCCTGAGTGTTCAGTTTCACAACTGTACAGTTTTCATTACCTCCCCAATTATCAGGTTGATTAGTGTCCCAGTCTCTGAATGAGGAGTCACTCTGATCTGACCACTGCCATGAGTCTCTGAACAGACCGATCCAGACATGTGATCCAGATAAATTATTATCACTAATGATCATCTGAACCTGTTGACTCTCATTCTGGTTTCTCACACTGACCAGATCAATGTGATTCTGTCTGCAGTAACTCTGAGCGTCTCTCCAGTTTATTGTCTGATTGCCAAATAAGAGTCCTGTGTTGGCTTTAAGAGAAAATAAAAAGAAAAAAAAGAGAGAAGATTGATGAATCCATCTGTACATTGTTCTAATGCTGCTTTATGGTTTGGATGTGAACAGAAGCAGCGGTGGAAATTTTATTTTATATATATATATATATATATATATATATATAATTTTTTTTTTTTTTTTTTTTTTTTTTTTTTGCGAAGCTTCTAATGTTTACATTTTCCAGTTATTTAGCTGTGCAAATAAGTGGTTAATTATGCTGCTAAATGTTGCGAACTGGTATTTGTTAACATACATTGTTTTAGTTTATTACTGTTTTCATAAACATTCATTTAGCACAAACCATTTACCATGCAAACAGTTTCCACTTGGTTATTCTTAGTTATTTGTGTAGCTAGTTGAACAGAATAGGCTACATAATATATTTGGCACAGCCTATGTGAACAGAATACAGTTTTCTTCTGTGCTGACCAATGGGGTACTTCTTCCAGGAAATCTTAGTGTAGGCCTATAACCAGAATACTAACCTAATATAGCCTAATAAAACAAATGTGGTTAAAAAATCCAGATGGATACCAACGGTTATATTTAGGGTTAGAGCTTATAGAAGAAATCACCCAATTCAAATGTAGCTATAATAAATTCTATAAAATACAATAAAGTATGAGGGGCAAAAATTAAAGTCTAAAGACTGATTACAGTCCTTACGCTACAGTTTGGTACAGCAAGATCACGGTACGCTGTTGTAACATAGTTTTGAATGACTCTGTATGAATTTAAATTGTGAATATGGTTTAGGATTAAACTGTGAATATGGTTTAGGATTAAATTGTAAATATTGTTTAGGATGCAGAATCCGGCAGTAACACGGGCGACTCTGGCAGGGGAAGCGTTTCTGCGCTACAGAAGACTGGAAACGAGTCAGAGGAAAATGGGACAGAAAGAAAGACCACCAAGCCAGTGCGCTTTGGATGGATCACTGGGGGCATGGTGAGAAACCGGGAACGTTTACATGATTGGTGCATGCAAATGGAAAAACGTGCACATGCATACATGCTCTGTTTCTGTCGTTCAGATTCGCTGTATGTTGAACATCTTGGGAGTCATTCTATTCATGCGATTGTCCTGGATCAAATCTCAAGCAGGAATCCGTAAGCCTGTATTTTTATTAATATATAAAAAAATCCTGTAAAGTTACTTTTTAACCTGGTCATTCTAGATAAACTCTCTGAGCAATGCAACAAAACGACTTCCTATAATGAAACCCCAGACTATTTACTTTGGTAAAAATAATGTTGCTCAAGGACTCCCATCATCACACAGCTAAAAACCCTGAACCTATTCTGTTCCTGGATAACTCACCTTCAAGCTGTGTCCTTGATTATTCCTGCCTATATGATCAATAAACCCACTTCTTTATTTCACTTACCTGTGCCTCCCTTGTGTCATTGCTGACAGAAGACCAGACCAACATTCAACGACCGGAGATGGATCCTCGACGCCCTGCTTCTGCGGACGCTCTGGAAGAGCTGGTCAATGGCATTGACAGCCTCTCTATCTCCGGTCACCACCCCTTTGTCTTCCATTGCCAGTCCCATGGCCATCCCTTCGATGTCTTCACCTCTCATTTTAAGGAGGTATTTGGATTATCCACGCGCTCTCTATCCATCCTCGACCAACTCATGCAACAATGCCAAGGCTCTTCCTCGACAAGCGATTACACCCTCCAATTCTGCACTCTTGCAGCAACCAGGGGCGGATTTAGTGAATTGGGGGCCCCAGGCAAATATAGGAATGGGGCCCTATACATTTGCACACATTTACCTAGATTAACCCTCGAGGTCCTTTTTTGTCGTGATGCTTGCTGCTGCACAATGGTGCCACATTGTTGTGTCCAATGTTTCTACATTTTTTATGTACATGTTCTAATGGGATTCTTTAATTTACATTTATTCATTTAGCAGATATTTTAATTTTTCATGTTGTAGACCACGAAATAGCAATTGATTTACCATTTTTTTAGTTTTAACATAAAACAAAATAAATTATAAAATGATAAACCTCACAACTGAAACTTTATATTTCTGGGATGACTCAGAAGTATAAATTATTATATTATTTAAAACAGATTTATGTGAGTGAATATTCGCATTGGTCTGAACAAAAACTGCAGACTGGATTATTGAAAATGCACATTCATTCTCTGCCAGTAGGAGGTGCTTTTGGAGTCAGAAATATAGTGGTTTCCCCGGTAACAGCTCTAAACAAAACAGCTCAGCTCATAAATGGTACTTTATCAGGTAAAATGAAAATGTGAGTTACCAGCGTAAGCCTACATTTTATTTTAGTCATTTTAACTTAGGGCTGTCAATCAATTAAAATATATAATCACAATTAATGGCATGATTGTCATGAGTTAACTTGTGAATAATCGCAACTTAATTGCACATTTTTATCTGTTCTAAATGTACCTTAAATGAATATTTTCCCCATGGTTTCACAGACAAGGCTTAAGCTAGTCCCAGACTAAAATGCATGTTTGAGCTGTCTCAACTGAAAATATCTTGCTCTGACATATCTTAAAACTCATTGTTCTGTGTCAATATGCACACCTGTAACACTTTCTTTTAAGGCATTTTTGTAATGCAAAAATTAATTTATGCAATAAATGTTTATTATTAGTGAAACCAGTTAACAGAGCATGAAGAGTAGACATGTTTCATAGGTCATAGATGTTTTTCAAAGAACTTGTTCATGTCTATTAGACACATGAAAAAAAAAAAAAACAGAAATACTAGCTTCCTATTACTTCTCTTTCTTTGCACTGAGCACTTTACACAAACCTGTTTGCATTTTCGCATGACAGGGCAGCTCACTTCTGAACATGCAAAATGTACATTTATTATTTATTATTACATATTATTACATCTGCTGAACGCAGAGAGAGAAGTGTGCGCGCGCTGGGAAAGAGGGACCTCGCGCTCGTGCGGCAGTCAGCTTTAGATGCATAAAATTTTATTTTGCTACAAGCTGGATACACAAGAAGCACGTTCAACTCGGACGCGCAGACGATTGTCGTGCATAAACACCTTAAACAGCAACCGTTCGCGTGTCCGCGCTTAATGCGCATCTCCTATATGAAAAGCATTAGGGGGCCCTTGGCTTTTGGGGGCCCAAGGCAGTCGCCTACCTTTGCCTAATGGGTAAGTCCGCCCCTGGCAGCAACTAGCAGATGGAATGAGACAGCACTGTTGACTGCCTACCGAAAGGGTTTGGATCCGAGCCCAGATAGTTATCTTCAATGACATTGTGGGATTGGAAATTGTCATGCGGCGAGCCATGAAGATCTCTCAATGTGTCTCCCCCTGCCAGCCCGAAAGAACGGTCATTCACCGGCCTCACCCACTGCCTGTCCTCCAGTACCAGAACTGATGCAGGTGGATACAACTTTGCCTATATTGTGGGCCATCCGGACATTATATCAAGACCTGCCCCTCAAGCCCCCCACGGCTAGCGGTGAGTACACTCAAGTTCCAACCTGATATATCCACTTTGTCTCTGCTGACAGTTCAGCTACTCACCCCTCGTCATTCTGTTTTAGTGCCCGCCCTCATCAACTCGGGCTCCTCGGGAAACTACATCTTCCACACACTCCTAAGACGCCTTAAACTGCCTTGAAGAAGAAAAGCCCAGGAACTCCGGGTCAAGACCATCCAGGGAAAACTGCTAAGGAGAGTGCAGGTTAAATACTGATCTCCCCCGTGACCCTCCATGTGGGCTGTTTTCATCGAGAAACTATCTCTTTTCTGGTACTGGAGTGTCTGAAACATGTTATTTATATCCTTTTATAAGCAGCTAATCACTGCACCTGCTAAGCATTTCTTTTGTAAAAATCATTTTAGTTGCAGCGATTAGCAAGAAATTGTGTGATGTAGCTTGATGCTAATGTTAGTCTCCGCTCTCCCTCTGTTGTAAATAAACAGTGGCATCAGCTTACGTATGATGCCTGCCCATTTGTCATTATGTGACAGAGAAAGATCGTGCTCCAGACAGTCGTGAACATGCTGAACCATTTACCCAGGCTGTGCATTAAAGGTAAAAATGTTGTAAGTAATGTTCATTTTCTTACACAGACTGATCGTTTCACTTAACACTTCAATGTATCATCAGGAGCCACAGGTACTGATATGGTCTTGACTGATTTGTTTTATTGATGCTCAAAAACCAGCAGCCATAGACATGCATTGTATGAATTGCCAAGGACAATGGTTTTACCTAAATATCACTTACTTAAATATTCACTTACATCTTAGATGGCCTGAAGGTTAGTAAATTAACAGCAAATTTTCACTTTTGGGTGAACTATCCCTTTAAATCTGATTCCAAACATACCCCTTTACCTAAATTCTGCACCCCTTTACCTAAATTCATTACTTCAGCCCTCTAGAAGCTTGGATTCTGCAAATGAATGTCGCTTGATTGTTCATCTCAAAGAGGCACAAAATCACTTTCACAGACTTTTACATTAACTTTTCCCTCCTGGTGGAATGACCTGCCCAACTCAATCCCAGCAGCTGAGTCCTTAGCCATCTTCAAGAATCGGCTAAAAACTTTAAGTGAAAGTGACATAACACACAGCTAAGTATTGTGACCCATACTCAGAATTCGTGCCCTGCATTTAACCCATCCAAATTGCACACACACACACACACACACACACACACACACACACACACACACACACACACACACACACACACACACACACACACACACACACACACCTGGAGCAGTGGGCATCATTTATGCTGCGGCGCCCGGGGAGCAGTTTGGGGTTCGGTGTCTTGCTCAAGGGCACCTCAGTCGTGGTATTGCCGGCCCGAGACTCGAAACCACAACCCTAGGGTTAGGAGTCAAACTCTCTAACCACTAGGCCACGACTTCCCCACAGGACCCTCTAACTCTAGCACTCTCTATACTAATTATTTTCTTAAAAAAAAAAAACTAACACTTGATTCTCTAATCTTTTTGAATTCTATCTATTTGTTTTATTTTTATTAAGTATACAATTAACAAAAGCAAAAAAAAGGCCTCTAACACTAGCTTGCTCTATTCTTTTTCTATTCTATCTGTTTTCTTTTTATTTATTATATTATTTAAAAAGCCCTTGCTATGTGTATGTATATATATTGTCAAAGTTCAGCATTGTTTTGTATTGAAGTATGAAGTAGCAAGAGTTTTCAACTCATTGGATCTATTGGAATCACACAGATGGCCTTTGAATTCAGAACGGCAATTTTCAGTGAAAGGTGCCCAGTTTGTATCCTTGTTTACAATCTTCTCAGTTCCTCTCAAATGTAAATCAAATGCCCATTCACAAACATGTTTTTCCCCCTCGAGCGATAGAGATAGTCAGAAATGAACTGATATTAATCACGTTGTCCTCTTAGGCAGTGGATGAAATCTTGAGAAATGGATTTGACTATAAAGTACTGGACAGTTTTAGGACCTAAAACACAATTAGGACCTAAAATTCACTAATACTGAGTGAATGACAAATTTTGTGTTATTTTTGTATTACCTAGGCTCCAGGTATTTTAATAAAAGGGCTCACTATAGCTTTATTGCTCAGTCAGCTTGGTTCTGGGTCTTAAAACCACCAAAATCTGGTTCTCCATCATTGCATAGGCCTACTCATTGATGAGACATGCAGATTCAACCTTCACTGAATTTTATGTAAGCTTACAATGAACTCTGAACAAGTTATCAGTCAATGTTTAACATTTTGTTAGTTGTCAAAATGAATGCATTGCAGCACTTTTGTCATACCTAAATCGAGCGCTGTACAAAGGAAAATAATGTAAGAATATAAAGTTATTTATTTGGTTTCTTTTTCTTTTCATTAAAATTAACGAACATTTAGCTCATATTTTCTAGTACAGCTGCACTGTGCTCACATTTGGCCTACTTGTTCATTAAATTATAAATAAAAAAATTACATATCATCTTGCGCCCTATTGTGATCTTTAATTGCATAATATTTCAGTAGACGCGCGCGCATGTACACATACACATATTACACATATGCAGCAGTTTCAATTTCTCTTGAGGTGAACTAGTGACTACCACATAACTACCACAGTCAGTTTTAACAGTATGCAACCACTTTATATCGACATGAAAAAAAAATTCAAAACCGCCTTTGTGTTTTGTAGCAGTAAATTTAAGCTCTGAATCGCTATCACAGGGACACAACAATTCCACCACATGGGTTAAAATGTCCGATGTGTTTTAAATAAAATGACTTTTAACATTTAAATAGAACATTTACATATAACACATTGGCAAACCATAAAGCTTGTATAACTACTGATTTTATTATAGCCCTGCAGTGCAAACATTAATTAGAATGAATTATTGAACTTCGTTTTGTACTGTGAAGCAAATTTGCAGACGGTCCCTAAAGCAGCCTAGACGATTATGCAGCAAATATCAAACATAAACTGACTTTATTAACAAACTTCATGATAAATGCAGACAAATGACAGTCATGTTGTACATAATGGACAAATGTCATGACAAATGACAGTCCTATGGTTGAAACGTAGTTTTTAAAATAAAAAAAAAGTATTATATCAAATTATATAATTGGCCAGCGAAGAAAGTCCGTGCTGCTGGAGATGCAGCCGGAAGTGCCGCTGCGGGATGCCAGTGCCGTATTTTGCATCAGCCCCTGATAACTGAGAGAATTTATTTAGCAGAAACACGTTCAGATTCCCCTGACATTGCTTGAATCCATCTTCATACTCCCGCTGTAATGACGTAAAGCTCTTCTCACTGTCCAATGACAGTGCGTGTTACATTTACAAGCAGTGAGGGGTTGGCTCTTCAAATCGAGGTGAAAGTTGGTTGGTTGCTCCCACGTGTGTACTGTCCAATGGCTTTTTTTTTAACTCGACTGACAAATGTATCCACCTTTTTCCTGACGTAAAAATGGGCACCGCCATTTGTAATTTCTATGGGTCTAGCTTCCGGTCTCATTTGCGTCCAGCTATTTTTAGCTGTACAAAACAGTTCGTTTTGCTTAATATTGACAATTGATGTGTCCTATCATATTATTTTAATCTGTTATCTTAATTAACAACACTGGTTTGTACTGCAAACAGTTTTACAGTTTACTGCACGTTGTTATTCTCCTTGTTATTTACCTCTAGCGGCTAATGAAACGGAAGTCTCACCCATAGATTCACTTCCGTGTTGAGGAAAAAGGTGGATAAAGAAAAGCATTTGGCAAAAGGACAATGAAAAGCAATTGCCAAATGCATTTTTAAAAAGCGATTTAAAATGTGCATTTAAAAAGATTTATTAATGTACTTTTTTATTGTTTTATTAATCCGCGTTTTAAAACATTAATTAAATAAACATTTTTTTAAAAAAAAAATGCTATTTATACATTAAAAAATATTTTTAAAATGTATTATTTTATTGTTTTATTAAACAACATTTAAAAACACGAATAAAATAAACATCTTTAAATATGTCTATTAAATTGTCTATTTAAAAAGGGATTTATTAATATACATTTTTATGTTTGAATTATTAAATCAATAAATTGATTCTTCATTTTATTTTTAAGTGGCACTCTTGGACCTCCATACATAAACATCAGGGCCCGCGTTCTTACAGATTCTAAGAATCCTCTCAGAGAGCTCCTAATTTAGCTTAAAAATGTATACGTAGGAGTCTTAGTTTAAAAGCAATTTAGGACCAATCTGAGAGAAACAAAGAGGCGGGGCTGACCCTGTTGGTACGTACTGTATGACACAGTCTTTGGAAGACTGTTATTGGCTGGTTGTCCAAGAAGAAAAGCGCTTTAGGCTTTATTACAAGCCTTCACTTTGAAATTCTAGGCTTATTTTTTCCTGTTTTACCGTCCTCTCTCTCTCTCTCTCTCTCTCTCACACACACACACACACACACACACACACACACACACATATAGGCTACTTACTTTTTTACTTACAGTACCATGCTATTAATGTTGTACTTAAGGTATTTGATAGGGAGCGAACAGCGACACAATAAGGTTCTGAAAGTGCTGTGATCGTTTGTGTAATAACTTTGCTTGTAGAAAGTTATGACAGACCAAAATCGTCACTGCTGCAAAGTTGCATTTTTCCATTTGCAAAATAGCCTATGTTAATGTACAGCAGCCATGTTCACACAGCAGCAGAACACGGCTGTCAGTCCTGTATTTGAGTGCTTCACACGGTTACGTTCACACAATACAGTTATTTTACGGGGTGACAATTGCATTCTATAAACAAACTCACACCCGTCTATTTTCAGGACTCAGAACAGCATTCTCAGAAAACAGGCGCTGTATGAACTGGACAACATGTAGTACAGCGCGAGAGAGACCCTCGTGTGGTTTCACTCTGTGTAAGGTACAGCGATGGAGAGATAAGCTGTGCATCATCTGAAGGTTTTAGATCCAGTCACTGTTCTCCACTGGACCAGTTTCCGTCAGTTTTGTGTTCTGTAAGGGACTCAAATTCTGTGTCATGCGCGAGATGCAGAAAAGGACGCGATACACGGGCTTGACTCTCATTGCACGTTCAGACAGTATTCGAGAGGCTACTGTACAGTGCGCTGCTGTTTGAACGGGATATTTCGCGACTGTAAGGAAATGCGGTTGTCAATCCCTAAAACTGACAGTGTGAACGTGACCGTAGTTAATGTAGTGAATACTTCCTTTTTTGGCGCTATGGCATTTTTAAACTGTGTCGGAGATGTCACAAACATGATCACTGCACGATCTAATGTGTAGCCTATTAACTGTCATGCATTGTGTGCAAATATGCATTTCTTCTCCCTCTTCATGTTTTGATGATTTTCTCCAATGCTAAAGAAACTCTTAAGTCTCTTAAAAGACAATGTTTTAAGGGATGCTTTCTGAATTATATTTTTCTTTACTATGATCTTTTCTTTATTTAAAGAGGAAACACCCACATTTCTAAGAATTTTCTTACAATTTTGTTACTAGGAGCAACTCTAAGATTTTTCATGAATATGGGCCCAGAGCTTCCTTACTTTAGCAAAGGAAAACCAGTGACCTCTTGGCTTATGTCAAAACCCTCCAACATTTTTCTTTACAAATTCTTGTTTCGTAATTCTAATTTGTGATCAGCATTTTGTTTTGCTCTCTCTCCTCTGTGCTCGTCACTAAATCACCAGGGCATGCACTACGCCTACGTCGAATGTCATCCATCCAGTGGGACAGTTAGCAGAAGAGTGAGAAAATTAAGACACAAATAGTGTATAATATATATACAAATACACAAATAAGGCAAAAAGTAACAAGTCATTTTTTCAGGGTTTTTATTACACTTTTTTTATTATTATAATTTACCTTTTACAAAGATCACCCCAATTATTATACAATTATTATTATTATTTTTTGTGCAATTCAAGACATCTTATAAAAATTCTTGTATTTATACACATCACAAAATATATCACAGAAAAAAAAAGATATTTCAATGTCAGTTTTTTTTTTCCAATATTGTGCAGCCCTAATGGTAATTAATATTGCTATTAAAATATAACATGTTCATAACTCGTAAGACATGGGAAACACAGTTGCAAATGGACTCTGTTTTTTCTTTTTAAATTTGGATGGCACAATTTTGCATCCACATATGGAAAACAGTTGAAAAGTACAATTTACAATTCCTTTTTAAAATTGTCCGGACTATCCTTCCATAGGCTTGTTTACATAAGTGACCAAAATGGTGCCATACATAGAAATCATCTTGGGTTTGTTTTCAGTGCACTATATTTGTGTTGAAGTGAACAAGATTAGACAACTAGGTAAGTCTTTCACACCCTCCTTCAATGCATCTGCAGGGGTGCTGAAGTTCCAGTGCCTCTTACAGCAAGTCCATTTCTGATGAAACTCTTTATATGAGTTCCTGAGAGGTCTGAATGTCTTATCAAGTGGACAGAAAATACTATTAGAGTTATATGAAAGCTACCAGTATTCAAGAATCATTCAACAAGATATTGACATCCTGGTCTGTGGTTTAATGTTAACTTGATCTTGTCTCTCCTCATTTGTGTTTTCTGTTGCTGCCTGCTTATGACGTCAATGAACAACAAAGTGCTTCTGTGTCAAACCCTGCAACAGATCTATGAACTTAAACATGAACTATTTAGTCATCTACTGTATATTATTTTTTTAATATTCAGGGGTTCAGACACCATCAGAACCTTTTTGTGTTTTTGATTCAGCCCTAAAAGTAAGATTAAAACAGATTTAGATGAGTTTTCAGACACCAGGCCCATAACCGTGATGGGAGTTGAACAAACTTATGGTTATGGGATTAGTTTTGAGTTGGCAAAACCAAACCAATCCAGTTAGGCTTTGTTTGTACCATGATGGAGATCATCAGCTGTCAGCTCAAGATCTGATCCTGAGTTCATGGATGAAGACACAAGATATTGTATACCCTACCTTCACCTCTTACTTTCTAAGAATAAACCTGAATTTATTCTGCTGAGAAACACAGAGCTCACACAATCTCAGTCAAAAAGTCTTTTCTAAAGTTAATGTATATTTATTATACATAAAATCTTTAAACATAAGAAAGAAGTAGCCACACCATCATACAAAAATTCTCTAAATACATTTAACTCATATTATACTCTTCAGTCACATTAATAAATTACATTGTACTTTCATAAGAGCACATTTTCTCATAAAACTAAAAGAAAACAGTACAACAATTTATCTAATGATATAAATATGATTCCCTTATGACCCCTCACAAAATTAAACTGGCAGATGAATGTCTCAAAATTCTGCAGTTACTGAATAACACAAAGTACATTTTAAAAGAGTTTGTAAAAGCAAACGCATTAAAAAGAGCAGTTCTAACTGTAAGCCCTTAACCAAACACCACCTACAGATATCACACTGAATCATCCTCCTGGAGAAATACACACCATCTACACTTCACAGCGCAGTAATATATTACTGAAAGATTGCATGAACTATTTATATAACATATTATCTGTAGAAAAACATGTATTTAACCTTCACAGCTGGAAACAGAAAGATAATGGAAATAAACATACAGCCATTCACATGTTCTTCACTCTCCATAATTTCTGCAGATGAAGTTGAGTTTGTGAGTCTCAGGACGGCTGATCCAGCGCTGATCTCCTCCAGACTGAACTGCTCCAGATCTCACTGTGTGTTCACAGTCCTCCTCTGATGTACCGTTCCCTGGAGCCCAGTTCTGATAGCACACAGTGTCTCCACTCACCCAGAACCAGATGCCCAAAATGCAGGAGTGACGCAAACCCAACCACACCTCCGCAGTAGACGCTCGTTTAACCACGTCCATCACCTCACGCTGAACCTCTTCTGAATGAACCGAGACCAGATCCACATGATTCTGTCTGCAGTATCTCAGAGCTTCAGACCACGTCAGATTCTTTCTGATCACAATCAGTTTATCTAGAAACCAAACAAAGCACAAGCAGAAACTAGAGAGAGACTGATCAAAAACAACATGTAGAACAAACACTGGGGATGAATTTGTCATGTCAGACATGTAGAGTGAACTTTAAGAGATCTGGAGGTGATGATGGACTGAGTGTGTTTTGTGAAGATCTACTCACCTTCATGACACACAAAAGGATATTGATTGGTGCAAGAGACATCAAACCATTTTCGCTGAGCATTAACAGCTGTACAGTTTTCATTACCTCCCTGATTATTAGGTTCAACAGTGTCCCAGTCTCTGAATGAGGAGTCACTCTGATCTGACCACTGCCATGGATCTCTGACTCTGAACAGACCAATCCAGACATGAGATCCAGATAAATGATTATCACTAATGATCTTCTGAACCTGTTGATTCTCATCCTGGTTTCTCACACTGACCAGATCAGTGTGATTCTGTCTGCAGTAACTCTGAGCGTCACTCCAACTCTTCGTCTGATTGATAAAGACAAGTCCTGTGTTTGCTTTAAGAAAAAAGAGAGAGAGAGAGAAGACTTATGAATCCGTTTGTACATTGTTCTAACGCTGCTTTATGGTTTGGATGTTAATAGGAGCAGCGGTGGAAACATTTGCAGTTTCTTATTGTGACAAATTACCCTTGTGTTAGAAACAAACAAACCAATAAGTAAATAAATAAAAATAATAATGACTGAAATATGTATATATATATATATTTTTTTTTTTTTTCTGGAAAATATTGTGTCTATACAGAAACTGTATCAAAACTGAAAGTCTGACAGATATACACAGTCTGTTCTATATTGTCAATAATATTAAAAAGTAATCTTTAAATGTACATCTATAAATTAACAGGTGTTGTGATTTTAAATAGCTGCACTCACTGTTGTTGCAGATGAAAGGTTGGGCATCAGTACATGACAAATCCTCAAATTTTCCATTTTTCATCATACCACAAAAGCTGCCTTCTGGTTGTCCAGGAGCCCAGTTCAGATAGAGCGCAGGTTCACCTGAAGACCACTGCCATTCATCACTACGCGTCCTCTGCAGCCCAATCCAGACATACTGAACACTTGCATCATTCACACTCTTCTTCAGCTCGTTCGTGTCATTCATGTTGTCAGCGGTGGCCAGATCTGTGTATTTCTCTCTGCAGTATCTCTGAGCTTCGGTCCAGGTCTTACTCTCATTTATAAAGTGATACTGACGCTGAACACATTCAGATACGGAGCAGAGAGCTGTGAAAGAGAGGCGCTGCTTTAATGCTTTTCATAACAGGATCAAACCTAATGAAACTATAAACCATAAATAAAACCACAAACACACTCACCAATGAGAAGAAGAATGAAATATAGAGTTTGGTCCATTTCTGAGGACGAAACACATTAAAAAACTCAAATACTCTAATTTTCATCTTAGAGTAAAACACCATGAATTTTTTTTAAAAAAACATCTTAGCGGCATAACAGGATTCACAACAATTCAGATAATATTAACATCTAAAAGTCTAATTCTAGTCTAAGAATGAACATTTGAGTTGTTCTTACTTTAGAGGTTGTGTGTTTCTGTCCTGAGTCTGATGTTTCTGTCTTCAGCGTTAAACTGTGTGATTATTATATCTGCTTTCATGAATCAGCGTCATATCATTTGTTTACTACTCTAAAAAAAACATATTTCATGTTTTACTTCCTCTATATTTGTGTATTTGTCCATCTCTTTCCACTAATTTTCATACTGACATCTGTGTCCGTCAGTATCAGTCAATATGAAAATGAACCTTATTTAACAGAATTACATACATTTGAACATTCTTAATTTACATTTTGACACTTAAAACTAAGTGGCTATTATAATATTATAAGTGGGTAGCACAACTCTATTCAGTTTGAAATGCATTTTTATATTCCTGTTGAGGCACTTTTTACATGGTGCTTTTTTAAACAAATAACCCACTAACGATCTGACTGATGAGGGTTGAGGTCGTTAGTGAAGACGGTGATACTGGTGACTGACAGCCTCGAAAACCCTCCATTTGAGGCTCCAGTGTGTGAGATGAAAGAATACTTGTGATTATTGAGAAAGATTTTGTATTGCCTGAACGGTTTGAGGAATTGAAAAAAGACAAGATGAAGAGGAAAGAGAGATTCTTCCCTTTCTTATCTCGGGTTTCTTCTTTTTCCTCTTCTGAGAGCCAAGGCCCCTGCTGATGAAGATCAGACACAGCAGACATGAGCAACAGAGACGAGAGGAAGACTCTGAGCAGCCTGCATTGATCTGCTCATATATTGTGTACTTATTACCCTGAGATCCATTCATAATGTTAGAAAAGACTCTCATCATCCAAAATTAAATAACATCATCTGCTTCTGTTTCAGAAGAAATGTGTCTAGATACTCAATCTAGATGCTCGGTTGTGATTGAATGGAATGCAAAGATTAAAACATTGTTACATTTTTTAGAATTTAGAATGTATCTCTTTGTGAAAATTCTAATATTGTTTCGTTTCCTACTCCTGCTGTCTGTTTTTTTTTTATTTTTTATTTTTTTTTTTGCTTGTTTATAAAACATGAATATGTTTGCATGTAAACACATCCTCGTTCATTTGTTTATGTCCACACCACATTTAGACATTCAGGCTGGACAATATTTACATCTCTGACGTGAAACAGAAGCATAAACAACAAGTGTTATTATTTTAGTCACATTTGATTACATTTCATTCAGTCCTATTCATTTGTTAGTTTTATTGCAGAAAAGTTAGACTGTAAATGTGTCTCAATTCAAAGGCCTAATGCCTCAAAGTCCACAAAGATTAAAATTAACATTGTTAAATGAGACTATGGAGGATTTCCTGTGTGACAGCTGCCATCAGTTACACAGCAGAGACGTTTCTGACAGACTTAAAAAAAAATAAAAAATAAAGAAATCCCCCAAATCATCCTAAAACAGCACTTTAACAAACTTCTGTAGTTTACAAAACACTAATACTGTAAATTAAACAAATGTTTACTGTAGAACTCATCACATATTGATGTTTGGTCAGGACCCCTTGGCGTTGCTTTTTGACGCTCGAGGTACCCCTTTAGCATCATTTTTTGAAGTGCAGGTTTATCCTTTTAGTGTCACTTCTCGTGCAGGGTCCTCTATTGTTTTCAGTTGATGACTTAATTTAATGGTTTGCATGCATTTGTAAAAAATATAAATAATTTTATATAAATGTATACTTTCACTGGAGCACATAACCCCACCCCTACCCTAAACCTATAACTTCTGAACAATATAAACACACAACAGGGAAATAACAGTACAGTCACAGGTATTTGCAAAAACTTACCATAAAGAAGCAGTATAAAAACATTACAAACAAGTCCTGATGCCTTCCTTGTCTTCTCAGAATCAGAATCAGAAAGAGCTTTATTGCCAAGTATGCTTACGAATACAAGGAATTTGTTTTAGTGACATAAGCTTCCTGTACACAGAGACAACAACAACAAAAAATTGCAAATAAATAAATTGTATCAACAATTGTGCTATAGATGATAATGGAAGCCATACGATGTCTTTATGTGAAGAAGAGAGTAAAACATAAGGTTTTAATCACTGAAAATGATCCCGCTCATTTAAAAAGATACTCCTGACCTTAGCATGACACAATCAGTCACGAGATACACAAGAGCCAATAGCATTTCACAACCAAAGCTGACGTAAGGCTTCTTCTGGTGGTATTTGTTGAATTTGCGCTCAGACTGCACACAGGATCTGAGCTTTACAGCAGACGGAGACGCTGATCGTGTCTATTCCTCTCACAAATCAATCATTTTGCCTCGGAAGACTTGGAATATTAATAATTTTTTAATAAATTGTGACTGTAGCTCTATCTGCCTGTTATATCTTGTGTTTAATCGACAGATGGAAGGTTTAGGGGCAGGGGTTCGATTATGTGATCATAAATGTGCAAATAGTGTAATGTAAATTTTAAATTCAAAATTACACCCCAACATATATGCTATAACGGCAATATTATTACCCAATATATAAGTTAATCATCAGAATAAAATGGCCAGTGCCTTTCAGGTCGGGATATTGACGCCAAGGATTTTAATTTAAAGAAATGGAGGACCCTGCACATGACCTAAAAATGACCTAAAGGTGTACCCTGTGCGTTAAAAAGAGAGCCAAGGGGTCCTGATGAAGCGTCAGTATGTGACGAGTTGGGAGTGAGAATGTGTAGCTATACAGCATGCTGCTGTAGATCTGTAAAGAGCAAGTATTTATTCTGAATCACAATACAGTAATTGATCTATTTTTGCAGTAGAAACCAGTCAGATTCAACACTTTCTTCAATTCAGCAAGGTAACTGTTCATTATTTTGCAATGTTAATTTACCATAGTTTCCTCTTGTAAAGTTACCTGTGTGTTCAAGAGTGCACTGGGACAGAGCTGTATGTGGCACCCTTCTTAGTTATTAAAGCCCTCATGCATCGTAAGAAGACAGAGTTACTCGGTCACCTGCAGGACAATCAGCAGATTACACCTTTAACTTTATTCAACACCCCACTTTCTCAACATAGCAACAGTCAAGCCTAGCTCCTGATATATTATTAGAATGAGCTTTTAATCATGTGTATTGTCTAATCGCAGGAAAGGCCTCCCTTCACAAATCAACTTAATTATGATCATTAAATAATTTGTTTAAATTTTCAGCAGATGGATGAGGTTCATTGTGAGTTCTATCTAGATCTGGATTAACAGAACAATTCAAATCTCCACCAAGAACAAGAATGTTTCCCTGAGTACACTTTGATGAAGCATCAATTTTATTTTTTTGAGCCCGGGAGGTCACCTGTAGGAGAAAAAAATACAATCCGTGGCGACGGTTTTGCAATCCGTCCCCTCAGTTTATAAACTGTACTCACAAATTCTTAAACTGTTCCCTTGGTTTAACAAATCGTGCCCACAAATTTCCAATCTGTGCGCTCAGATTTTGTAAACCTTACCTTCGGTTTTTGAATCTGTACCCACAAATTCATAATCTGTGTGCACGCTTTCACAATCCGTTCCCTCGGATTTGTAAACTCACGGATTTGTGGCCCTGCCCCCACCTAACTCTGGGGGAAAAGCTTAGTGTAATAAAATCACCTAAATAAGTCTTCATGTTAAGAAAGAACAGTACACAAACACATATCCAAAACTGTAAAAGGTTATTTAAAAATAAAACATTCATGAATTATTTTATGACAAACATTTTACTGTCTTAAGTGCACTCATTTATTTAGCCTATAAATTAAAATAATAATAATAAAAATAACTATTATTATTATCATATGTTATTATACAGGTTATGCATAAGAAGCTTTTATCCAAAACGACTTACAAAAGAGGAACAAATTACTCCAGAGTCAGTCACAACGCCAGGTTTATTATACAATAATAATCAAGTGCTAAGATTATCACAAATTAAACAAGATTTTGACGCACATCTTTCTTCTTAAATCGTTGTATTCCACTTTGTACTACAATTGTTAGAGAATTACTTCAGGCACTTTGCTGAAGACCTATTCCACATAATAATATTTAATAAAACTGTATGTTAACACGTCGGAGCTTGCTGCATGAATCTGTGAGTACAGTTTACAAATCCGAGGGAACGGATTGTGAAAGCGTGCACACAGATTATGAATTCGTGGGTAGGGATTCAAAAACCGAAGGTAAGGTTTACAAAATCTGAGCGCACAGATTGGAAATTCGTGGGTATGGTTTATTAATCCGTGGGCACGATTTGTTACACCGAGGGAACAGTTTAAGAATTCTTGAGTACGGTTTATAAACTGAGGGGACGGATTGCAAAACCGTCACCATGGATTGTATTTTTTTTTTCTCCTACAGGTGACTTCTCGGGCTCCGTAATTTGGGGTGTCTCTGTCATGTGATTGTTGCTCGCTCAGGCTTTGCTTGCAGCTCTTTTTTTCTTCAATGTCTCAATGCTCAGCTGCTCTGAGAGCGTGGCCACATCTGTTACAGCAGGGTGCCAGGCTGAACATTCAAGGTCAAGGTTTTCCCATGAAGAGTAATCAATGCCAAAATCTTTCATTGAGGCTTTTAAAGTGTCTTTGAATCTCTTTCTGTCATTTTCAGCTCTCCATACAGGAAGCGTTTTATTAGACGTTTGTTGGACAATCTCACAATGTTTATGGCTCAGCAGAGCTGAGGTTTTTGCAGCAATGTGAACATACTGGCATGTTTGTCCTTTCGAGTATGTCTGTGTTGGGGACTTTATTTTGCCACTTCACTTTCAGCAGTCCAGAGGTGGAAGTGGTTCAGCTTCTTGGCATGTTGCTGGTACACTGTCCAAGTTTCAGAGGCATGAAGGAGGGCAGATAGGACTCCTGCCCTGTAGACCTTCAGCTTGGTGGTCAAGCTGATCCCTTTTTGTTCCTGAATTGATGAGCGATGTCTGCTAAAGGTCTTTGCTACTCTAATGTCTGTATCATCATTGATATTCACATTGCATGAAAGGGTGCTCCCTAGATAGGTGAACTTGTCCACTGCTGACAGCGTCTGGTCGTTCACTGTCACTGTGGGCTCCTGGTATGGTTTTTGTGGGGCAGGCTGGTACATCACCACAGTCTTCATTATGCTAAAAGTCGGGCCAAAGTTGTAGCATGCAGTGGAGAACAGTTCCAGGCTGTCCTGAATGTCACAAGCACTTCACATATTCAGGGCACAGTCATCAACAAACATGACGTAATGGAAGTATAATGACATAGTCTGGCTACACAGACCTTGAACTTATCTACTTATCTGTCAGCATTGCAGGAACAGTGTGGGGGCAAACACATAGCCTTGCTTCTCTCCGTTTGTAACTACGAAAGCTAGATCTCCATCATCAAGCACACAAGCCTGCATGCCGTTGTGGATTTGGCATACTATGCAAATTAATCTTTCAGAGCAACCAAACTTACTCATGATCTTCCAAAACCGCTCACAACAGGTCAACATTTGGTTCCTGGCACTTCTCTTGAGGTTGTCCGTCAGCAAATATCATGTTTACCTTTCCTCGTTCTTTCCTGAAGCCACACTGGCTCTCGGGGAGTAAACCCTGCTCTAAGTGCACAGTGAGACGGTTCAGGAGGATTCTTGCAAGGATTTTTCCTGAGATGCAGAGGAGTGAGATTCCTTGGTGGTTATCACACATCTGTCTGTTTCCTTTGTGTTTGTAAAGGTGCACTATGGTGGCGTCCTTGAATTCTTGAAGGACAGTAACTTGTGCCCAAATTGTTTGGAATAGTTCTGTCAGCTAATTTTGCAGGCATGGTCCAGACACTTAGATCTCAGATAAAACATGGTTATGTTTGCATGTAAACACATCCTCATTCATTTGTTTATGTCCACACCACATTTAGACATTCAGGCTGGACAATATTTGCATCTCTGATTTGACACATTAGGATAAACAGTGAGTGTTATTATATTTATTTACATTTAATTCAGTCTTATTTATCTGTTTTATTGCAACAACAGGAAAGTTGCACTGTAACTGCATCCCAATTCAGTGGCTGCATCCTTCAAAGTCCACGGAGGTCAAAGTGGCCATTGTTAAATGAGACTATGAAGATTTCCTGTTTGTATCACCAGCTGTTCCCGCCCACCGCTCCTATCGCCTAGCAACTGTGTGTGACAGCTGCCATCATGTACACAGTAGAGATATTTCTTACAGACTTTTACATACAAAAATGTCAGTATTGTATTTCTTCTAGGTAAAATAAGTTTGGTTAAACTGGTTAATAATTTTATCTAATTAGCAACAATTAGACAAATTTATTTCTCATTTTTTAACAGTGCTAATTCTATTATTTTTTTGTCCTGCAATGGTGTCACCATTCCAATCAGGCCATTTTTCCCAGAAACATACAGTGGCCGAGCTTAATGAATTATGATTGAAACAAAGCTGGATTTTATCATTCTGATGTTGGGAAACAGTCAAAGAAAGAGATGGGATTGCTGGTTGTACA
This sequence comes from allo-octoploid hybrid of Carassius auratus x Cyprinus carpio, assembly GCA_024542945.1. NCBI lineage: Eukaryota > Metazoa > Chordata > Actinopteri > Cypriniformes > allo-octoploid hybrid of Carassius auratus x Cyprinus carpio. The sequence continues at coordinate 164,443 of JANHFF010000261.1, forward strand.
GGAGTTTATTTGACCTGCACACATTCTTTTATGTTTCATGCAAAATACAGTGGTGTGAAAAATTGTTGGCCCCCTTCCTGATTTTTTTTTTTTTTTTTGCATGTTTGTCACACTTTAATGTTTCAGATCATCAAACAAATTTAAATATTAATAAAAGATAACACAAGTGAACACAACATGCAGTTTTTAAATTAAGGTTTTTATTATTAAGGGAAAACAAAATCCAAACTACATGGCCCTGTGTGAAGAAGTGTTTGACCCCTAAACCTAATAACTGGTTGGGCCACCCTTAGCATCAACAACTGCAATTAAGCGTTTGGGATAACTTGCAATGAGTCTGTTACAGTGCTGTGGAGGAATTTTGGTCCACTCATCCATGCAGAATTGTTGTAATTCAGCCACATTGGAGGGTTTTCGAGCATGAAATGCCACAGCATCTCAATAGGATTCAGGTCAGGACTTTGACTAGGCCACTCCAAAGTCTTCATTTTGTTTTTCTTCAGCCATTCAGAGGTGGACTTGCTGGTGTGTTTTGGATCATTGTCCTGCTGCAGAACCCAAGTTCGCTTCAGCTTGAGGTCACAAACAGATGGCCGGACATTCTCCTTTTTTTTTTTTTGTAAAAAAGCAGAATTCATGGTTCCATTTATAACAGCAAGTCTTCCAGGTCCTGAAGCAGCAAAACAGCCCCAGACCATCACACTACCACCACCATATTTTACTGATGGTATGATGTTCTTTTTCTGAAATGCGATGTTACTTTAAACTGCTTAGTAAACAAACTCCAGTTAGTCCAAAATGCAGCAGCTAGAGTTCTTACTGGAACCAGGAAGTATGATCATATTAGCCCTGTCCTGTCAACACTGCACTGGCTCCCTATCAAATATCGTATAGATTTTAAAATCTTGCTTATTACTTATAAAGCCCTGAATGGTTTAGCACCTCAGTATATGAACGAGCTCTTGTTACATTATAGTCCTCCACGTCTGCTGCGTTCTCAAAACTCTGGCAATTTGATAATACCTAGAATATCAAAGTCAACTGCGGGCGGCAGATCCTTCTCCTATTTAGCGCCCAAACTCTGGAATAACCTACCTAACATTGTTCGGGAGGCAGACACACTCTTGCAGTTTAAATCTAGATTAAAGACCCATCTCTTTAACCTGGGTTACACATAACATACTAATACACTTCTAATATCCAAATCCGTTAAAGGATTTTTAGGCTGCACTAATTAGGTAAACCGGAACCGGGAACACTTCCCATAACACCCGATGTACTTGCTACATCGTTAGAAGAATGGCATCTACGCTCATATTAGTCTGTTTCTCTCTTATTCCGAGGTCACCGTAGCAACCAGATCCAGTCTGTATCCAAGTCAGAGGGTCACTGCAGTCACCCGGATCCAGTACGTATCCAGCCCAGATGGTGGATCAGCATCTAGAAAGGACCTCTACAGCCCTGAAAGACAGCGGAGACCAGGACAACTAGAGCCCCAGAGACAGATCCCCTGTAAAGACCTTGTCTCAGACGACAACCGGACAAGACCACAGGAAACAGATTATTCTTCTGCACAATCTGACTTTGCTGCAGCCTGGAATTGAACTGCTGGTTTCGTCTGGCCAGAGGAGAACTGGCCCCCCAACTGAGCCTGGTTTCTCCCAAGGTTTTTTTTTCTCCATTCTGTCGCTGATGGAGTTTTGGTTCCTTGCCGCTGTCGCCTCTGGCTTGCTTAGTTGGGGACATTTCATTTACAGCGATATCGTTGACTTGATTGCAAATTATTGCACAGATACTATTTAAACTGAACTGAGCTGCATGATGACATCACCGAATTCAATGATGAACTGCCTTTAACTGTCATTTTGCATTATTGACACTGTTTTCCTAATTATTGTTGTTCAGTTGCTTTGACGCAATCTTTTTTGTTTAAAGCGCTATATAAATAAAGATGACTTGACTTGACTTGACTTTTACGCCAGACATAATGGGACACACACCTTCCAAAAAGTTCAACTTTTGTCTCGTCAGTCCATAGAGTATTTTATTTAGCACCTTGGGGGTGGAATAATCTACAAAAAGAGCTAAAGTTAGAAACCCTTATGTCCATAAATGAATTTAAAACCACTGTAAAGAGTGTTGTGATGGAGACATGTTCTTGTTTTTCTTAAGAGTCTCATTGTGTTTTATATTTTTATTTTTAATATTTTGTACTTCTTTTATTGTGAAAATGTAATTTGGTGTTTGTTATGTATGCATTTGTTGTGATTTGGCTGCTACCTTGGCCAGGTCTCTCTTGTAAAAGAGATTCTGAATCTCAGTGGGACCTCCTGGTTAAATAAAGGTATAATAATAATAATAATAATAATAATAATAATAATAATAATAATAATTTTCCCAAAAGTCTTGGGGATCATCAAGATGTTTTCTGGAAAAACTGAGATGAGCCATAATGTTCTTTTTGTTCAGCAGCGGTTTTCGTCTTGGAACTCTGCCATGCAGACCATTTTTGCCCAGTCTCTTTCTTCTGGTGGAGTCATGATCACTGACCTTAACGGAGGCAAGTGAGACCTGCAGTTCTTTGGGTGTTGTTGTGAGCTCTTGGTTGAGTTGTCGCTGTGCTCTTGGGGTAATTTTGGTCGGCCGGCCTCTCCTATGAAGGTTCTCCACTGTTCCATGTTTTTGCCATTTGTGAATAATGGTTCTCTATGTGGTTCGCTGGAGTCCCAAAGCTTTAGAAATGGCTTTATAACCTTTTCCAGACTGATAGATCTCGATTACTTTCTTTCTCATTTGTTTCTGAATATCTTTGGATCTCGGCATGATGTCTAGCTTTTGAGGATCTTTTGGTCTACTTCACTTTGTCAGGCAGGTCCTATTTAAGAGATTTCTTGATTGCGAACAGGTGTCGCAGTAATCAGGCTTGGGTATGGCGGAGACGATGAGCCAACGAGCCAGGGGGATGCCGAGGATCCGGGGGGCCAGGGTGGAGTCGAGGGCTCTTCTGCAAGATCCACGGCGGAGCCAGAGTGACTAAGGACCAAGGTAGAGCTGGCGGAAGGAAGGAACCCAACGGAGCCCGACGGAGCGACTAGGCGCAGCCAGAGGAGAGGAGTCCAGAGGCGATGGCAGGTTGACGCCATACCAAGGTGGAGCCGGAGGGATGAGGGAGCCCGGTGGAGCTGATGGATCGATGGTTGACGGTGGAGGCGAGGGAGGAGGTGGAGCCACTGGGACTACTGGCCAAGGTGGAGTCCGGGCCTCAGAGGCGGAGGTGAGGGAGACTCCGACCACGGTGACGCTGGAGGATGGCAGTCCCATGGGGCTCACACCGCATTTGTGGTGGGCTGAGGGCGAGCAGAGGGGCTACCAGATGACAGCGGTGGAGGAGGCAGGAGTGGGTGGGAGGGTGGGTATTTTGGAGCAGCGGTCACTGGATTGCACATTCTAGGAGCAGGCACTGGATTGCACATTCTAGGAGCAGGCACTGGAGGACACTTTCTAGGAGCAGGCACTGGAGGACACTTTTTAGGAGCAGGCACTGGAGAATTGGAAGCCCCCTCAGGGCTGGATGAGGAAACCTAAGATGAAGGAGGGCTGGATGGGACCAGCAGAGATGACAGAGAGAGGAGAGGGGGCAGTTCAATCTCCAGTTCAGATTCCCAGTCTATAAGATCCACCTCCTCATTTTGGCCCTTTTGGCGCTCCATAGTCCACTCACCCTCAGCCACGTTGCAGGGGGCGGAGCTCCACTCCGCAATTCTCTCCCTTGCAGTGGGCACTGTAGCCGGCTCTTGCACCTGGTCTGACAGGTTGGGCTCTGGCTCTCCGTCATCGGTGGGCTCGGGCTTATGCTCCGTACCGTGGGGAGATAGTGGGCTGGGCTCTGGGTCGGGAGTGGCACTGGCGATCAATCCTTGGGAACCGGCAGGGAACGGAGATCCATTTCTCCCCAGTGTCCACTCCACAAAGGTGAAATTTGCTCGGGGACAGTCCGTCGTCCGGGTAGTTGGTGAGGCTTGCCATGATCCAGAAGAGTCTGGTGTGTGCCCCGAGCAAATTCTCACCCTGCTCCAGCAGGAGGAGGAGGTAATCCGGGCGAAGGAGGGGATCCATACAACACAACGGAAAAGAAAAATCACGGAAAACATACAGAGGATAGACACGCAATTTACACTGTTTAGGAAGCGTCTTCTGTCACACTACGGTGCTGAAAGGAACACAGAGCTGTGGATAAGAGAAATAGTCTTTATTAATCCAACACATGGGTAAATCCAACAAAGGAAACAGGAGGAAGACACACGTACTTGACTTGTAGACCCGACAAAACTGAACTGAAAGACTGGGGCTTTTAAACTCAGGATAATGGTAATGGTCAGGATAACTAAGGAGACACACCTGGGAACTAAGGAGACACATCTGAGATCAAATCAACAATCAAGGAGAGACAGAAACTGGGTCACAGGGGCAAAAAACACACAGACAAGTCTATAGTTCTGACATATGTCTAATTGAGAGCCTATGATGCCCTTTGACTGTCACAAAATTCAGTAAAGTAAATGACACACACAAACACACACACAAACAAACACATACACACACGTTGAGTGAGCAAAACTTTTCTGTATTTTTAACCCTCAGGTGCGACTGTCTGTTGAGACAATTTTTTTTCTAATTATTCCTTTACAAAGTGATGAATGAAAATGAAGTTAAAGGGAGTAAACACACAAGCACTTCTTATCTTACATAAAGTTCTGTTCATCCTTTCACTCTGAATATCTGCTGCAGATGAAGTTGAGTTTGTGAGTCTCAGGACGGCTGATCCAGCGCTGATCTCCTCCAGACTGAACTGCTCCAGATCTCACTGTGTGTTCACAGTCCTCCTCTGATGTACCGTTCGCTGGAGCCCAGTTCTGATAGTACACAGTCTCTCCACTCACCCAGTACCAGATGCCCAAAATGTGAGAGTAACGTACACCCAACCACACCTCCGCAGTAGATGCTCGTTTAACCACGTTCGTCACACGACGCTGAATCTCTTCTGAATGAACCGAGACCAGATCCACATGATTCTGTCTGCAGTATCTCAGACCACGTCAGATTCTCTCTGATCACAATCAGTTCAGGATCTGCAGATAAAACAAAGCACAAGCAGAAACTAGAGAGAGACTGATCAAAAACAACATGCAGAACAAACACTGGGGATGAATCTGTGTTACGTACGCCGCGCTTCGTAATTTTTGTTTGTGCGTATGTTGCTGCATATGCTTGTCCTGTATGTTTGTGTACTTTATTTGTTTTAGGTGTGAAGCTCGATTGGAGAGTCCGCCTGTCAATCAGCTGACGTAGGATGCTGACGTCTGGGATCGCGCCACCAATCGCCTGTCGCCGGGTAGTTTATGAATGGCTCTAACTTCAATGGCGGGGGTGGAGACAGACTCTGGGTTGGGAAAAGAGTTTGCACACTCTGTGAAGACGGTTCTCTTGTTCGAGAGACCAGTCTGAGCGACTGATCATTGTTTGGGGTTCGCTGCCTTTGTGATCTTGCAGTTAGATCAGTTCTCTTTGTTTGTGCTTGAATGTGTATTGTGTTACCCTTGGTAGCTTACGTGTTTGCAGTGCCTGCAAAATGTTTGTTGCTGTCATGAAATCTTCATCTCAGTTCATCGTTCAACATTGTGTAGACTGACGGGAGAGGTTGTGAGCCAGGTAAGCAGGTCGCGACTTACATTTGCCCACGTAGTTTACTGAGATGTATTAGATGCACTAGTGTTAGGAGTGGTGCTAATTATGTATGTTTTTGTTTTAGTTAGTATAGTTTAGTCATAGTGTCTTGTACGCTGAAGATGTTTCTTTCTACCTTTTTTGTTGATAGTTAGTTTAATTCTTTAACTTTAGTTAAAGGGGCTTTTTGTTATATTCAGTTTTTTGATTTAAGCACCACTCTTTTCGTTACTATATTGACACACACATGCCAAACTTTTGTTACGTCTAATAATATTCCTAGACAAATAACATCTAAATAACGAGGGACGTAACAATCTGTCATGTCAGACATGTAGAGTGAACTTTAAGAGATCTGGAGGTGATGATGGAGTGAGTGTGTTTTGTGAGGATCTACTCACCTTCATAACACACGAAAGGATATTGATTGGTGCAAGAGATGTCGTTCCATCGTCTCTGAGCATCCAGTTTGACAGCTGCACAGTTTTCATTACCTCCAACATTATTAGGTTGACCAGTGTTCCAGTCTCTGAATGAGGAGTCACTCTGATCTGACCACTGCCATGAGTCTCTGAACAGACCAATCCAGACATACTCTCCAGATAAATGATTATCACTAATGTATTACCATTGTTCTCAACGTCACTTCCTGTTTGTTGCTGTCGTATGCCTCTAGTTTGAGCTCCGTCACGTTATTTCTCTATCGTCTATTTTTTTATTGTTGAAATCTATTTTATACACCATCATTTTCGTTTCTATAACGTGTGAATATATCCTCTATCGTATTCCACCACAAAAACAATCAGAGCGCCTTGTTATCACTAGTTTTATTTTGATTTCCCGAGTCCGCTAGTAGCTTATAGCCCATTAGCATCACCAGCGTGGTTGTCGCTAAACCCGCGTGCATCGCTAATACTCTATTCACACACATTACAATCGCTTTACTCACTGTAACTTGCTTTAATTGCGGATGTTTGCCTACCTTTGAGTGCAGGTGATGACACGTTCGAGCTGCATTCGGTGCAGCTTGAGCTGGAGGCCGTGGAGAAGCAGATTCGGGTCCTGGAGCAGAGGCAGGCCCAGCTGAGAGAGCGGAGAGCCGCGCTGGAAACCTCCCGGGCTGACGCTCACAAGTCCAGGGTAAGTATACAGCGCGCTGCTAACAGTCCCACCACCTCCACCCCGTGTGTTTCTCTGCACAGGCCTGGTGCACCCAGGACGCGATCTGCCCAGAAGTCCTTCACGCCGGCTCCGGGACACCACGGACCCTGGGTGCATCCGCAGCGGAGGACGCGAGCCAGGCCCCGGGTGACGACTTCTCCCCCTCCGGTCTTCGAGATCTCCACACGGAACCGCTTCTCTCCCCTCCGCGAGACGGAACGCGACGCTGTGATCGTCGGAGACTCCATCGTCCGACACGTCCGTGCTACGTTAGCCGAAGGTAAAGTGCACACTCACTGTTTCCCTGGTGCTCGTGTTCTCGATGTTTCTGCGCAGATACCCGCGATCCTGAAGGCCGACGAGAGCCCCAGAGCGGTCGTGCTTCACGCCGGGGTTAACGACACCACGCAGCGGCAGACGGAGACGCTGAAGAGGGACTTCAGGATCCTGATCGAGACGGTTCGCAGCACGACGCCCGCGGCGATGATCATCGTGTCAGGACCACTGCCCACGTATCGACGAGGACACGAAAGGTTCAGTAGACTTTTTGCTCTAAATGAATGGTTATTGTCATGGTGTAAAGAACAGAAACTGCTCTTTGTTAATAATTGGAATCTTTTCCTGGAGCGTCCTAGGCTTTTTCGCGCTGATGGCCTGCACCCCAGCAGAGTCGGAGCAGGACTCCTGTCAGACAACATCTCCAGGACTCTACGCTCCATTTGACTAGTAAGCCAATTCTCAAATAACTGCTATGATGGCTTTTGTTCTACCCGCTTAAATGTTAGAAGTACTTGCGCTGTCCAGTCTATTAAGACTGTGTCTGTTCCCCGAATAATGAGGTCAAAATATAAATTTAATGTAGGATCTAGAAAAAATCTTATCGTGATTAAACCAGAAAAACATAAAATAAATGAACAAAAACAATTTTTAAAGTTTGGGCTCATAAACATTAGATCACTCACACCCAAAGCAGTTATTGTAAATGAAATGATCACAGATAATAGTTTTGATGTACTCTGCTTGACTGAAACCTGGCTAAAACCAAATGATTATATTGGTCTAAATGAGTCTACTCTATCAAACTACTGTTATAAACATGAGCCCCGTCAGACTGGTCGAGGTGGAGGTGTTGCAACAATATATAGTGATATTCTCAGTGTTACCCAGAAAACAGGATACAGGTTTAAATCATTTGAAATACTTATGCTTAATGTTACACTGTCAGATATGCAAAAGAAATCTATTGTATCTCTTTCTCTGGCTACTGTGTATAGACCACCAGGGCCATATACAGAATTCCTAAAAGAATTTGGAGATTTCCTTTCAGACCTGTTGGTTACTGCTGATAAAGCGCTAATTTTCGGAGATTTTAACATTCATATTGATAATACAAATGATGCATTAGGACTTGCGTTTACTAACTTATTAAACTGTTTTGGAGTAAAGCAAAATGTCACCGGGCCCACTCATCGTTTTAATCAGGCACGTGCACACATAGACATCAAAGGGGGCTTGAGCACCTGCCCTTTTTCTTCCTCGAGAGAAAGTGTCCTTTTTCTGGGGAGTGATTTTTTTTTTTTTTTATAAATGAATATATGTATATATGTGCTTGTGTGTGTGTGTGTGTTTCTGTTTGCGCACAGCTTTCCCTGTCAAACTAATAAAAAAAATCTAAATATCAGGTCGAGTAAGGAAATGTTCCGATGCCTTTCTCCCTCCCTCTCCCTCTGCAGCACAGCAGTGTAGCACACATTGATTGGCACAAGCACATCACAGAGCAAAGAGCCACAAAAATAAACCCCTCCCTCCCTTTCCAGTTGTGTTTGTCTTGGTGTGGAGGTGAGTGATGATGAACCAAAGACTAAGGTAAATGTGCCTCGAATTTACAGCTAATGATCCAAAAGACAAATATCGAAGGCAATTATTCGAAGTCTTGTTGATCTGATTGTCAGACTGTCGTATGCCTCTAGTCTGAGCTCCGTCACGTTATTTCTCTATCGTATATTTTTTATTGTTGAAATCTATTTTATACACCATCATTTTCGTTTCTATAACGTGTGAATATATCATCTATCGTATTCTACAACAAAAACAATCAGAGCGCCTTGTTATCACTAGTTTTATTTTGAATTCCCCAGTCCGCTAGTAGCTTATAGCCCATTAGCATCACCAGCGTGGTTGTCGCTAAACCCGTGTGCATCGCTAATACTCTATTCACACACATTACAATTGCTTTACTCACTGTTACTTGCTTTAATGGCGGATGTTTGTCTACCTTTGATTGCAGGTGACGACACGTTCGAGCTGCATTCGGTGCAGCTCGAGCTGGAGGCCGTGGAGAAGCAGATTCGGGTCCTGGAGCAGAGGCAGGCCCAGCTGAGAGAGCGGAGAGCCGTGCTGGAAACCTCCCGGGCTGACGCTCACAAGTCCAGGGTAAGTTTGCAGTGTGCTACTAACAGTCCCACGACCTCCACCCCGTGTGTTTCTCTGTACAGGCCCGGTGCACCCAGGACGCGATCTGCCCAGATGTCCTTCACGCCGGCGCCGGGACACCACGGACCCTGGGTGCATCCGCAGCGGAGGACGCGAGCCAGGCCCCGGGCGACAACTTCTCCCCCTCCGGTCTTCGAGATCTCCACACGGAACCGCTTCTCTCCCCTCCGCGAGACGGAACGCGATGCTGTGATCGTCGGAGACTCCATCGTCCGACACGTCCGTGCTACGTTAGCCGAAGGTAAAGTGCACACTCACTGCTTCCCTGGTGCTCGTGTTCTCGATGTTTCTGCACAGATACCCGCGATCCTGAAGGCCGACGAGAGCCCCAGAGCGGTCGTGCTTCACGCCGGGGTTAACGACACCACGCAGCGGCAGACGGAGACGCTGAAGAGGGACTTCAGGAGCCTGATCGAGACGGTTCGCAGCACGACGCCCGCGGCGATGATCATCGTGTCAGGACCACTGCCCACGTATCGACGAGGACACGAAAGGTTCAGTAGACTTTTTGCTCTAAATGAATGGTTATTGTCATGTTGTAAAGAACAGAAACTGCTCTTTGTTAATAATTGGAATCTTTTCTGGGAGCGACCTAGGCTTTTTCGCGCTGATGGCCTGCACCCCAGCAGAGTCGGAGCGGAGCTGCTCTCGGACAACATCTCCAGGACTCTACGCTCCATTTGACTAGTAAGCCAATTCTCAAATAACTGCTATGATGGCTTTTGTTCTACCCGCTTAAATGTTAGAAGTACTTGCGCTGTCCAATCTATTAAGACTGTGTCTGTTCCCCGAATAGTGAGGTCAAAATATAAATTTAATGTAGGATCTAGAAAAAATCTTATCGTGATTAAACCAGAAAAACGTAAAATAAATGAACAAAAACAATTTTTAAAGTTTGGGCTCATAAACATTAGATCACTCACACCCAAAGCAGTTATTGTAAATGAAATGATCACAGATAATAGTTTTGATGTACTCTGCTTGACTGAAACCTGGCTAAAACCAAATGATTATATTGGTCTAAATGAGTCTACTCCATCAAACTACTGTTATAAACATGAGCCCCGTCAGACTGGTCGTGGGGGAGGTGTTGCAACAATATATAGTGATATTCTTAGTGTTACCCAGAAAACAGGATACAGGTTTAAATCATTTTAAATACTTATGCTTAATGTTACACTGTCAGATATGCAAAAGAAATCTATCGTATCTCTTTCTCTGGCTACTGTGTATAGACCACCAGGGCCATATACAGAATTCCTAAAAGAATTTGGAGATTTCCTCTCAGACCTGTTGGTTACCGCTGATAAAGCGCTAATTTTCGGAGATTTTAACATTCATATTGATAATACAAATGATGCATTAGGACTTGCGTTTACTAACTTATTAAACTGTTTTGGAGTAAAGCAAAATGTCACCGGGCCCACTCATCGTTTTAATCATACGCTAGACTTAATTATATCACATGGAATCGATATTACTGACATAGATATCATACCTCAAAGTGATGATGTTACTGACCATTTCCTTGTATCGTGCATTCTGCGTATTAATAATAATAACTATATAGCTTCGCGTTATCGTCCGGGCAGAACTATTGTTCCAGCCACCAAAGACAGATTCGCAAATAACCTGCCTGATTTATCTCAACTGCTCTGTGTACCCATAAATACACATGAACTAGACAAAATGACTGGCAACATGGGCACTATCTTCTCTAATACATTAGAAGCTGTTGCCCCCATCAAATTGAAAAAGGTTAGAGAAAAACGTACTGTGCCATGGTACAACAGTAATACCCACGCTCTCAAGAAAGAAACTCGTAGTCTTGAGCGCAAATGGAGAAAAACGAACTTGGAAGTTTTTAGAATTGCGTGGAAAAACAGTATGTCCAGCTATAGACAGGCTCTAAAAACTGCCAGGGCCGAGCATATCCACAAACTCATAGAAAACAACCAAAACAATCCAAGGTTTTTATTTAGCACAGTGGCTAGATTAACAAATAACCAGACGCCACCCGATCTAAATATTCCCTCACAGTTAAATAGTAATGACTTTATGAATTTCTTCACTGATAAAATAGATAACATCAGAAATACAATAACAAATGTAGATTCTACAGCGTCTAATACTTTAGGTTTATCTATCGCACCCAAAGATAAACTGCAGTTCTTTACAACTATAGGACAGGAAGAGCTAAATAAACTTATCACTGCATCTAAACCAACAACATGTTTATTAGATCCTGTACCCACTAAATTACTGAAAGAGTTGTTACCTGTAGCAGAAAAACCGCTTCTCAATATTATTAACTCGTCGTTATCTTTAGGTCACGTCCCAAAACCATTCAAGCTGGCGGTTATTAAGCCTCTTATTAAGACACCACAACTAGATCCTAGTGAACTGGCAAATTACAGACCCATTTCAAATCTTCCATTTATGTCTAAAATTTTAGAAAAAGTTGTGTCTGCTCAATTGTGCTCCTACCTGCAAAAAAATGATCTCTATGAAGAATTTCAGTCGGGTTTCAGGCCCCATCATAGCACAGAAACTGCACTTGTTAAAATTACAAATGACTTGCTTCTTGCTTCAGATCAAGGCTGCATCTCATTGCTAGTTTTACTTGATCTTAGTGCTGCGTTCAACACCATAGATCACAACATACTCATAGATAGATTACAAAACTATACAGGTATCCAAGGGCAGGCTTTAAGATGGTTTAGATCCTACCTGTCCGATCGCTACCACTTTGTTTATCTAAATGGGGAGTCATCTCATTTATCACCAGTAAAATATGGAGTGCCACAAGGATTTGTCCTAGGTCCTCTGCTATTTTCAATATACATGTTGCCCCTTGGTAATATTAGAAAATACGGGATTAGTTTCCACTGTTATGCTGATGATACTCAACTATATATCTCAACAAGACCAGGTGAAACTTCAAAATTATCTAAGCTAACAGAGTGTGTTAAAAATGTAAAAGATTGGATGACCAATAATTTTCTCCTATTAAATTCAGATAAGACAGAGATATTACTTATTGGACCAGAAAACATTACACAGAATCTCGTAGATTACAATTTGCAATTAGACGGAAGTACTTCCTCTACTGTCAAAAATCTGGGTGTTATATTAGACAGTAACTTGTCTTTTGAAAATCATATTTCCCATGTTACAAAAACAGCATTCTTCCATCTTAGAAACATTGCCAAGCTACGAAACATGTTAACTGTTCCTGATGCAGAAAAGCTAGTTCATGCATTCATGACCTCTAGACTGGACTATTGTAATGCACTGCTAGGTGGTTGTCCTGCATCCTCAATAAACAAGCTACAGGTAGTCCAAAATGCAGCGGCTAGAGTCCTTACCAGGTCAAGAAAATATGATCATATTACCCCAATACTACAGTCTCTGCACTGGCTACCTATTAAGTCCCGTATCAGTTACAAAATATTATTACTTACTTATAAGGCCCTTAATGGCTTAGCTCCTGCGTACCTAACTAGCCTTATACCACGCTACAACCCATCACACTCCCTAAGATCACAAAACGCTGGACTTTTGATAGTACCTAGGATAGCAAAGTCCACTAAAGGAGGTAGAGCTTTTTCGCATTTGGCTCCCAAACTCTGGAATAGCCTTCCTGATAATGTTCGGGGTTCAGACACACTTCCTCTGTTTAAATCTAGATTAAAAACACACCTCTTTGGCCAAGCATTCAAATAATGCATCTCATAATTTTGGACTGCAGTTATATCTGATCAAATGTGCATTATTATTCTTTAGCTTGGGTTAAACTAATTAATTTTACTTGGCTGGAACAGCAGCTACGCTAATTATGTTTCTATTTGTTTCTCTGCTTTGCCACGGGATTTACATCTCGTGGTAACTAGGATTTACACAAGCTCCAGTCTGGATCCAGAACACCTGAGAAGAGATGATGCCAACCCCTCAGAGGACCTCAGATGATGCTAACCCTGAAACAACACACAGAACTACCACATTTTTTGCTATAAGTTTGATTGCATAATTGCTGTTAATAGTGTTAATCGTCTGTTTGTTTACGTCTTTTATTGATTTTTCTGAACATTTCTGCCATATGCACATGAACTGACAGTCACCACTGATAAACTACTACTAAATATTGTAGAAACTTAATTTTCTGTAAAGTTGCTTTGCAATGATTTGTATCGTAAAATGCGCTATACAAATAAACTTGAATTGAATTGAATTGAATTGAATGATCTTCTGAACCTGTTGATTCTCATTCTGGTTTCTCACACTGATCAGATCAATGTGATTCTGTCTGCAGTAACTCTGAGCTTTTGCCCAATTCTTTTTCCCATTGCCAAGGACGAGCCCTGTGATTGCTTATAAAAAAAAAAAAAAAAAAAAAAAAAAAAAAAGAAGAAGATTCATGATTCAGTCTGTTCATTATTCTTATGCTGCTTTGGATCTGACCATCAGAAACAACTTGAGCTGCTTCTACAGCTAGTGATTTATTGGATATTCACAATATATTTAGGATTATTTTAAAGATGTAACTTATTTATCATGAAGTAACATCTGGGAACATCATGATTATTATAAAGCTCTTTCTGTTTGTCCATTATGTTTCGTTATACTGTATGTCTCTCTAGAACATTGGATTCAGACACAAAGAGTCGGATGAGAGAATCGTCAAACAGAGGACATTGTTACACTGCAGCTAAAATGTTGACTAGTCCCAGAAACATTTACTTGGACAGTAGATTAGTCATTTAGAAATTAATCCAGTTGATACTCTATTGTTTTATGTTTTAATGGACTAGACCTAATCAACAAGTAAAAATGTATGTTTGTGTTGATATACTCAAGGCTGAAAACATCAAGCTGGATCACCTCTAATCTCTGCTGTAAATTAATTATTATCAAAATATTATTATGATTATTAACAACTACATCCATACCAGTCTCTCTTTCTCTCTGATATTTTTCCTTTAGTCTCTTCATTTGCAGGTTCTTATTGTGACAAATTACCCTTGTGTTAGAAACAAACAAACAAACAAAGCAATAAATAAATAAATAAAAATAATAATGACTGAAATAAAGTTTTTTTTTTCCTGTTAAATATTGTGTCTATACAGAAATGTTATCAAAACTGAAAGTGTGACAGATATACACAGTCTGTTCTATATTCACAATCAAATTAAAAAGTAATCTTAATCTATAAATTAACAGGTGTTGTGATTTTAAATAGCTGCACTCACTGTTGTTGCAGATGAAATGTCTGTGAACACTTCTATCATTCACACTCTTCTTCAGCTCGTTCGTGTCGTTCATGTTGTCAGCGGTGGCCAGATCTGTGTATTTCTCTCTGCAGTATCTCTGAGCTTCAGTCCAGGTCTTCCTCTCATTTATAAAGTGATACTGACGCTGAACACATTCAGATACGGAGCAGAGAGCTGTGAAAGAGAGACACTGCTTTAATGCTTTTCATAACAGGATCAAACCTAATGAAACTATAAACCATAAATAAAACCACAAACAAACTCACCAATGAGAGGAAGAATGAAATATAGAGTTTGCTCCATTTCTGAAGATAAAAGATATAGAAAAACTCAGATGTTAAATATCCACTGATTCATTTTGGTTTAAAATTAAATTAAGACAATATTAATATCTCAAAGTGTAATTCTAGTTAAAGAATGATCATACAGGTTATTCTTACTTTAGAGGTTGTGTGTCTCTGTCCTGAGTCTGATCTTTCTGTCTTCAGCTTTAAACTGTGATTATTATATTTGCTCTCATCCAGCATCACATCATTAAACAAATTCTTCTTCCTCATTCACATTTTTCCCTTTTTCTTTTTATGTGTTGGTCTTTGTGTAATTCTCTGGAACAGTGTTAGTTTGAATGTGGTAGAGACTGGAGTCTGTTCATTAATGAAGTACTGTGTTTCCACAGCGGCTTCACGGGAAAAATCCACCTCAACATTTGCATTTTTGTTTTCATTTTCTTTCAGCTGTGATACTGTCAGTGACCAACAGCATGCTTCTGCATCCCAAACTAAACAATATTTTCACAAACTTTGAACATATTCTGCATCATCATTAGTATCTGTTGTGTCATGAGTGCTATGCACACAATCTAATGACACATGCAAATGAAAGACAACAACACCACACAACTCTTAGTTTATGGAGATCATAGGCACAGAGAACATTATATTTCACTTGTGTGCAGGTGCACTGTTGCTCTCTTCATATAATTTCAACTTATGTAACAGTAAATTTCCCTGGTTTTACAAAGCATGCTTGCATTTGATTTAAATACTACTTTAATCTCTTTCTTTCATTTACATTATTCTCTTTGATATTTTTCTCTTCCCCCCCCCCCATTGATAAACATGCATATGAGGATATCCAGGCCTGCAATGACTGACCAGATAAGGGGTCAAACCAGATACTAGTTCCTATTTAATACTAAAATTCATGTTCACATTCACTTAAGCCATTTTTAACAGCAGAAACTACATAATATAGCACAAAAAGGTGCACATTGTGTAAATGTATTTACATGTGAGTTACAAGAGCAGGAAACTAGTTTAAAGTATATCTGATACAGTTGCATTTACATTTACATTAGCCAATCAGTGGAGACATGATGTCATCTTCCTGCAGCTCTAGTCAGTTGTTTATAGAAATGTTTTTTTTTTTTTTTTTTTGCCTAGTCCTACTTGCCTCATAACTATTAATTGTTACAGGATGTTTCTGTTAACATTTATGATTTTGTTCACCCTGACAATTAGAATACACTAATTAATATTCATCTGAAGCGCTCTTTCAGCTCTTCAGACTGACAGGCAGCTGTAAAGCGCATGCGGCGAGATCCGCATAAGGTCGAGGCATTGCTCCCAGTTTCTCCCAGCACTTTCCCTGTGGATCATAACAGTGCACCCATGCTGTATCACGGGCAGAATCAGCTGAAGATCCTCCCAAAACGTACAGCTGTCCGTCAAGAGCGGCCGCCGCGGGTGAGAGGTGCGGTCGGGGCAGCACGGGGAAAGACGTCCAGGAGTCGTGAACAGGATCATACGACTCACACTGCAGCTGGTCTCCAAACCCCGCCCACACTGGCTGCAACCCCCCGGCCACGACCAATCGCTGTCCCGAAACCAGCATCACGTGACCTGCCCGTCCCGCTCCTGCTGTCATGGGTGATCGTTCTGAGCAGCCGTGCACCGGGTCATAGATCCACAGACACGGACAGCAGCGCAGACGAGAGTCACACCCTCCAGAAACAAACATCTCTCCGTTCAACACGGCCGCGGCATGACCGCAGAGAGCAGCGTCCAGAGGATGACACAACCTGTGATAGCAGCAGGAGGAAAGGCATTTCTGTTTAATGGACATGGCTTCGCTTGAGCTGCTTAGTTTGTTGTTAGAATGTCAAAACGTTTAGTTTAAAGATTAAAAGTTACAAAATGCATGTTATTTTCAAATTCAAAAACTTCTTCAGAGAACTCTTCAAACTTCTCAGAGGAGCCAAATTACCATAGTGTCAGAGTACATCTGGGCATTATTATTGACAACAAGCTACTTTTTGGTTCACATATTAAGTATTTGAGAAAAATAAATAAATAAAGAAGTTGGGGTTTCCTTTAGAAATAAGTTATGTTTTTCATTCAATGTGAAAATATATATATATATATATATATATATATAGTGTCCGTTATGTTTTTACCGGTTCTTGATTACAGGGATGTAGTTTATCAGCATGTCCCTCTTACCTTCTCTCCTCCTTGGATGCTTTCTACCATGGTGCTCTGAGATTCATAACTGATTGTACTGTAAAGTTCCAACTCATCAATTGTGAATTATATAAAAGAGTTGCATGGCCTTCCTTGAGCATTTGGAGAAAAATGCATTGGCATCTGTTGATATATTATAACATTTTATCTCTGTTGTCTCATACAAAGGAAATTATTCATTACTTTCTCAAACAAATTATAATCTTTGAGTGCCCCTTGTCAGAACGGAGCTCGGTAAAACCTCTTTTAAACATGCTACCACTTCAGATTGGAATCTTCTCCAAAAGGAGTCTTATAATTATTTTAAGTCTTTAACTTAGAGAGCAACTTAAATGCTGGCTGGGTATATTTAATGTAACATTGTGGAATTATGCCATTTTGAATGACAAATATAGGTTACTATTTACGTGATTCATAATGTGAGAGACCAAACATTATGAAGCCATTTTCAACATGATTAAGAGTGTGAATATTTCAAAATAAGAAAATATTATTTGCAAATAGATCAAAACTGTTTGATTTACAATAAATTCTAGTTTTTTAGTCTTTTGACATTTTTAATTTCCTATTTATTAAATCTAATTAAATTTATTTATTTTCTTTTTAATAAAAGGGTTCATTATACAGGTCAAAAAGTGCTTTGTTCCCCTCCAAAGTGTGATTCTCTACACCTGTGGTTTTCAACCCTGTTCCTGGAGTCCCCACCAACACTGCACATTTTGTCAAACACACTTGGTTCAGGTCATTAGCCCATTAGTAGAGACTCCAAGACCTGAAAACTGGTGTGAAAGAGAACGGAGACATTCAAAACATGCAGTGTTAGGGGGATCCAGTAAAGACTCTGTAGTGAACAGCAGTAGACTGTCTTTACCTCCAGGTGTTGTCCTCAGGTGTGTAACACTCCACTGAGTCCAGACAGTTCACGTCATCACAGTTTCCGCCCAGGACAAACACCTTCCCTCTGTGACACACAGCAGCGAAGTAATCCCTGGGTCTGGACATGTCAGGAAGACGCTCCCATCTGCCCTGAGCAGGATCAAATCTGCACAAGGACACACACACTAGATGATTTCTGCTTCTCTCGATTAAGCAATCATCTGTGATATTTGCCCACAGGTTATTCATATGGAAATCATTTCATTTTCATTTGACATTTGCCTTTTTAAAATTAAAACTTTAATCTGGACTGTTTGCAGTTTAGCATCTTTCTTGTTTTAATAGAAAAATGTTAACATAACAGCTAGTATTACGAATTTGACTGGTTTACCTTTCCAGAGTAGTTTTTGTACCAGTCTTCATAATACAGCATGTCAATTACCACAATCTTTACAATAAATCAAGTAGCTAGATGAGGTAAAATCAGCTGTGGCTGTGTGCAAACACAAGATGAACCAAACACCCTCACCTCAGAGCAGTCTTCAGTATGTCCAGGGCACCGTAGTACTTCCGGCCTCCGAGGATATAGAGTGTGTTGTTGAGGACACACACACAGTGGCGAAAGCGTGGCGGCTCGGGGAGGTGTGCTAAAGGTCTCCACTTGATGGTTCGGATGAGTCCCTCTCCGCGCATGAAGTGCTGGGCAAACCACAGGCACAGGTTCGGCTCTCGACGCTCGAAATTTTCATTCACACAATCTCCACCAACGAGCACCAAAACCTAACGCAAATTCAAGAGAAACACGCTGATATCATGATATCACTGATACACAACTAATATCATGATGCTAAAATGATACTTTGCATATAATTGTCCACATTTAGCATTTTGCCAGGGCGATAGTTTACAATTGGTGATGATATAAACAATAAAGCCAACTGGTTAAATAAGGGAAGTGAATTGGTTGTGTGTAGACTATAGAATTGTGATGAAATTACGAGTTTTGCTTTTTTATTGATTTTATGTAATAACTGTATTTTTCAGCTGTGTTTATTAATGAGATGGCAGCTGTCTGTGATGTACCTGGTTCGGTGTTCGTGGTTTGCAGTCTGATGTTCTCCGATCAGCATGCAGGAGATTTTTCACAGTTTCCAGCGCTGTTTTCCCTCCTGAACTCCTGAGCAGCAGCTTACAGTCCTGCACCTGTTAAAGGAGATTTGGTGGACATTATGGAGCTTTAAAGAAAACAAAGTGAGAGACTGTCCACACAGAAGTGCTGTATTGCACCTCCTGCAGCTCCTCTGGTCTCATGAGAGCGAACCGAACGCTGTGCATCAAGCGTGAGAGATGAGACAGTCTCTGGTCTTTATCAATCTCCACCCAGTTCACCACGGCTCTGAACACGGCCAGCTGTCGGGAGAGAGAGAGGGAGAGAAGGAGAGGTTTGACAGAACTTTATTTGAAAAAAAAAAACATTTCATAACAATCTTCGCATTAACAACTTACATAATAAATATAAAATGTAAAAATTCAAACCCAAATGTCCATCATGAACCATACACAAAACATCAACACATTTTTGGAAAGTCCAGTTCACTTCTCATGTCTGATGGAAATCCTTGTCCAGTATTTTTTCTATAGCCACTTGGTAATGCATTTACAATTTGTTCCCCCAACTTTTCAGTCAAGCGCGAGGACTTTAAACCTGTTATTTCTTTCAGAGTTTCCACTGATTCCCATCGGTCATTTTTCAAAAGTTGTCCCAGCTTCACAATGCCATGCCTTTGTAAACATGCACACACACTTACAGATGACAAAAGTCTTATCTGTGCCACTGGGTTAAAAAACAACGGTTCCTCCTGTATTCATCTCCTGGGTTCGTCAACATCTCTTTCCTCTTTAAAAACAGTTCTCCAAGAGTGCAACATTGACCGATAAAAAGATGTAAACCCGGACAGGTTAATTTTTTCCAGTTCCATTAAAAACAGATGTCTATCTAATTTAAGACCACCTGCTTTTTGTAGAATCATTTTTGCAGTCTGAGACCAAGCTAAGTTTTTATGATACAGGAATCTCTGTGCTGCTTGTATTCTGAAAGCACAGATCTTAATCTGCACATCCACCAGACCTTGACTCCCTCATAAACGGGAAGGTAGAGTGCTGCTGCACGAATCCAGTGTTCTTCACTCCAAAAAAACTCCACAAATGTCCTCTTTATTTTACAAAACAATTCTTCTGGTGGCTATAAGTCAATAAGTCTATGCCACAAAGTTGAGGTAGCCAAGTTATTTACAACCAGAACTCTTCCTCTGTATGACATTAGCGGTAACAGCGCTTTCCACTTGAACAATCTGGCAGACACCTTTTCCAGCATTCCCTCCCAATTTTTATTCTGAAATAGTTTATTTCCTAAAAAAAAAAAACACCTAGCATTTTTAACCCATCTCTAACCCACAACAATCCACCAGGTGATTTTGGAGATCCTTGCCCACTTTTCCACTGACCAATAATAAGTCCCTCACTTTTTTTCCCAGTTTACTCTTGCTGATGATGCTTTCTCATAGTGTCCAATAGCTTCAATTAATATATTAACATCATTTTGGTCAGAAATAAAAACAGTAACATCATCAGCATAAGCTGATATCGATATTCTGTACATATTATTTACATCAGGAAAATAAATTCCACTGAGATTTCTTCTTAGTCTGCACAACAGTGGGGCAATAACAAGGCTATATAATTGTCCCGAAAGTGGACATCCTTGCCTAATTCCTTTTAATACCGGTACTGGTGCACTCAACCCTCCACCAGCTTTCACAATCACAAAAACTTTAGAATGTAGCAGTTGGATGTATGATATAAAATCTTTCCCAAACCCTAAATTCCTTAAAACCTCAAAAAGATATGTATGATTAACCCTATCGAAAGCTTTCTCTTGGTCTAACGAAAGCACACCCAGGTCAGCGTTATTAAATTGATTAAAATCAATTACATCTCTTAACCAAAAAAATAATAATAATAAAAAATAAAAAAAATGTCCATAATTGATCTGTTAGGGATACAATTTGTTTGATTTCTATGAACCAATAATTCCAAAGTATGTTTCAGCCTATTTGCTTAACATTTTGAAAATATTTTATAGTCCATGCACAGTAAAGAGACAGGTCTCCAGTTCTTTAGAAGGTATAAATCCCCCTTTTTAGGTAGCAAAGAAAGGACTGCCCTTGTAGGAAGTAACTTGTTCTTTATACTCTCTAATAATACTTCATATAAGTTTTTTTCTAGTACATTCCAGAATGACTGATAAAACTCTGCTGGTAATCCATCAATTCCGGAAAAAAACGTCCATTTGATAACTGTCTCATTGCTTCAGTAATCTCCTGAAACGTAATCGGTTCATCTAAAGAATTTTTCTGTTAATTTGTCAGCTTTGGTAGATTTCTCAGCAAATTAGAAGCACATTCAGGATCACAATACTAAGCACCATACAAGCCCGTATAAAAGTTAACTGCCAGTTTCCTTATTTCCACTGGGTCAGATGTTATGACCCCATCAGGCAGGCGGAGATGATACATTTGCTTTTGCAGGAAGATTAAAGAAATATGAAGAAGGAGCATCCATGTCTTTAATGGAACAAATCCTTGCTCTTATTAATGCTCCCTTCACTTGTTCTTGTAATAATGAGCCAAGTTCCTTCTTTTTTTTCAGATGCTCATTTTGTACATTTCCATCATTGTTATGAATCATTAGCATATTCTCCAAAGCTTGCATATCTCTTTGAAGTTTTTGTATAGCTGTTTTCACCATAGAAGTAGAATATTAACTATAATGTTAATAAAAAAAAAATGATATTTGCTTTACCAACCTCCCACCACATACACAGATCTTCAAAATAATCATTTTTTTTTTTTTAACTTCCAGTCATTCCAAAATAATTTAAAATTTTCACAAAATAAAGCATCCTGCAATAGTTTAATATTAAAATGCCAAAAATAATTTGGCTTTGACGTTCTTTTCATGTTCAAACCAAACAATATCAAATGATGATCGGAAAACCCAACAGGTAAAATAGAAACATCCATAATTTTATTATTCCATTCTTTACGAATATAAAATCTAATCTAGCTCCACTAACCCCAATATTAGACACTTTAAGCCAGGTATATTTCTTCTTCTCCAAATATCTGTTAATTCAAACTCTTTTAAAATATTTGACAATACAGAACTGGATCCATGATAGGGTTCTTCTCCATTTCTATCTTTAATAAAATCAACAGTGCAATTCCAATCACTTCCAATAGTAGTGCAAACATTGCATCATTTTTTTTAATAGCATTCCTTAGCTTTAAAAAGTATTTCACACGCTCAGGTCCATTATTTGGTGCATAAACATTTATCAATACAAACACAGACCCCTCATATTCCACCTTTAACAGCAATATTCTTCCTTTTACAATTTCTTCTACAACCAAAATATTAACATTCATTTCTTTAGAAAACAGAATGGCTTTGCCATCACTTGTATTTGTCCCATGACTTAAAACACTATTCCCTCCCACCATCTATTCCATTCAGATTCATTGTCTAAATTTGTGTGTTTCTTGTAAGAAAACTACATTTATCTTTTTAATACCTAATAACTCTAATATCACTGCCAATTTACTTCCATCTCTTACCCCATTTTTATTTAAAGAGCTCACCCTCAACAGCTCCATAGAAAGGAAAAATAAAAAAAAATATATGAAGAGGACAGACTAACTTCCATTTCACTAACCTGGGCCTTATGTGGACATGTGTGCCTTTTATGCCCGATGTCCCCGCACTCAAAACATTTCATGCTTCCAGTGTTCGCATAAATAACATACGCTTTCCCTTCATGCAACACTCTGAACAATATATCCAACTCTGATTAATTTAAGAACATAAACACCCGTCGCCGAAAAGACATAACATGTTTCAGAGCGGCATTTTTACTAGGGCTTGCATAGACTAGTCGAGTAGTCGAGTGATCGACCACTTCAAACACCAGTCGGTGCTATTGGACACAATCGAACTCCTCGAGCATGCATTAACCATAATGCATGCACAGAGTTTGCAAGTACGACGTGAATTTTAGGATTACAATATTGCGTGTAGCTGTTACTTTCTATGACTTTATCTATGTTGCATGTAAAATTAAAATAAGTAATGTAATAATTAGGGGTGTGCCCGAAGGCGAATACCTTATTCGGAAAGGCACGGATAATGGTTTTAAAAACGAATAATGGACAAGGAATAATTCTGCCTGAATATACAGCTGAAGCTGGCACAGTCCGGTGTTTGCTAGATAACAGTTGAGCCAGGGGATCAGCGCAATATTATACAAAGAACTCTAAAGTCACGCAACAGAGTGTGCAGTGAATGAATGTTTTGAAAACTTTATGAATGAAAAGAGCGCAAATCAAACATTGCTGTTGCCTCTCCGTGCATCTCTCAGAAATCAGAGCTTGGCAAGAGTAATATCACCCATAAAATAATATATCATACACATTCTATTATTTGTATATATTTAAAAGGCAATGATTTAAACTTTAGGCTACGATATGATACGAATGAATGGAATAAGCACAGCGCGGTCAACAATCAAACAGCCGCATTGTGCATCTCAGTCTCTCAAAAACCAAACCAGTTCTCTCTAAGAGTAGGCTAATAATCAACTTAGATACAGATACATTTTCTATTTGTCCTACATGTTTGCATCTTTATCTTTTGCTGGTTTGCGTGGCACACGCACATTTGTTTAGTGAAGTTCAAAAAAAGTGTCGCTTAAAGAGTTCTGCGTAATGAAAATGTGCGAATTGAATTAATTCAGTCGAGTTCAAATGATCACTAAACATTTGTCATCTCTCTGCTTGCATGATAAATATATTTTTTAGAAATTAATGATTATTTTAGTTTAACACGGCATACTTGTTCAGTGATAACTATGAAAAAAAAGATAGTCATAACGGTCTTATCAAGTAACTGTACAACATTCCACCTGGTTTTATCCGGATGCAGATAAGAATAATTTTGTGATTGTTACAGATACAAATACAGATACAAATACAAATACTGGCAGTTACATGAAAATTTAAATAAGTAATGTTAGAATTATAAAGTTTTGATGATTTACATATGTAATTGTTGCATTAAGCTATGAATTAATAAGCGTTTATTGATAAGAACTATTTAATGTCTTTTCATTTACAATAGCATGAACCACGAGTAGTCGAGTAACTTGAGTATTTTTTAAATAAGAAATCGACTAGCAGAAATCAGTAGTCGTGCAACCTCTAATTTTTACACACCAATGGAATCATCTTAATTTCACTAGCCAATTTACCATGTCGCGATAAAGCCTTCTCAGTTTCATCATTCCGAATAAAAGGAGGCACATTGGATATCGTAACTCTAATCATCGGAGTAACAAGATGTGAAATTATAAGAAAATCGTCACTTACAACAATTCTGTCTCTTACCAACCGGTTAACTATATCTTTCTTCTCGACAAACACCACTACTGCTTCATACATCCTGGATGCCGAGGTAATGTTTTCATATCCAACTTTTTCTCTGATTGCTAGCAGCACATCTTCGACAGTAACTCCCTGCACCGGTACACAACTGACTCCATGGCGGAGCGACACAGGTAATGCCACCTGGATGAGCTGCTGCCATTGCTCCTCTTTTCATGCTGATACAGCCATTCAGAAAGTAACAATGCATTTGACATTTCCATTTATACTGTTTAAATTAGTGGATGCTTTTCCTGAAATAAGTGATTGTAGAGTGACAGGAACTTGAAAACTGCATCAATGTGAAGTTCCAGAATTGCTTAGAAAGACGCAGATATGTAGGCTAGGTGAGACAGAAAGAGAAAGGCTGGTTTATACAGAGAGTCCAGCACATTAATGAAACATTTAATCAAAATGTAACTACAGGTTAACTTCACAATCACAGTGTAGCTTTGTACAAATTTTTTTGTTGGTGGTGGTGTTGTTGACTGTTTGTTTTGTTTTTTGTTTGTTTCCTTTTCTAAGCTGTATCACATTTTTTTAATTTGTTGAATTTATTTGAAATAAATTTAATTGTGGCTTAATTTTCTGCCTTTTATTTATTGTACTTTTATAAGCAGTATTAATTTCCACAAATAAGATTCCTTAAATTGGTTTTATTTACTTTTTAGTTTACATTTTATTGAAAATTAATTGTATTTTTTCCTTGAGTTTCTGCCTATTATTTCTTGAACTTTTATAAGCAGCTTTAATTTCCACAAATATTATTTCCTGGATAGATTTTATTTATTAGTTTATTAAAAACAAACAAATATAATTTATTTTCCGCTTGAGTTTATTTCTTTCTCTTTTTTATGAATTTTATTTAAATATAATTTAATTTTGGGTTGTAGTTCTTCAGAGTTTACCTCACTGTCTGCATTGAGCACATCTCTCTCCAGGAGACGCTGCAGCTGGACGAAGGGCAGATCCTTGAACTTCTCCCCATCTGCGACCCTCTGAAAGTGGGCTAAAACATAGTCCTCTGCCCGTCTGCCCAGATCCTCCAGACTGTAGGCTTCAGCCAAGGCCAGAATATCCAGGCAAGATGTTTCATCCATATTATCCTGCAGGAAGTTTAAGCACAGCGCCAGCGCCCCCTGCAGCTGAAACTGTGAAGCTGCTTCTGTCAGATCCCACACATTCCTGCAGCTCAGGTTCAGCTGGCCAGAGTAAATGAAGTCCAGCAGATCGCACAGCACCCATGACATCACGCCGCGCAGTAACACCACACCCTCACCTGACTCCCGTAACCCTCCGCAGAGCAGAGCGCGAAAGTAGTCCGCACCTGCTGCTAATATGACACGATGAGCTAGAAGAGAATATTCAAGGATAAATATAGATATGACATAAATGACTTTATGCACAATTACAAATGCTGCAGACAAAATTGAAAAGTTTAACTGCACACTGATTTGTTTTCTAAAAAATAGATTATACATGTCAACTATGATATAATCAGCAAATGTGAATTTATTTTAAAGACCCCCCCCCCCCAAAAAAAAAGTATTCTTTGCATTTTATTCCTGTAACAACTATAGTAACAACCAAAAGAACTGTGGCAATAAGAATAACAATTTGGCTTAGTGCGATATGCTGCATATGCTATGGTATTTTGTTTAGCATTGTTTTAGAAATATACCTTCTATTCTTAGGAAAATGCCAGAGATGGATTGAAGAGCGCAGACAAATCATATATTGTTGCAGCCATGTGTTTATTGTCTTTGCTTAGTCAGTCAAATCATTAATATCTTCATTTTATTCAGCTCAGTGTTATATTACTTCTGTGAGGCATTTTGAGATTTTGCACAAGGGCGCCCTCCGGCTGAGTGTGAATGGAAAAATTACGGTGGCCGAGAAGTGCAAAACAGATCACACTTCTGAAAACAAAATAACAAATTACAAATGCAAATGGAAGTCTAATAAACAAAATAACAATTCAGAAAGCACAACAACAATTCAGAAAACATTATAACATGTCAGAAAACACAATGACAAATTCCAAAACAAAATCAGTCAGAAAACACAACGACAAATCAGGCAAACTGGAAGAGGTAGGTATAGTTTGAGACAGCGCCATTATACAGGAAGAACCAGCCAAGAACAGCAGAGTCATGGTAGAAAGTTCAGAAATCGTATTAAAGTAGCTCAGTTTAAATGTATTGTATGAATTGCCCTTACTATGGAATAAAAAATACGGAGTGTCTATTTACACTTAGTGCAAATAGCCTACCTTGTTGGCAGAGGCTATGTACAGTAATTCCATCCTGCAACTTGTGATTGGGATAGTCAACACTTTAAAAGCGGCTGTGAATAATCAGCTCCAGTGGTGCAGATGGTTAAGCTCTTGCCATCGGCTATTTGACGTGATCGACCCGGGTTCCAG
Source organism: allo-octoploid hybrid of Carassius auratus x Cyprinus carpio (assembly GCA_024542945.1). NCBI lineage: Eukaryota > Metazoa > Chordata > Actinopteri > Cypriniformes > allo-octoploid hybrid of Carassius auratus x Cyprinus carpio. Next base: position 191,450 of record JANHFF010000261.1, read on the forward strand.
CCCACCTTTTGCCAAACTTTTTTTCTCCCTCCCTTTTCAAATCTCGTATTAGCAATGGATTATATTCACACTAAGTGCAAATACCTATTTACACTGTTAAAATAGCCTGATTTTCTGCTATGTACACTACTTGTTGCAAATAGTGGCAATTATCTGCACTTCAGTATTGTAGTACATTATAAAACAGTATGCAGTAATAACGTATTGAGTGCAAATTATAATTTTAATTCAAATTATTAAATGGATGCCACCTTATTGGTACAAAAAATCCCTCCCTACGCCTAGCCTAACCCTACCCGATACTTTACTTTTAACTTTTTGATTATTTCCTTAATTTTTATTGAAAATAAATGCCTTTACGATGTGATACGAGATTTGAAAAAGGAGAAAAAAAAAATCAGCAAAATGCGCGATCGAACCCGGGTCGATCACGTCAAAAAGCAGACAACAAGCACTTAACCGTCTTCACCACTGGAGCCATTTATTCACAGTGGCTTTTAAAGTCTTGACCAGCCCAATCACACGTTAAAGAGCAGAATTACTGCCAACAAGGCAGGCTATTTGCCTTAAGTGTAAATATACACTCTGTCTGTTTTATTCCAAACATTTAAACTGAGCTACTTTAATACCATCTCCGAACTTTCTACCACTGTTCTTCGGCTGGTTCTTCCTGTATACCTTGATTGACAGATGTCTCGTCCAGTCAGTGGTGAGTAATCCCGCGCTGTCTCAAACTATACCTACCTCTTCCGGTTTGTCTGATTTGTTGTTGTTTTTTCTGACTTATTTTGTTTTCAAATTTGTCATTGTGTTTTCTGACTTGTTATAATGTTTTCTAAATTGTTATTTTGTTTTCAGAATTGTGATTTGTTTTGCACTTCTTGGCCACCATAAAAAAATACATTTTGGGTAAAGATAATATTTATTTCTAAACAAATTTGAAGTTAATGTATGATATTCCATATGTTGTTCTCCAGTTTACAGAAGTTTACAGGTTTTTTTTGTTCTTAAATCCCGTCCTTGTAATTTTTTTTTTTTTCATTTTAATTTTTGCTTTTTCATAATATTTGAATATTGTGTGTAAAACAATAGACTTTGACATCATAATTGTACTGCACTGTCATTTTAAATTTTACTTAAACATTCCTTATTCATGGTTATTCAGTTATTTTGCATCGTTGTGAAAAAAACTTAGTTTCAGCATAGCTAGCTTTTACAGTAACTTGTTGTGTAGCTAACTACTTTTTCAGAAGAGTAGCTTGACTGCAGCTATAATCAAGCTTAAATGCCCCCCTTTACCTGAATTCCAATATTTATTCATATTCTTTCAGCACCATTTATTTTTGGTAGAGTATCTGGCCTCAAGACTAAATGTAATATTTATTTTGTTTATTACCTATTAATTTTAATTGCTATTAGTTTAATTATATTATTTCTGTTTAGCTTGAATTTCAGATCTCTCTGTTACCAGGGAAACGGTCTCCACTGTCTGTCTGTATGATGACATCACAGCCAATGTTTCTCTCCCACAATGTTCGGATGAACCTCAGGCTTCTTTCTCTCTCTTCGCTCCCGCTGACCACAACATCTTTGCCACACAGTCGCTCGAGTCTCTCTGCCCCTAAACACCTACAGGCTTCCAGCACCTCATCCGTTTCTCCTCTGTCCACTTCTCCACTGTAGCTGAAGTCCAGTACAGCCTTCAGTCCTGCAGGAGTCACCCGTCCTCCATCCAGCTCCACTTCCTTAAGCCCCGCCTCTCCAGATAACAGCCACGCCTCTGTCGTTTGACTGACAGCAGCCAGCACCAGTCGGTGAGCCTTGTGGGAGTTGCCTAGGAGTTTTAAACTGCAGTCCAGCAGAAGCCCCTCCTCCTTGAGTCCTCGCAGTGAGGTGAAGAGAGCGTCGCAGTGTGTGGGAAACACAAAGGGGCGGAGCTCCAGGTCAAAGAGAGGCTCTACAGGAGGAGGTTTTCTGAAGGAATGGGTTGATGTGGGAGGAGTTGGAGGGGCGACTGACTTTTTTTCTCTAACATTTCTTTTTAGACTTGATGATGCGATGTGACTTCCAGCTTCCTTTTCTCTTCTTTCTTCACTTGCTGCATGTCTGCTTTTCACAGAAGACTGGGGATGAATGGACTTATCTGCTACCTTTTTCTCTGGTTTCCCTCTGGTTTTGTACTGAGACATTGGAAACCTATCAAAAGTATGGACACATTCAGTTAATGAATAGTTGTCTGAACCAGCTAAGCATTTCTAACAAAGAAGTGCCACTGTTGCCTCTGCTATCAGGAAGATGCTGCATCAGATCATCAAAACAATTTCTCTAAAATCTTGCTTTACAAGAGATAATTATATATATATATATATATATATATATATATATATATAAATATAATTTTTTTTTTTTTTTTTAAAGAAAGCAATATCTTGCATTCAGGAAGGATGTGTTAAATTGATCAAAAGTGCTAGTAAAGACATATTTTTACAAAAGATTTCTATTTAAGTAAATGCTGTTCTTTTTAACTTTTTATCAAGATTTTTATTAAGAGAAATTTATCACAGGTTCCAAAAAAAAAAAAAAAAAAAGTAAGCAGTACCAGACAGTTTCAACGCTGATAATAAATCATCATATTAGAATGATTTCTGAAGGACACTGAAGACTGGAGTAATGGCTGATGAAAATTCAGCGTTGCATCACATATATAAATTATATTTTAAAGTATGTTAAAATAGGAAACCAATATTAGAAATTGCAATAATATTTCACAATATTACAGTAGTGTTCCAATTTTTGAGCACGCGGTCCAGCATACTTTATCGTTCACAAAGTTAATAAGCAACTTCTATTTAGCAGTAATTCTAAAAAGGTTTTATTCATTGGTATTGATCTTGAGCACTGAGTCTTTACCATCGTGGTCATAATATCAGAGGTGACCCCACTGAAACACAATCTCTGTCTGTACAATCTCACAAGAGGCTCTTGAACATGAATAATGACTCTATGATACTCCCCTCATAACAGTTTAACCATCTCCAGCTCACCGTTATTTTTGTTGTTAATATCAGATATAACCTACTCGAAGCTTTGCACTTACCTTGAAACAGCTGGAGACTGCGAACGGGTTTACTTTCTGTGTAACGGTGGAAGAGAAAACTAAAGGTTGTTGTAAAAATGCTGTTTTAAGTCTGTTTGTGGTTCTTCGTATGACCCGAGCTGCAGTCACGTTAGACGGCCGCCTGCTGTGCGCTTTTATTTGTGTTTGTTACTGATGGACTAATAATAGATTTTGGCTGCAGCGCGCGCAGTGTTATCATGACAGAGGCATGCGCGTGACCTGAGCGAAATAAATAATAAAGAAAAGAACGGTAGTCTAATATAAGTTAACATATAGCCTATAGTTAATCTCATGAAAACACGTCTGCGTCATATTTCGTCCTAAACTAAGGAGGAAAGAAAATTGCCTGCTTTATTTTAAATAACATTTTATATTTTAGGGTCATTGCATTCGCATTAATGTATCGCGTCGGAGGTTTTTTATTTTTATTTTTTTATTCTCATTTCACTGATGATTCTTGTTTTACATATTGTCCAGACCATGTTTTTTTAATCAATATTTATTATGTGAAAATGTGCGTTTTATAATATTTAGAATTGGTTTTAAATTGTAACGTATGTAAGATTTCTTTCAATTTTAGTAAACAAAATGTATTGCCTTTTTGAAATGTACTGACACAGGTGTCTTTATTAACTCTGATTGATTATATGTTTCATATATATCACTATTTGTTGGCCTACAGCATCAGGCGAATAGCATGTTCTTCCTATGAAATGAAATGAAAGTGTAAACGGTTTTGCACTTGCAACGATAGCCCACTCGAGTGAATGGACGCGAGCATCCACGTTTTAATAAAATGTTCTTAAAAGAGCTATATGTTGCGATAAGATACATTTCTCATGAAATGTTATGCAAAAATTAATCCTAGATCATATATTCAGTGTTGTGCTTAATTCCAGGAATTATCTGAACCGTTGTGGCACCCGTTTACAGGCCTACAGATGAGTCAGTCAGTGATGAGCAGTTAGCCAACACACTGAGGTTTTTATACAAATCTACGAGTGTGTGTGCGCATAGACAGAATATGGTATATTGCACGGTTGTGTTATGTTAAAAGTTTCCTATCCAAGATCACTCGTTTCTTTACACAAGTGAACTTGAGACATCCAGGCCATAAAGTCTACGTTTGTGAGAAGAATTTCTCCAAAAGATCGCGAAATCAGTAACAATATAGTACAGTACTTGTGTGTCTTTAGCTGTACATTTGCCTTTGTGTATATAAAAGCCTAAACAACCATATTACTGTGTTGAGCTATATCATAAACTTTCAATCATATCATAAAAACTATATCAGTCTTTTTATATAAAGCTTCTTTTACCCTCTTTTCCATTTATCGTTGCATTCTGTGTAATGTAATATCAGTCTCATATTAAATGTCTTTATTTGGGTTAATGATTGAGCGGAACCAGTTGACACAGATACCGCTATCAGGAGAATCCGGAGAGGAAACGGAGCGCGCTTCACATCTCTCTGTTATCAATCACGCAGAAACCAGCGCTCGTGGGATGAGAGTAGATGATAACCGAAGACAAAACTGCAGAGCTGCTCAAAAGAAGATGAAATAATAATTCTGTAAGGTGGTGTTGTGGTCTATTTGTTCATTTTTATTTCACTCATTCAGGAATTAAGTTGCAAAGGAACAGGAGAACAGCCGCCAACCAGCTGAAAAAAAAAAAAAAAAAAAAAAAAAAAAAAAAAGTAAGTGGAGTAAAATCAAACCTCTTCTTTTCTTTTTACACATCTACTATTAGCCCAATAAGAATAAAGGCATCTCTCTGTAAGGTTGATTAAAGCAGTAGAATTATTGGAAGTGGTTCAGAATCTACATTATGGTCTTTCTTTCTTTCTTTCTTTCTTTCTTTCTTCATTCTGTTAAAATATTAAAATTTTCATTAAATTAAATAGATCATATAATGTATAAAGATTCAAATATATAAAATAAATAATATAAATGTGTGTTTGTGTTTATGTCTTTTAAAATAATCATGCTTCAAAAATAAATAATAAAATTAGGTCTAGACCAGCTATTGCTTAAATGCATTATTTATTTATTTATTTTTGCGTTCCAGGAACAGCTGATATTCAGAGTTTTCTGGTGTACACATGGGTCAGCGCTTGTCTAAACGCAGGCAGGAGGGCACAGAGAGCTCGTCCCTGGGTCTCTTTTCAGTGAGTGAAGAGGCTTCTCCGCATTGCTCTTCTTAAAGCACCGGCAGTGAGACTTTCAAACTCATGGTTATATGACAGAAGTATATAGACTAAGGAATAAGTCGAATCTAACAAAATAAAAATTGAGAATTCTGAGTTTGTCAATTTTGATTTAGTATGCCATTTATGAAATAATGTCAGGTTTTACTTCCAGCTGTATCTAATAACTGTGATCAACATTTAGATTTTATATTACTGGATTTGGGCAATGCTTTTATCCAAAGCGCCTTTTTTATTGCATTGAAGGCATACGTAAAAAAAAAAAAAAAAAAAAAAAAAAAAATGTTCTTTTCCTGAAAATTAAACCCATTAGCTTGACAATGCTAGTGCCATACTCTACCACAGGGGTTTTTACTCTGGCCCTCAAGGTCCATATTCCTGCAGAGTTTAGCTCCATCCCTAATCAAACACACCTGAACAAGCTCATCCAGGACTTCAGGGTTACTAGAGAGTTACTGGCAGGCGAGCTGGAGCTAAACTGTGCAGGAAAGTGGACCTCAAACCCCTGCTCTACCACATCTTCTTTCACATGAATTGAAATGGTAAATTACATGGTGTTCATTGTGATTTGGACCATACAGACACTCTTTGGTTTCGTCTCATCAGGCCTCAGAGTCTGGTTCTAAATTAGACAATTCTCTCCTCAAAAAAAAATAAAAAAATATAAATAAATATTATGGCTCTGTTTCTTGCTTTTCAGGATGATGAGAAGTCTGTTTAAGTGGCTCAATCAGAGGAAGGTTCGTTCCTTCTACACGGCCTTCAAGGCATCCAGTCTAAGAGAACTTTTACAGGTTACTAACGCCTCAATGCTTCAGTGATTAAACATGAGTCAATGTGCAAATCAATTTTTGCATGAATTATTACATTCAGTTCCGTGAGACAATTACTGTACCTTAAAATGTTTTTGCCCAAAATGACTGCTTGTGTTTCATACATAGAGCATTAGTGATTTTTAATCTCTATGTTGTTTGTTGCAGGGTTTTCCTCATTAGTATGCTTATTGGTTTTATTTTGTTGAATGTATAAAATATAATATTTTTTTTTAATAACTGGAAAAGTATGGTGATATCTATAAGTTATTTTTCCTGTGTTGCCTTAGATAATGTTTGTTGTGTTGTTGTAAACTCATGTCTGTTATGGTCTTGTATGGTGAAAGGAAAGTTGCAGGAAATTATCAAAAAGAAAAAATATATATATATATAGTTTATCATGTTAATGATATTTTAATTTCTACAGTTTTAATTATTTTTGAGCTTTGTAAAGGGACAGCTGCATAGAGAAACATACAAACAATGAAGTCTGTTTATTTCAGCTGAAATATATTCTGTGTGTTGTGATGCTTAATTGTTTCTTTTCATGTGTTTGAACAGCTTTTATAACATTTTTATACTTGGTGTAATGAGACGATCATAAGATCAAAACATGCATTTAATTCATAATAATCTAGTATTTATATTCAGTCAAAATGTAACATACTAAATTATTGGTTATAGTGTTTTGGTCAATGAAATGTAATTTTGCAAATGCATGAACAAATAAACTTATTTTATAATTTTATAATTGTGTCTTGTTGCATTAAATTGCATTTAACTTCTACCCTCAAATGAAGGGAGGATCAGAGACAAAGTGCTTTCCCATTTCTATTCGATCTTTTCTAGCTGAATCATTAACCTGCATCATCAAAGATAGATTAAACAGACACAAGAACATGTGAAATAAACATACACCCACAGTCGCTGAACAAGAGAATTAAACAGCTCATTTCCGATCAACAGGTTCAACAGCGTTACATGACTGAAACTGACAGCAGCTGAGCTCTCCATGCAGATGGATTTAATGATGAACAGTCACATTTACTGACAGTAGAAGGTCATGACGTTCTCCTGGTTTCCTCGTATGAGCAGGACGGGACAGTGGATGCTGTAGCTCAGAGCGTCCAGCCAGGACATATAGAGAGAACTAGGACAGGTGACATCAGGGACTGGAAGAGAACTGAAGCACATAGACACACGTTATAATGAAGAGACTCGTTAAAAACACACACTACAAGTCACTCATTTGCTTAAATGATTGAAATCAGTTTAAAAGACTATGTAGTTTTTAAGTTTTAGTTTATTTTGTCATTTTAGTATTTCAACTAATTGAAATGTTGCCTTTCCAACTAGTTTTTTTTTTTTTTTTTTTTTTCATTTAATGTTTATTTTTTATTTCAAGTAATGTTTTGTTGTAGTTTATAATGGTTTTAGTTAACGGCAATAACTCTGATCTGTACTCACATTACAACCAGAGCAGCGTGAATTGAGTTCTTCTTGATGATCTCGTTTAGTCTCACTGTCCTCTCCACCTGAAAACAAAAGACAGTTTAATAGAGGGACTGATTATCAGACTCAAGTTGAATTTATTTGATAATTTACACATCATTTCAAAGCCGCTCCACAGAAACAAACTGTTGTCTATAATGCATTATTGCTTTCACACTGAAGATTTACTTACAATCAGAACGCAACACGCTTGCAAACACACACCTTTGGTTTTATGGCCTCCAGGTCTTTGTCGGACACTTTCCATGGACTCAGTCTCTTGAGCTCCTGTACGTCTCCTCCGGCCTGTTCTTCACACAGCCTGAAGGGGGCGATGGATTCCTCGTACCGCTGCAAACTACAGGAACACAGAGGAAGAAAAACAAAACAGTTTCTATAAAGATGAATTTTAAAATGTGTATTTATGAGGATGTTTGCGCATGTTTCTCACTTTTTCACTAGAGGAGGTTTATCCACGTCTGTTATCACGACGATGTCCTCGATCTCCAGCCGGAATCTCTTTAACAGCATCTTCATGCTGCAAAGACAAACAGGTTTAAAGAACCACTGTTTCTGCAATTCAAAACAAATGATGATCAACTCACTCTTTGCGGTCTTCCTTCATGGTCTCCTGGTCTCCTAAGATAAATACTCTGAGTTTGCTTTTTTTCCAGCGGTTCCTTCTAGTCAACAAATACGGCACTAAAAGAGTCAGACCTGAAAGAGTGCAATAGCATTTCACAATAAGAAAACAAATATGGAAATTACCAACTTTTTAAGCATATTGAGGCAGCTGTGTCTCACCTCCATCGTCGGAGATCCAGTAGATGTCGACGCTCTTCCTGCCCTGTTTCGTCTGAAACACCGATCTGACCTGCTCATCCGAGCCATCGTCAGAAATATCTGGATGAGCAGACAACAAAGGAGCTTTATTTTGGCCAGTCCTCAGATCGTCTCATCTAATGAAGCTCGAGTGAAACGACACAGATTTGTTGTTATAATAGAATCATTCTGATTGGCTGACTGAGTGATGACAGCAGGACTTGAAATGTTGGATTATACCATTTTATTATTTAAATTTTATATTAATATATGATGATTTAATGTCAAATTAAATTTATGTGCACAGAAAATACAGTTTCTGTCTGTTTCACCTGAATTCCGGTCGGTCTCATCCTTATCACATTGTGGGACTTCATCTGCGTCGAATGCCGGGTTATCAATAGCAGATGATCTGCCTTAAAACACAAGAAACCTGTTGATTTCATGACTGAATGTGCAATTTCAATCCATAATATGGCATAAAACACACACCTGCACTGTGCAAATCAGACGTTACGTCCAATCCGTCCATCATTCTCAGAATCGCGATGCCGTAGCTGGAGTCGAAGGCATCGCTGAACGAGAAGCATCATACATCGTCAAAATACAAAGAAAAAGTGTAACAGATTCACTGATATATGTGAACAAAAGCAGCAGCTCACCTGATGGTGTTGACGTAGTCCTGTAAGCTCTCCGGTTTACATTCCTGCCAGTTCATCTTGTATCCCAAAACCAGAGTGTTGGGCTTCAGTTTACCGAGACCTGAAGCCTAGAAAGACCATTGACGAGAAGAGCAAAGACTCTGTGAGAAGAACAAAGATGACAAGAAGAAAGCTAGCAGATCTGAAGCTAGCGGCGGTGGTACCTGCATGAGATCATGTGCGCCCTCTTTCAGACTGTCAGCGGTGAAGGAGGTGTAGAAAGAACGAACTTTCCTCTGATTGAGCCAGTCCACCAGCATATCAGTGCTGTGCTGCGGGAAACTGGACTTCTCATCCTCCTGAGAGAGACAACACCGTCACAAGTTTTGAAATAAATGATTTCATGTAGTCAAGGATGCATTAAACTGTCAGTTTATCTGTCTAAGATGAATGTCATGTACCATGATAATGTTCCCACAGATCATCAGGCTGATGTTTTTGGTGAAAGTCCCCACAAAGTCCACCAGAGCGGGACGAACGTTAGGAGGGCCAGTCAGAACGAGACACTGAGGCCTAAGAGAAAGTGTTTATATGTGAGCGGCTGCTGCATCGTGAGCTGAAGCAATCGGTTTGCTAATAATCTTTACCTGAAGTTTTTGACGTGGTCTTCAACACCAGTCAGAGACATCGAGAAGGACAAAGCCATGTTGTAGAAACCCGCCTGATAAGACGTGCCCCAGTTCACCTCTGGACACACGATCAGACAACATTTACTGTGTTCACATATCATGCTAATGAAAAACAGAAATTTTTGGTGTTGCAGTAACAATATTAATGAACCTCAGAAGCATATTATAATTGGAAAGTATTGGTTATAATGCATCATTTACTCACGAGGTTTTTTATAGGTGACATAGCCTAAGAGGCAGAGCACGATACCAAAAGTGATGAGAGCGGCCCACCAGGTGAACAAAAACATGAGGACGAAAGACAAGACCGCAGCAAACAGAGACGTCCATGGAGAAAAGTAACGATACTGTGGCCGCCAACCTACGAGACACGACAAACAATTTCAAATGTATTTATTTATTTTTGTTTATTACATATTTGTCCATGTATCCAGTTTTTTTGTTTACTCAGTGCAAAACTGATGAGGATGATGATGATAATCAGGTTCTCACCAGGTGATTTGGTGATCGATGCATGGAAGGTGCTGAAGTTGATGAGACCGTAAGAGCAGAGGAAGAAGTTGGAGATCAGAGGAGCGATTGTGTTCAGGTCACCTGAAAACATCAACACGACACCAAACGTTAAAGTGTCCTCAGAGAGAGACCCTTCTGATCCTCTGATCTGGAGGAGATCCAGGACTCACCGATGAGGATGAAAGCCAAAGCGATGATGAACATGAGACAGTAGCCACGCAGAGGCTCATTGTTTTTCCCGTAACCTTTCCCGAAGAAGCCGATATAGGGGTAGATGTTATCCTTACACAAACACTGACAAAAAAATAAACAAAAAAACACATAACATGTTACAGTCACATGTTGAATAAAAAATGCTATCCTCAGAACAGCCACATGGTCTACCTGGAAAATTTTGGGAGCAGACACCAAGAAACCCAGCGCTGACGACAAGGTGGCAGCAAAGATCCCGATGGTGATCAAATGAGCAGATCCTGAAACTATGGCAAGAATCTGGAGACAAATAGCCATAATATCCTTCATCCATCTTCCATAAGTTAAAATATACCATTTTGAGCGACATTTCTATAGTGCAATGCCACTGTCATGGATTATGCTGAATGCATTGATGTGAATGCAACATCTACTCCACTTTCCAGCAGTCAGGAATCACCAAGTGTAAAAATCGTTTTTTTTTTTTTTTTTTTTTGATAACTGATGCACTCACCTGGAAATGGTTTGCCAGTCCAAAGCTACATGTGTTGTTCTGCTCACACTGGTCAAAATTCCAGCCTAATTTACAGCCCAAACCACTGCAGTGGATCGAAGAATTGAGCGCTAAACTATCATTCAGACTACCAGAAGCATCTCTCACAACACTTGAAGCTGAGGGAGAAGAGAGGGAAGTGCCTTAGTGAGCGGTTCATTAATAAAAATATACATTTCATTGTGACAGAAATATGTCTACTAATAGTAGATGTTCTGTATAGTTTAATTAGCTATATTAATCTGTTTAGCTGATGTTGTCAAAATAGTGGCCAATAATTGGCAGCTAACATTCCCACAGAATTCCCATTTGGTTGTTTTTTGAAGAAACATTCTGTATTTTTTATAAACCAAATCTAACATTCCCAAAAAGATATCAACAGCGCTGGCCATAATAAATCAATCATTCAATCGACCAATCATTGTCAGTTGACCACTGATGTGTAATCTCACCAACTGTGACTGAGATCAGTAAATAGCTCAAGGTGGTCCAGAATATGGCCAGCAGGGTCCCTTTAGGAATCCCACCAGATGGATCCTGGAATAACACAGACAGACATTACACATCATTTTTGTAGCATTTGTAAGACACATCAACTGAAGCACAAAAACAGTCAGATAACCTTGAGATCTCCACAGATGTTGACTCCAGACAGAATTCCTGTGGCAGAAGGGAAGAAGATGGCGAACATCCTGAAGAAAGATCCATCTTTGCCTCGGAAGGAAGGCAGCAGATTCTCCATGAAAATCTCAGCTGGGAGAATAAAAAGCTGGTTAGGTTTGTCTGTTGCTTCACCAAATGCTCTGGCTGGTGGACCACCATCACTTGGTGATGTAAGTCATGATTATGGAATAAAACGTCAAAATTATGAGATAAAATGTAGAAATTATGACATACCTAGTCGTAATTAAGATAAAGTCGATTATGAGCGACACAAGTCTAAATTATTACATATTAAGTCATTTAGGATTCATAAAAGTCATACTAAGTCATAATTATCTCATAATGTCTATATTGTATCTCTTAATTATTTATTAGATAAAATGTCAAAATTGTAAGATATAGTAGAAATTATGACACAGTCATAACAGAGATTTAAAAATTTTAAATTCAATATGTTAACAAGCTAAAATATAAAAAAAAATATATATATATTAGTCAAAATGATGGCAAAATGGCAATTAAGATACAAAAGTTAGAATTATGTGGAAGAAAGTGAAAAAGACTAAGATAATTAAGTTAAGACTAAGTTAATTATGGGATAAATTAGAAATTGTGACACAAGTCAGTTGAAACGTCAATGATTAAATTGGCCTAAAATGTCATTAAGAGAGAAAATCATGACATACTAATATATAAATATTTTTATGTAATAATTATGCAATTTTATTCCATAATTCTGAAGATATTGTCATCATTTTCACTTATGCCATAATTATCTTTATCAAGGTCTGTGTTTTTGTTTCTTTCTTATGGAGGAACCGATCTCCAAATTAATTTGGTTTGTTGTAGCAGGAAAATAAAATATTGACTCCATAACTTATAAACGGGAGTTTATTGGATGCATTTGAAGCTCACATTCGATCAGGATCTTGTGTACTCACCGCGGTAGCCAAAAAATCCCATGGCCTGCTTCTCGGTGCTGGGGGGAATGACCGTCCCCACAAAATAATTCACTAAGGAGAGCAAGAGTGCTATGAAGAACAGGATCTGAGCCTGTGGAGGAGTGAAAACCAGGAAGAGCAATGGCAGCGATGCTGTCAAAAGAGACAGTACTGGGAAATGAGCAAAAACCATAGCAAAGGACCTTACCTTCGCCTCCCAAGCCATGCCAGCAAATGTGATGCAGAGGAGGATGATGACAGTAATCGTCCCAATGATCCTCACGTCATTGACATCATCCACCATCTGAGCGCTATTGTCCTGAAAATAGAGAAAACGATTGGGAGTGAAATATAAACAACTGTGCTTTCTAAAACAGACAAGTACAACCATTAGGGTGAATATCACCTAAAACATCCTCATGTTTCTTCATAGAAAATATGGACATAAGTGTGTCCCTCATCAAGTTGAGTAAAATATTGAAAGTGCTTGTATGGAATCATTATTTATTTATTAATTTACAGTCCCCCCTCCCCCTTCAAGCAGCTCTCTGAAATTCCCACAACCTGACAATAAATACATTTATCTGTAAGAGTGTGTCTCACTTTAAGAACATCTCTGACGGTCTCGGCGAACCCCACTGTGTTGAGTGAACAGGCGAGAGCATTAGCGAACGCAAAGAGCAAACCGATGGGCGCTCCGAGCTCCGGACCCAGACTCCGAGAGATCATGAAGTACGTGCCACCTAGAGGAAAGATCACTTCTTGTTATCACTTAATTTTTTTCTTTCTTTTTTTTAAATACAGCACACTGCAATGCATTTCTTCCACAGTTTTACTTCTCAGGTAAACATTTCTTGTTTTGAGTATGTTTATATATATATATATATATATATATATATATATATATATATATATATATATATATATATATATATTAATGGTAAGCAGCACATGATTCTGACTGAACCCAACATGAAATCAAGTAAAACATGTTCTTGTGGTGAACGATTAATTTCTCTCACCAGAGTAGACCTTCCCGTTGGTGGAGATCGCAGACACTGAGGTTGCTGTGATTGTTGTGATGGTGACAGACATGAAGATAATGACGTAGGTCAGAACTGCAAGCAAAAATGCAGAATTTAAGGCATTCCTGTGGCACATATGTAAAATGTCTGTAGATATAGCATAAAAAAAAATTGCCTGAGAAAAGTTGTTTGAGAATGTACAATGACTGAATTTAGGATATGAACTGAATTAAATAAACCAGATGGAGGACTGACTCACTGATTCCAGCTTGAGACGTGATCCACGGCAGTCGCAGGTACATAATGACCCCCCAGATGTTCAACATACAGCGGATCTGAAATTAAAACACCAATCTAAACTTTGATTAAAGAATTCAATCAAATGCATACATTTTATTGTATTTATAAGATTTTTATTTTGAAGTATTCATCAAATAAAAATGTATCATTGCTCCTTTCTCACCATGACTCCCAGAACCCATCCAAAGCGAACAAGCTTGACTTTGGGCCGTCCGTCGTCCTCTGGCGGTGGAGGAAGATCATCAGGGTCCGGCTGTTGACAGAAACATCCAGAGAATCAAAAATCAATAATCAGTGCGTACAATATTAATTAGACTCACAAACTTAACAAATGACCACTTCTGGAGTTTTACTTACTGGTTTGCGCAGAACATCCAGTGACGGTCTGGTGCTCTTTATACGTCCCGACCAAGTGTCTTTGGCATAAAAGTCATATTTTGGCACAGGGTCCAGCGGATTGTAGAATGACATTTTTATCTTGTCCTTCCCGTAATCAAGCACCCCCATATCCACAGTAACTCCTTGAGACGGGATGTTGCTGTCCGCATGCCGAACTCCTGGGATGAGGTTTCTGATACGAGCAACATATCTGGCCATGGTGGATTCTGTGGGACTTTTGCCTGTGAATTTCCTTCCCTTCCTGTATTAATCCCTCAGATCCAAAGAAATCGCATCGGACAATCACTGCATATTCCAGCGAGCCGTGTGGACTTGACCTGGCCTTCCTCTGCTGTCAGGAAATGAGTTGCATTTTCTTTTATACCTTAACTGAGTCTTCTCACATAGACCCACAAATACTGTTGCATTGTTGCAGAACCGTGACTGGAGGTTATTTGTATTGTGTTCTCATGCTATCTTTGAAATCTTGTCTGGAAATATCATTAAACTGGTTTCACATAGATCTGTCAATCAGAGACTTTGTCTGCCAAAAGCTAAACTCTTTATCAGTCATGTAGAAAAAAAAATAGAGATTCATATCAAACTAGTCAACATTACAAGCAAGCAAAGAAAAACAAATACTGGAGTTTGGACATCTGAAGATCAGATCTCCTTCACCCAAAGCAACCATTATTAATGAAACGATTATAGATCATGTTGACGATGAGGGGACAGACTCTGAGGCTCTGAGCCCTTACCAAAAAGTAGTATACTTCAAGTTTATTTTATTAAGTATACTTAAGTAAAGTTAAAGTATATTTAGACTTTTTGTAAGTATAAGTCAAGTATACTTAAATGTCGTTTTAAATATATTTCTGAGGAGTACATAAAGTCCATTTCTGAGAAGTACATAAAAAGTAAACTAAAAGCATACTTTCTTATTTTTAGTTTAAAAGAAGTATACTAATAGTACACTATTACACTATGAATAAACTTCTTTTTCGTAAGGGAGATCTGGGCTGCGTTTCCAAAAAACAATGTAAGCCTAAGCTGATTGTAGCTCCATTGGTTGCAATAGGTCTACAGTGTACTTAAGCTTGCGATGCTTTTGGGAAACGCAGCCCTGATTGTTTTTCATGAACACATGTTGGTTGTATAGGCCTGGAAACTTGTCATAAACCTGGGATTTTCCATGCCTTGAAGCAAGTTTAAAGTTTGTCCAGCTGTTATCAGAGCAGCATGCAACATATCAAACCTGTTCACACACCTTAAAGCATACAGGAAAGAAAAATACATAAATTAGATATTTTTTAATACATCAACTGACAATGACCATGGAAAGACTTCAGCTCAGGCACTCTTTCACAGATCATCAACCTTGCCTCAGATGTTTCTCCTGAAATTCTACAGTAGAATTAAAATCAGACACAAATGAGTCAATAGTTGACCATCGGTTGAGCTTTTAAATTAATGATTTGATGAGAAATGTTTAAGTTCATATTGAGATCTCTGGCAAATCTAAACCATTGTTGAGATCTCTTCTAAAAGAGGAGATGTGAAATTACTGGAGTGTTTTTCTCAGATCTGAGAAGCAGGAAACTCCAAGGCTTTGAAAGTTTTGAACACACTGTCATGTCAGACATACAGTTCATTTAGATCAGGGTTAAACTGTATTCTCAGGACTAGAGGTGTGTTCACGAATGTCAAATTGAGACAAGTTGTCACATGTATTATGTGTTCAATTTTTTATGCTTTCATTATTGTATTGCTAAATCAATTGTTTGTTATGTTTTACAATTTGCGGCATTACTTTGGCAAGCATTTCATATACAAAACACTCTAATGAGCGGATTGAGGAGGACTGAGTTAATTAGTGCAAACAGGTGATACTGGTTAATGAGAACCTTTAAAAACCCTCCATGCAGTTGCTTCAGTTAAAGAGAATGAACTGTGTGTATGATGATGGAAAGGGTGGGACTATTGAGAGAGGGTTTTGGAGAATAAAAAAAAGAGGATAAAATGACAGATTTTATTTTGGAGGAAAAAAGAGAAACTCTTTTGCTCTTATGGGATTTATTGTTCTCTCTTGAGGATCTATAGTGGACTTTTGATGTGTTTTTGAGATGCATTAATTTCTAAACTCCCAAAACCAATACTGAATATCAAACTAAATAACTGTCACACCTCCTCTCCTATTAAATGAGATGACAGCTGAGAGGGTCGTGCAACTTGCTTTTAAATGTTTGATCACATAAGTCATGTATTCCGTTTTTGTTTTATTTTGACAAAACATTCAAGAGGGGCATTTGTGCACAAACAGAAGAACTGAATAACATTATGAACAGGCAGGCAATTCTTTATATTCTCTGAAAATAAATGAGTTCAGGACACTGCAGTGTGAACGAGCCTTTTGGATTTGGACGAAAAAGAAGAACTGATAATCTGATATAAGAAAAATGCATCAGCTAAGTTTCTATTGGCAAATCAGAAATTGTAATTCACGCTGTCATTTCTCATGAGGGCTTGGATTAAAGCATTTCCCCTCAGACGATCAAGATCATTGTGATCAGTGATTTATCTCTTATTGTGACATAGGCAAAGGTGTTTTCTGGGCCCCCGTTCCCTATTATTATACAGCTACTAGTTCCACCCAAAACAAAAATCTATCATAGTGCATATGAAAACCATTACAGTGTTCTCTATCGCTATCAATAGCAAATATGCAAGTTTAACTTCTTCAAAAATAGCAATGTTACCACCTCCATACCGAGAAATGTCATGCATTTCAGTTGCAAAAGTACTGATTAAGTTCTGGGGCAGCACTGACAAGTTGCTGCGCACCTGTTTGATCCGAGTGCGCTCTCGTAGAGTGTATTTCTCCTGTGGATTTATTTTGTTATCTAATGCAATGACATTGAGTGTAAATTAGGAATTGAAAGTAAACACTTTTGAGCCCACTGAGAAACAAAATTCATATATATGAAGTCTTTAGAGATGTGGTGCTAATTTTTATTTTTCACATTCATAAGCAGATAAAAAGCGTACTTGTGATTCAAAACAATAACCTAATAATCATACACATAATAATATAAGACATTTTTTCACTCAAACAGCATGAAACTTCTACCCTGAAATGAAGCACTTCCCTCCACCAGCCTAACTCTACTGCGTTTCTACTGTATCTCTATTCTATCCTTTCTACCGAATCTGTTTGACCTGTATCATCCTCAAAGATACAAGCATGTGAAATAAATATACATATGTATGCAGTATTACAGTCAATGTTCAAGAGGATTAAGCAGCTCATTTCAGTACAACAAGGTTCAGCATCTTTACATTGCAAGTACTAGGCAGTAATAAATGTGTTTAAGGATGAACAGGCTCATTATTGTGAGTGTTTTACTGACAGTAGAAGGTCATGACGTTCTCCTGGTTTCCTCGTATGAGCAGGGCAGGACAGTGGATACCGTAGCTCAGAGCGTCCAGCCAGGACATATAGAGAGAACTAGGACAGGTGACATCAGGGACTGGAAGAGAACTGAAGCACACACACACACATTAACTACCATCCAAATGTTTGGACACACTTGACTGAATTTATGATCTTGAGGCCCTTTTTAATCTAAAGGCTTCTGCTTAAATGTTTAAACATGCTTGTATGTTTTCTTTTGTCTTTGCTGCTTTTCCGATTTATTATATTTATTTCCTGGCTTATTTTGTTTAGAGTTAGTATCAGGAGCTAATTAGTTAGTAAAGATGGCTATCTAGCTCTTTGGGTGACCAAAGTACTAGTATTGGTTAAACAGGATCTCAAAGGCCTAAAAATGTTACAAATGATGATCAGTTGTTTGTGATGTCACTCATTTGAACTCACTTTGAGTCACTTTCAAGTAAACTTGTCTAAAGTATTGATACTCACATTACAACCAGAGCGGCGTGGATGGAGTTCTTCTTGATGATCTCGTTTAGTCGCAGCGTCCTCTCGATCTGAGCGTGAATACAGGGTCAGTTCTATTTAACTGATACATCGTATTTGTGTTCAAAAACCCGCATGCTACCAAACACACACACCTTTGGTTTTATGGCCTCCAGGTCTTTGTCAGACACTTTCCATGGACTCAGTCTCTTGAGCTCGTGTACTTCTCCTCCGGCCTGTTCTTCATATAGCCTGAAGGGGGCGATGGTTTCCTCATATCGCTGCAAACTACAGGAGCAGAGAGGAAGAAAACATCAACAGTTACTAAAAACCTGCATGTTTTTGTATGCGTGTCCATGAGCATGTTTGTGCCCATTTCTTACTTTTTCGCTAGAGGAGGTTTATCCACATCTGTTATTATTACGACGTCCTCAATCTCCAGCCGGAATCTCTTTAAAAGCATCTTCATGCTGAAATAAGAAACACGCTGACTTGTCTGCATATAAAAACTAAAAAAATATAGTTACAAAAATGATGGTGATGATGATCAGCTCACTCTTTTCGGTCTTCTTTCATGGTCTCCTGGTCTCCTAAGATAAACACTCGGAGTTTGCACTTTTTCCAGCGGTTTCTTCTGGTCAACAAATATGGCACTAAAAGAGTCAGACCTGAAAGAGAGCAACGATGCTTCACAGTGAGAAAATAAATGTGGACATTTTTAGAAATATCAAAAACAGTGGCAGCCCAGACCATTAAGAACCAATGGGTGCTTCCGCAAGGAGTTTAAGTATAATTCTCACCTCCATCATCGGAGATCCAGTAGATGTCGATGCTCTTCCTGCCCTGTTTCGTCTGAAACACAGATCTGACCTGCTCATCTGAACCTTCGTCAGAAATATCTGGACGGGGAATCAAAAAGGTTTCAAAAAAGGAGTTTTGTAAGGTCCGTTGTCAAATCGCACCAAATGAATCTTGATTGGGAAAAAATTCTGTGTACCCCATGTGCAGCTTTGCTGATTATAATAAAGTAATTCTGACTGATTAAATATTCAAATTATTTTTATTCTTCCAATTATTTTAGAATATTGCATTCCAGTTTTGAGGGTAACGCATAAAGCTTTTTGCTGTTGCCGTTTCCATTCAGGGTTTTTAATTTGGTATCCCAAAAATCACAAGCACATTATGCTATGTCATATCACTTCACTAGCAGTGTCAAAGGAGTAAAAGTGCACAATAAATAAGACCTCAGATTCATGATTCACCTGAATTCCGGTCGGTCTCATCCTTTTCGTATTGGACTTCATCTGCATCGAATGCCGGATTGTCAATTGCAGACGATCCACCTTCAAACAAAACAAACCCACATAAGGCTTGGTTTAATGACTCCAACTACAGCGTCAATCCATTTTCTAAGCATCATACTGTATAAAACACACACCTGCACTGTGCAAATTATCTGTTACATCCAATCCATCCATCATTCTCAGAATCGCAATGCCATAGCTGGAGTCGAATGCATTGCTATAAGAAAATCATTTATACAAGATCAAAATACAAAGAAAAAAGTGCAACGAAAAAAACAGACTTCCCCTCAGGCCATATTCCACCTGAACAATACACAACATCTCGGGACTACTTGCATACATAACTTCCCAAAACTGTTCATCTATATGTAGCACATTAATAATTCTGTTTCTATCATGACAACTCTCTGAAGATTTTAGCATGGTAATGGATATGTTTTTGGTCTTGGTGGAATAGATCTGCTACGCTGCTGCTGCTGTTGTTGGTTATTGCAGTAGTTGTATTATTGCTGCTACAGGATTTTGTGACTGCCAATGCATACGGCGATACGGTGCTGTGAGTATTTAAAACATGCTGCTGCTGCACAAACAGCATATAAAATAACCTGTAAGCAGATCTATACAGGTGGAGCTGGGGAAGGTGGAGGGTTTCAGAGAACCTCTGAAAGTGTGCTGCAAGTGGATGCTAACCAGCCATTTAAATGTAAAGCAGGAAGCTCATTGGCTCTTTATTATTAGCGCTATATTTCTTTATTTCCATTACCTTAAATTATATGTATGTCTGTACTTTCTGTACTGGAAGCTCCTGACACCAAGACAAATTCCTTTTGTGTGTAAAAACACTTGGCAATAAAACTCTTTCTGATTCTGATATATGTGAACAAAAGCAGCAGCTCACCTGATGGTGTTGACGTAGTCCTGTAAGCTCTCCGGTTTACATTCCTGCCAGTTCATCTTGTATCCCAAAACCAGAGTGTTGGGCTTTAGTTTACCGAGACCTGAAGCCTAGAAAGACCATTGACGAGAAGAGCAAAGACTGTGTGAGAAGAACAAGATGACAAGAAGAAAGCTAGCAGATCTGAAGCTAGCGGCGGTGGTACCTGCATGAGATCATGTGCGCCCTCTTTCAGACTGTCAGCGGTGAAGGAGGTGTAGAAAGAACGAACTTTCCTCTGATTGAGCCAGTCCACCAGCATATCAGTGCTGTGCTGCGGGAAACTGGACTTCTCATCCTCCTGAGAGAGACAACACCATCACAAGTTTTGAAATAAATGATTTCATGTAGCCAAGGATGCATTAAACTGTCAGTTTATCTGTCTAAGATGAATGTCATGTACCATGATAATGTTCCCGCAGATCATCAGGCTGATGTTTTTGGTGAAAGTCCCCACAAAGTCCACCAGAGCGGGACGAACGTTAGGAGGGCCAGTCAGAACGAGACACTGAGGCCTAAGAGAAAGTGTTTATATGTGAGCGGCTGCTGCATAGTGAGCTGAAGCAATCGGTTTGTTAATAATCTTTACCTGAAGTTTTTGACGTGGTCTTCAACACCAGTCAGAGTCATCGAGAAGGACA
This sequence comes from allo-octoploid hybrid of Carassius auratus x Cyprinus carpio, assembly GCA_024542945.1. Lineage (NCBI taxonomy): Eukaryota > Metazoa > Chordata > Actinopteri > Cypriniformes > allo-octoploid hybrid of Carassius auratus x Cyprinus carpio. The sequence continues at coordinate 212,592 of JANHFF010000261.1, forward strand.
AAGCCATGTTGTAGAAACCCGCCTGATAAGACGTGCCCCAGTTCACCTCTGGACACACGTTCAGATAAGATGGAAAACAAATGTGTCAGACAAGGGTGTTTTATTTAAATTTTTTTGGTACCGAAATATATCATTAAAAATGCTGAATTTGGGGTTCTGTTGCTTAACTGGTAAAGCGTGACACTCACTAGGTTTTGTATAACTAACGTAGCCAAGGAGGAAGAGGACGATACAGAAAGTGATGAGAGCAGCCCACCATGTGAACAGAAACATGAGGAGGAATGACAAGATAGACCCAAACAGAGATGTCCATGGAGAAAAGTAATGATACTCTGGCCTCCAACCTGCAAGAGAAAACAACTATTACTTATTTTACTTCACCCCCTCAACAAGTGATTGTTTCCTTTCTTCTTTCCTATCTTTCTTTGGACATCATACATTGCATTCATTAATAATAAGGCTGCATAAATTACAGTACAGCAGGCTATTGTCCCCTTTTCAGAAACTTGAGCTTGAAAAAACCTCATAGATAGGCATTTTTAATAGTGTTTTATTTTGTAACACTTTATTTTAAGGTGCCCTTGTTATACATGTTATATATTTACTATTATAATAACAATAAATTATGCATAATTATATGCAAGTCACCCTAAGCCTTATCCTAACCATATAGTAAGTACAGTACATGTACTTACAGTACACTTAAATGTATAATTACACTGCAACAAGGACACCTTAAAATGAAGTGTAACCCTTTCAATTTTAGTAACTTTAAAATTTACAGAAACTGGGAGTATCCATAGATTAAGTTTGAAGAAGCAGTGACATAAATTGAATAAAGCCCATTTTATACCCTATTGTCAATCCCTCAAAGAAAAATACATTTAGATCTTTATTTGCATCCATTTATTAATAATCAAATTACAATGTATGAATAATTCTTAGGCAGGTTGATATTTTATCATTGTTTTTCCAAGCACATTTGAATAAATCCAAACAACATCGATCTTAATAACTACTATTCATTTTGTATGAAAACCTTACATTCAGATATGCATAATTATGATCAAAATATTGATTTGCCTAATAATTATGCAAGCATTATCTGTCATTAGCACAATGTAAAACTGGTGATGATGATAATCAGGTTCTCACCAGGTGATTGGGTGATCGATGCATGGAAGGTGCTGAAGTTGATGAGGCCGTAAGAGCAGAGGAAGAAGTTGGAGATCACAGGAGCGATTGTGTTCAGGTCACCTGAAAAAGAAAACAACATGACACCAAACATTAAAGTGTCCTCAGAGAGAGACACTTCTGATCCTCTGATCTGGAGGAGATCCAGGACTCACCGATGAGGATGAAAGCCATAGCAATGCAGAACATGAGACAGTAGCCACGCAGAGGCTCGTTGTTTTTCCCGTAACCTTTTCCAAAGAAGCCGATGAAGGGGTAGATGTTATCCTTACACAAACACTGTTACAAAAAAAAATAATAATAATAATAAAAACTATATTTCACTGCATGTTGGATGAACAACAATATAATGAAAAACCTCTGAAACGCCTACCTGGAAAATTTTGGGAGCAGACACCAGGAAACCCAGTGCCGATGACAAGGTGGCAGCAAAAACCCCAATGGTGATCAAAATGCCCCATCCTGAAACAGTGGTAAGAATCTGGAGGAAAAACAGAAATCATTCTTCTTCCATTATCCCTTAAATCCATCCACATTTATTTATTTATTTTTTTTACATTTGCTTAGACATGATATCTAAATGCACTGAAGTAAATGTGAATTCACTTCACAGTCATGAGAGTTCACCAAACTTGGACTTCAGCACACAGTAAAAGATTAATATTTCACTTGCGTCTGTGCTATGAGATAACAATTATTACAAGTTTTAAAAAAGTAAAAGGGAGGGGGGGGACTCATTTAAAATATTAATAAAAGCTACAATATATAAGTGATACTTAAATAATATTGTTTGAGCATGAAATTAAGAGTGAATGCATGCATATTGTGAATTAATTTAACAGATGTGGTTACATGGCTTTCAATTAAATATTACTAGCAAAGTTAAAATGCATTAATTTACAATGCATTCCTATGTCCTCAGTGAAACTGATGAAACACAATGGAAACAAATGAAGCCGGCTGTTTTACTTGATTTATCAACAGGGCTGATGCACTTACCCGCAAGTTGTTTGCCAGTCCATGGCTACATGTGCGGTTCTGTTCACAGCGGTCAAAATTCCAGCCTAATTTACAGCCCAGGCCGCTGCAATGGGTTGTGAAATTTTTCAGGGCTAAACTATCGTTCACATTCCCAGAAGCATCTCTTACAACAGTTGCAGCTGAGAGAGAAGAGAGAAAATTGCTTTGGTGAGCCTTTCGCCAAACACGACACATTTTGTTTAATTTCATAAGTGTTTCTAATGCAATACAGTGCAACAGAATGTCTAATCTCACCACATGTGACTGAGATCAGTAAATAGCTCAAGGTGGTCCAGAGTATGGCCAGCAGGGTCCCTTTAGGAATCCCACCAGTCGGATCCTGGAATAACATGGAATAACCCACATCATTTAGCGCTTTAAAGTCACTTTGACTTTCATTCTTTACACGCGTCATCCAAAAAATTAAAAATTACCTTGAGATCTCCACAGATGTTGACTCCAGACAGAATTCCTGTGGCAGCCGGAAAGAAGATGGCGAACAACCTGAAGAAATATCCATTTGGGCCTCGATAGGAAGGCAGCAGATTCTCCACGAAAATGTCACCTGGAAGAAGAAAACTGTGGGTTTTGCTGGTCCTTCGCCAAGCACTTTGACTGAAGAAGATCTTCATTATTGTTTTTTTTCTGCTTTTTTCAAATAGTTATATTTCTAATTATTTTAATACTGCTACTCATAGTTATGACAAGATGTTACAGTCCATAACCATTTCATTTTTATTTTTTAATAAGAGCTGAAAATCATGATTTCTTGTTGTCTGAATTAGTCATTGCATTTTTTCCCCATCATGTATCATTGTGTAATCAAAATATTTTATTGTACTTTTTTTTTTGTTAATATTTCATTCATTTTATTTATAATAGCCCTAAAGAGTAATTTACCTAATTCTACAACATTATAAAAAAAACAATCTTATACAAATGTGTACGTAAATCTTGCATCAACTCTGTTACCGTACCATACTTTGCCTTTAAATTAGTGGAATTGTCTCCCACAGCTATGTAAGATACAGGAAATGATGTCACTTTCCCTCACTCTTAAGATCTGAAGCACTGAAAAGTATGTGTGCTCTCAATAAGAAAATATTTTAATCAACAAATTTATAAAGTGTCAAATCTGTTACCAGAATATCAAAAGAAATCATGATTTCAGTAGTGCAATGTGCTCTTAGCATTTATGCAAGCAAGTGGAGTTTTTGGCAAAAATTAAGATAATTCTGTTACTGTCAAACTCTGTAACCAAGGTAGACAAGGCAGTAACAGAACTGACAGTCCATTGGACAATTCTGTCAATTCTCTTACTTTACAATTCTGTTATCTAAAGGGTCAACTCTGTTTAGGAATATATTTCCAAAAAAAAAACAATAAAATTGTTTAAAATCTAATAAACATTATTGACTTATTTTTCCACCCTTATAATATTTCAACAACATTTATTTTTTTTAACTGGATATTGTATATAAAAAAATCAGATGAAAAATATTTGCTCCAAGTGGACGGTTCTGTGCAGACAGGTATTTTTTTATTTTATTTTTAAGGTATGCATAGGTGAAATATTATCTCAGTTTCAAGTGATGGAATGTAAGGACTGTCTGTCTAATAAAACAAGAAGATTTTTTTTTCCTGTTATGATTTATTATTATTTCTACATATTGGTTAATTTGTCCGTAACAGAGTTGACAAACAATACCATAATGACATCTTTTTTTTTTTTTTTTATTAAAAGTAAAAAAAGTAAGTAACTTTGTGTTTGGCAAGCACTGAATTATACAAATTAAATGTTTTTAATAATAATATTTTTTTTCTTTCTGCAATGCCAAATGTACCTCCAATTACAGAATCACTCATATATGTGTACTCAAATTCATATTAGATCAGGATCTCGTGTACTCACCACGGTAGCCGAAAAATCCCACAGACTCCTTTTCAGTGTTGGGGGGAATGACTGTCCCCACAAAATAATTAATTAAGGATAGCATGATGGCGATGAAGAACAGGATCTGAGCCTGTGGTGGAGTGGAAACCAAGGCGAACACTTGTGTTAAAAAAAGCAATATTGGGAAATTTTCGAAAGCAGGAGAAGAGGAACATACCTTTGCCTCCCAAGCCATTCCAGCGAATGTAATGCAGAGGAGAACGACGACAGTAATTGCCCCAATGATCCTCACATCATTGACATCGTCCACCATCTGAGATTTAAAGTCCTGAGAAGAGAGAAAATAATTGTGATGAGATTTAAACAGTTTTGTCATCAGTTAACTTGGAGTGCAACCGTAGTTATTATAACTTGTGTATTTCCAATATTTACTTTTTATTTATTTTTTTCACATTTAAAGGGGTCGTGAACTGAGAAAGCAAAATTCCCTTGATCTTTTGATATATAAGAGGTCATTGTCTTATAAAAACATCCTGTAAGTTTCAGAACTCTTTCTCATTGGTCTAAAAACTGCTTCCACTGACAGCATGTGGATCTTTCTACTCTACGATGTAATAGTGTGGATAAGCACCGCCTCCGCAGAAGATCAATGCCTGCTTCTACATTACGGCCTGTTTAGCCCCGCCCACCAATTTGTGCATGTAGTGTAATTAAAGAGAGGGGTGAAAGCAGGACTATGCTTTATATTTTGTTTGATAAATCTTAACCTAAAGTCCAGCTGCGTCCATCTGTGAGGAATGTATGCTGTCAGACATACTATTAGCCAATCACAGCAGTGGGTGTTTAATTCTGAGCCTACAATCCTCCACGTTTATTTTAACAGACCATTTTGATGAGGCGGTTTAAAACAGGACCGAATATAGCCTATACTTCTAAATTATGATGTTTTTTTAATGTAAAAACCTTGATAACACTATAAATGGACCACACAGAACAGAAAAAAAAGGCAGTTCATGACTTTAACTTTTGTCTTTGCTTTTTGGGAAAATTGACCAGAAATATTGGCACCCCAGAAGGGACATGAAATCAGAGGAAAAATTATATTTCAATACTTTTGAGTTCTTCTTAGAAACTTTGCATTAAAAAGTCTGAGAACACACATGAACTTTGTTTATGCTTGTTTAATTAATCAACCAACGAGTAGTCACTCTTAATCTCCCTCATCATGCTGGCAAATTATGTAACTTTTTGAATGGAATTTGAGTTTAAAGAGGTTTCTCTCTCTCTCTCTCTCTCTCTCTCTCTCTCTCTCTCTCTCTCTCTCTCTCTCTCTCTTCCTAAAAAGCTGCTTTCTGAATTTCCCACAAGCCCAACAATGTGTGCATGTCTCACTTTGAGAAGATCTCTGACGGTCTCTGCAAACCCCACTGTGTGGAGCGCACATGCGATAGCGTTGGCGAACGCAAAGAGCAAACCGATGGGCGCTCCGAGCTCCGGACCCAGACTCCGAGAGATCATGAAGTACGTGCCACCTAGAGGAAAGATCACAGATGAACCTCCCAGTGTAGTTTTTACTTGAAGATTTGGCTTTGCTTGTTGAAATGATACACCTCACTAAATAGGTTTAAGACAAGTGCAAACATTGCATTTCTTGGGCAAGTTTACTTCCAGGTTCTTATATTGTTTTAAGGATGTTATTATATTTTACTGAAAAAATTTAAATTTCAGATTAAAACCAACATGAAGTGAAATGTCTTACTAACTGAAAACATGTTGCTGGTTTTATGGTGAATAATTACTTTCACTCACCAGAGTAGATCTTTCCGTTGGTGGAGATTGCTGACACAGACGTTGCCGTGATTGTTGTGACGATGATAGACATGAAGATAATGACGTAGGTCAGAACTGCAAGTAGAAATGCAAAAATGGCATGTCAACTTACTTTAGATTAGGCCTTGATACTTTTAATTCTCAGAAGGTGGAAATATTTAACTGTTAACTGTTAGTTGATTTAATTAAGTGTCTTGAACTGAATTAAACCAGATGGAGGACTGACTCACTGAGTCCGGCTTGAGACGTGATCCACGGCAGTCTCAGATACATAATGACTCCCCAGATATTCAACATAGCGCGAATCTGAAACCCAGTCATAGCAAAAACATGAGTGGTGCATGAACATGTTTCCTTAATATTCCTTAAAAACCAAGCCAGGATCATATTTCACTGCACATTTAAAGGAGAGAAATACGACATTACATTTTGCATAAAGGAAATTATTCTGGTTAATAATAATAATAATACAATAAACTTTAGGTACAATCTTTGATCTTATGATATAATGGTTTTCATTAAATATGATTGTAATAAATTACAATTATGACAGATAGACTTTTATTTGGGGGAGTTAGTAGGGGGTATACTGATATGTATAATAATGGCCAACTAAGAATGGTTTTACGCCACAACTGAAACCAAGCAAAAACTCAACAGACCTGACCGAATCACATGGGTGACTGATTTTGCTTTTACAAAAGGCAAATTTCATCTAAAAGTGATAAACATGTATCCTAATTAGCTACGCAAGAGATGATGCAAACCCATCAGATGACCTCAGAGGATGCTAATCCTGAAACAATATACAGAACTACCAAACGTTGCTATAAGTTCAATTGCAACATATAATAATTGCTGTTAATAGTGTTCATCTTCTGTTTGACTACGTCTTTAATTCATTTTTCAATACATTTCTGCCATATGTACATTAACTGACAGTCACCACTGGTAAGCTACTAATAAAATATATTGTGGAAACTTAATTTTCTGTATAGTTGCTTTGCAATTATTTGTATCGTGAAAAGTGCTATACAAATAAACATGAATTGAATATATCCCTGTTAAGTCGTTTAGCATGGTATTTTATTGTAAGGCCCAAAAACGAGAATGATCTTTTAAGAAAAAAACAGAAAATGTTCATATGCATTATGATAATGACAATTCTTTGGGAAATATACATGTACATGACATTCACACTCAATAAGTTTGGTGTATTTGGTTTCACTGAGAAAGACATCTGGCAGATTTCTTGGAAAATCTGAGCACAGACTTAAGCATTACTGTAGCTCACCATTTAACATCTTGGAGAAAAAACTAGAAATGTTAATAAAATCCCATTAATGGTTGTTGCTTTCTCACCATGACTCCCAGAACCCATCCAAAGCGAACAAGCTTGACTTTGGGCCGTCCATCTTCCTCTGGTGGTGGAGGAAAATCTTCAGGCTCCGGCTGTTGACAGGAACATCCAGAGAAACAACATCAAAATCAAACCATATTGCCATATAAACAATCTTTGTGCACAATATTCACTTGTGTTAAGAAGCTTACTTAGGCATGCAACTTCTTTCAAATGACCACTTCTGGAGTTTACTTACTGGTTTGCGTAGAACATCCAGTGATGGTCTGGTTTTTTTTATACGTCCTGCCCAAGTGTCTTTGGCATAAAAGTCATATTTTGGCACGGGATCGAGTGGATTGAAGAATGACATTTTTTTCATGTCCTTCTCCTTCCCATAATCAGTCTCCCCCATATCCACGGTAACGTCTCCTTGAGGTGGACCATTGTTGTCCGGACGGCGCAGACCCGGGATTAGGTTCCTGATGCGTTCGATATATTTGGACATTGTGGACTTTCTAGGATTTTAAACTTTAAGAAATTGGCCGTTCCTGTTTCAGTTTCAGTGGAGTACACCGATATGATCCAACGAATCCAGGGATCCAGCACATCTACAGTGTAGATGAACAGACCTTCTTCTATCAGAAAATGAGTTGCGTTTTCTTTTATACCTTAACTGAGCCTACTTACACACACCCATTATTAGACATACACAAACAAAATTTCTGCAAAACCATGACTGGCAGTTCTTTGTATTGTGTCCGCTTGAAGTCTTCTTCAGAAACATCAACAGACTGGTTTCTCAACACGTCACATCTGTCAAATGAAGAGTTTGTCTTCCAACAATTCACGCGTGTTAACTTAGGATATCCTTCATTCAAAGTGAGCATCATAAACTAAATGATTACAGATTATTATTACTAGTCTTAAAAACCTTCCATGACCGTTCATGACTGACCTGGATAGCTGGATAAGCCTGGAAACTTGTCATGAGCCTGTGATTTTTCCATATGTTGAAGTAAGCTTAGTTTATCCAGCTGTATCAGAGAAGCGTGTGCAAAGGAAAGGACATGAATAAGTTATTTTTAATGTATTACTGTTTTTCCTAGACAAACATTACTTTAAAAGAGAAACTTTTGCTCCTTCCATATCTCACCAACTTTGTCTCACATGGCATCAAAATGACTCCAATGAGTCGCTGGTTGTCATCCAGTAAGACAGGGGTCTTCAATGTTTTTCAGGACAAGGACCCCTTAGGTGAAAGAAACACTGAGCAGGGACCCCCAATACAAAATGTCAAACAGAGCGACATATTAAGCATGTAAACTTTGATATTAATAGAAAGTAACTATTATGATTAAGGAAATTCAAATTTTAACTTTACTGATAGTGGACAAATAAACATTTACTTGAACTTTAGGTTCAAGTTTACTAAAACTTCACAATTTAGTTTTAGATGGACAGTTCAGAGTCACTAAAATTGAGGTTTCTCTAGTAAAGTTCAAATATTATATGTAAGCAACAGTTCCACACATAAGAACAGCAATGCACAGTGAGACATTTAAGATTGTTTACAAGAAGTCTTATATAGATATATAATATAATAATTGGAAAGGAATTAAAATAGTCTGTATTTACATTTTGCACATCTATTTTGACATGCCATATTTTTGTCCCGTGCTAGTATCACTGTCAATTGCAGTTTCGGGAGTGAATCACGTATTTATTTGTAGATGTCATTTCCAAAACTTTGGCCCTCTTGGAAGCATGAAAAAATCATATTACATTATCATTTGAAGGTGTTCTTGCTTTAGTTTCAGGGTGCTTATATTTATATTTGACTTTGTTTTTGTTTGTAATTTATAGTTTCTAAATAATTTTTGGCGGACCCCCTGCAGTACCACTGTTGACCGCAGGTTGAAGACCCTTGGGGTAAGACTTTAGACTTAAAGATCAGCTGAGATCACCTGAGCTGAGATCAAATGTCTGAGTTCATACTGAGACTTTCGATGGAAGACTTTGGTATCTTGGCAAACCTAAGTACAATCTGAGACACTGAGTTTTCTTGTGAAACTCTACATGAGACATGTCTTTTCTCTGGAGAAACATCGGAGGAAAACTTCTCAGATGTTTAGACTTTCCAGACCAAAAAGTCTCAGTTTGCCTTCTAAAGTCACTGCCAAAAAAATTAATAATTGAGATATTAAAGAAATATTCAATAACTACATGTATTTAATTTTACCCAATATTATACATATTTAATGTTAACATGAAAGCACTAGATCTTGACTAGTCGTAACTAGACTAGTTTCGTCCACCTAATAAAAAAATAAATAAAAACACTGAAGGGAGTTTTTACAATACTCACTTACACTTCCTTCTATGAAACCTGCTTGCATTGCACTATATATATAATGTAATTTAATTAAAATTGTACATCAATGAAAAAATTGCTCATTATGACAACACATAAAACTTAATAGAGAGATAATGGACGTCATGAAAATGTGCTGAGAACACTTCCGTAATGTTATCATTTTTCTCATACTGAATTAGTGTGAAAGAGCCTCGTTGTTTTCATGTGCAAAGCAGTGATTTGAACCAGCAGTACCAGCATTTGCACGTTGTCTAATATCTGCTACTTTCATTTAGTGTTCATTTGTTGTGAGTAGTTACATGAATTGTTTTGTTGATATAGGTTTTCTTTGAGAACGTGAACCTGCTTCATCACGATTGTTCCAACTATCTATACAGCGGTATTTAGTAAACACACCCACATCTTCATCTAACCAATCAGAATGTTGGCATGCAGGTCATGTTTACTGGAACCATCATGCTTTTCATGAGGGCAAAATATGGATGGCCAAAGGATATGTAATTTATAGAGTGGACAGAAGCCAATCAGTTCCATTCCTAGAATTTAGATTTCAAAGAGCACTTGAGTCAACAATCAGAATGGGTCGAAAGAACACAAACTTTTTCCACAGTTTATGCAAGTTTCAAGGAACCGTGTGCCATAAAAAGTTCATAAAAAAAGGTTTTTTATTGAACAGTAAAAGTTTTTACTGTGACCTTTTATTTATTTATTTATTTATTTTGTAATTTATTGGAACACATTTCCCATTTGGGTGGCCTTGTCCACTTTGTGTACTCAGAACTCTTGTGTAAGTGACCATGGGTTCAGAGCGTCTTCTCTGTTAACAAGTACAAAGAAAAGTACAACCAAGAAATGATGTGCTGCATGTACAAAACATTTTCTGAAATGAGTCAACCTTTCTTATAAAATGCTGGTGTTTAGTAGCTTATTAATGTTGGACACGATTAACAAGCATGTTTGTGCAAACACAGTTAAAGTCTTAATAGTGCAAATAGATTACAACTATCAGGTTGATGCATGATGATTTTTCTTAATTGTATGATCATTTTAATGTTACTTGAATAAATACAATGCTTTTTCACAGGCTCATTGGTGTACAGCAGCAGTTCACTTCGGTCAAATTTCTATTTGTGTTTGATTTTGTTGTATTTTTCAATAGCATGTTCTTCCTAAATTTAACCCCAAACAGAAACACTGTGACTGTACAAAATAAGAATCAGCTTTCTGAAAAGTACACGTCAACTTTGTGGGTTACTGGTATTATGTTGTTTTCTGAAAGGGCGAGCCCTGATGAAAACATGTTTCAGTACCTTAAGTTGGATTCTGAGCAATACGGTTCTTCTAAATATAGCTAAATCTCATGTAATTAATAACATCATTATTTATCACTGAAAATATTTGTTAGCATTCTTGCATAATTATACATGCTTTTTTATGAACTTGATCATATGGAAAAGTTACTTTAAAGATTTTTTTTTAAATGTTCAAAAATGTATATTAACTTATTCATTAATACAAATAGCATACAAACTTAATGTTTAAGAAGAATGGATGTTATTTGATTTGTCCACTAGCCAGTTATCTATTCGATCCTCTCAGTTAGGTCAGTGAAACAAATACATCTCTCTCGGTGCTTAAATGTCTCTTTCGTAGTCATTAGAAGCCCAAGAACTGCTCTATTTCTGTCAAATGTGAAATGACACACCAGATAGTATCTGCAAACAGTGTGTTGGGTAATTTGTTAACAGAATATGAACTGGCCCGTAAAACATTATGAATACAGAGTTTAAAAATAAAGACGGACACCTACACAAAACAGTTTGTGCTGCATCAGAGAACAGCACAAATGTACAGTACCTGCTTTCATTTGAGAAGGTACGGTATGTTCTGTGAGTAACCTTTAACTTTTGCAGCAGCACCCTCCGACGTAGCTTCTGATAATGTCAGACAGACAGGTCCGGTCTCAGAAATGCATTTTGCTGTATTTCTGCTTTATTTTACACTGAACCACCTCTCTGAACTGTTTCCTATCTGTGAGCTTTCTCCTGTGTGCCCTCAAACATAAATGTAAATAAGTCTAATCAATTTTCCTAATCAATGGTAAATTACATTTATTACACAAAAGAAATGTTCTCCTATTAATGTTTTATTATCCTTCTAGTTCGTTCGGAAGGAAGGAAATTTGGAGGGAAGTTTGGAAGGAAGTTCGGAAAGAAGGAAGGAAGGAAGGGAATGAGGTATGTGTGTATCGACAATAATATATTGCTAAAACAAGAGTAAAATCCAGAGAAGAACACCATAACACCTGACGGACACTTTTTCATGGAATTTTCAAGAAAATATCTGCACATGGAATGGGAGGAATGCTGGAGAAGAGAGAAAGTGCGCAGGAAAAGGATGATAGAAGAAGGAGAGAAGTTTGAGAAGGAGAACAGGAAGCTAAAATGTATTGTATCCTACAGCGACAGCAGGATAGGAATGAAAAAGGAGGCAGCAAAGGAGAATGAGGGTGATAATGTGGAAGGAGATGAACTACAAAGTTACCCAAGTGAGATCTTCCAGACTCTGGAGGAGATGAAGATGGAGAACGTCCTCACAGACCTGATCCCGAGCACCGAGGATGGGCTGAGCCTCCACGTTCACACATTTGTCATGGCTGCGGTGAGCTCCATCATCCAGCAAAAGCTCCAAGAGAGGGATGGAGATGAGAAGGAGATCATGCTGAGATTGGGTCCTGAGGTGAATGGTTCTGCTCTGGCTGCAGTGGTGGAGCTCACTTACACTGGGGCCATCACAATCTGGACAAAGACGACATGACACAGATTCAGACTGCAGCTGTTAGTCTGGGAGCTCTTCCAAGTGGAGGAAGATGGAGGTAACAAGGAAGAAAAGCTGAGAAAGCGGAAGAGCAAATTAAGGTCAGCCTGCAGTCCACGCAGGACTTATGGGCCAAAAGAGTGGGATGTGATGTAGAACTGGTTGCAGAAGGAGCTGTTTTCCGTGGTGAGGCACCTAGAGACACTGTAACATGCAAATGGTATCTTTTATTTGGGTTATCTTGTCATGTTTTTGCATAAGAAAGAGTGATGCTTGCTCATGAAAAAGTCAACACAATGCTAATGTTTGGGTGATTGCCAGGATACTGCCATGTGGTTGCTGATTTGTTTCTTTTAATTTTATTAAATCCATTATTCCAATCTGAATTTTTTGAACATTTGAAATTTGAATATGAACAGAAAAAAAAGGATGACCAATTTTCCTTGACTTTACAAACCTTTTAATTTCATTACATTACATCCATTACATTCCACACAAACATTATTGAAATCTGGAAGCTTTGAAATTCTTTTCCGTTGCATCCACTATTTAAAAATGAGATTTTTTTTTTTAAATACCATTTTCTTGTCACTTGTTTCTCAGTGTCTCTCTTTCTCTAACAACACCTGCACGTCTACATTAACAGGTACGACCCTAAGCGAGACCACTGGAAAAGGCTGGAGTGAACTGAGGAGTAACTTTATGCTGGTACTGCTGTCAGAAGAGACAAAGACATCAACACAAATCTTGACGGTGTGGAAAATTACGTGCCCGAAACAGATTCCTGGAGGTAAGAGAAGAAAGCAAAACAGAATAAAAGAGCAAATTAATAATTTCTCAAATAAATAACTAAATAATAATTTACAAGAATTAACTGCCTGCCTGTTTATTGGGAAAATGTAAATGCAAGAATTGACTGACACCTAGTGGCTCTTAGAAGCACAACAACATACCTTGAAATAAATTATGCTCTTTAGAGAATCATCTGATTTGTCTGGTTCAAGAAAAATGTTGCACTTCCACCTTTGTCTAATTAGTTTCTCCTAAAATTTTAGGGAAGAAATAAAACAGAAACAAACAAAGCTATTAAATATGGACTTTGCTGTCCTATGGATCAGCTTCTGCCATCCTTTGGACCAAGACTTGAGCGGTCATGCTGCCACCGTCTGGGGAGGCGAGATCTTCATCTCAGGAGGCTTCAGCTGCAAGTACGAATGCCTGGTGTCCATGTTCCTCTACCACCCAGAGAGAGGAACCACATACCTCACTGAGATGACCCACGGCCGGGCCCAGCACTGCATGGAAAGCCTGAAAAACCATTTCTATGTAGCTGGCGGAGTGTGCACCCTCTGAAAGTACTACACCGACCAACTGGTCTGCGAGATGTACAGCCCTGTATGCGACACCTGGACGGTGTTCACTCCTCTCCCCGTTCCCCACATCGGTGCGGCCTCTGCTGTCCTGGAGGAGAGGCAGACATTCTAGGAGTTCATTGGATTACAGCGAGGCCAGACTCACTCATCGCTATGACCCTGTGACTCAGAGATGGGAGAGCATGGGAAAGATGCCCGGTCCCATCACAGATATACCTGCATGCCTGCTTCATCTGCTTTAACACATCAGAAAATGAGAACAAGATGAACACGTTTGTCAGCTTAAAAATCTAGTGAGATGCCTTGCTGTCTACATAGGGTGCTGCTCTGTAAACTCATAAGCGACTGCTTTGGAATTCAGTATAAGCAGCAAGTCTGAGTGTCATAAATAACGCTCATTGATGTTCCATTTTAAATAAAGCTATGTCATTGTTACAATTTGATATGTTTATATTTATAGTTGAAAATCTTTTGTCAGCTGTCTTGGAAAAAAAAAATATCTTTTTTTTTCACACAGCTTGTGCTAGTTAGTTGTAATATGTATTTTATGTATTTTTATTAATTTTTTTTTTTTAGAATCAAATAATGTTGGTGCCCTGTCAAGATGATAACGGCGCCATCTTGGATGTGTCTATCAAACAGCACAGCCTGCGGTCCTGAACCAGTATTATTATACTCACAGATAAATCCTCGTCTGACATGGGGGATCTCCCGGCTCTCACAAATATCTTTCGCAATATGTCAACATGTCTCCATGTTTCTGAACTGGTTACAGCCGCTTCGCTAATGAATCACTCAGCTCAGTTGAATAATTAGTCAGGTTTGAATTGGCAGTCTGAATCATTTGAACGGCTCACACAGTATCATTTGGAGCGGTTAAAAGATACCAAACACAGATAACAAAAACTAGATAAAGTGAAAATTTATAATCCGTTGATTTGATCCGCGCCGTTAAATGTCGTCAGTAATGAAGAACGTCTTTGATCAACATCTGATGCTTGTAATCACGACTGAAGGTAGGAGATTTTCCAGTATGAAAACACTACATGAAAAAAGTAAACGTATCACAAAGTAATGTGACATTACCATATGTATACTGAATACTTGCTAGTGTACATATACATTTATAAACTCCATCTTAGCATTGTATTAGCATCTATCATTACTGTTACCAAAGTACTGACACAATTATCTGTTACATCAAATAAACACTTTTTTTTTTATTTGTTACCCAAAAGAACTTAATGTAAAAATATTGTTCTCAAAGTCAGCAGGATTGAATGTTGTTACTGTTTTTCTTCGATAATAAGGGTGCCTGGTTTTAGCTGACAGCCCTGTGCACCAGTATTTAAACTGTGTTTACTTCTGTTCAGGGTTATGTCGGATTATAGATCCATAGCATGGATATGCTGTGTTGTTGTATGTGTTGTCTATGTATTTGTTTTCAGAAGTATCCGCAAGTACCAAACTATGTGTCTTTAATATAATTTTGTTTTAAAAATAAAAATGTATAATGACGCTTGTATTTTAGTATGAAGTGTTTTGAATTACAGGTTATAAAATGACACACATCCGTCGCTTACACTGTGAGTTCGGAGCAAAGTATGTTTTAATCTTTAAAATTAAAGATTCAAAATATTATTCCGCTATGACCTGCAACTGACTGGAATGGAAACTACTGTAGTTATCTCAGAATGTCATTTATATTCAATTGTTTAACTCTCTCTGTGTCTATCATGTGAATTATGGGAATCCACGGAGATGACTTTTGACATTAAGAAAGGACTTGTAAATAAATATTTAATTGAAACATCTAGACTTTTATCACAGGATAACTGTTGTATCACATTTATATCTTTTACACCAATATCAAGTGAAAAACTAGTCTGATTTCATAGGATTTAAACATAGGCCTTATATGAGTTGAGTAGTTTGTAGCCTACAGCTGAATCACGGACATTCAGTTGTGCAATTCTAGAAACTTTTCTTATCAGTTATTCAAATTTGGGTACTTGCCTTTGTGTGTGTTCTCCTCAGATATAAGCGGTAAATCAGATCAATCTAAAAACTCCAAAAGCTTAATCATTAACCAAGAGCAGCTCTATAAAGATAAGAAGCACAGCGACTGTAGACCTTCACTCTTCTCTTTCGCACACGAGAAACAGTCATGTCTTTATTTCAGCTTTTCTTAATCTCAATATTAAGTTCCTGCATGGCACAGGATGAGGATATTATGACTCCTGTGGTGAATATCTACTCTGAGTTGAAAGAGCTTAAAGCTTCAGTTAACGCACTGACAGTGGATCTGAACACTGCTAAAAATGAACTCGCAGAGCAGAAAAGCTTGATTCAGGAGCTGCAGAAACAGATTAAAGGTACATTCTCTGCTTTGTTTCACATTATTGTGCATGTTTGAACTTTGAACTTGAGTTCGTAACCACAGAAACTACATAGCAATGTTTTGCAACCACTTTAGAATTTTGCATTGCATTTTCTAGATTTATTTACTGCTTAATTTTTCTCCATTCACAGAGAGCCCTAAAGTGGCATTCAGTGCATCTATGTCAAATACAGAGGATTCACACCGAGGGCCTTTTAGTACTGAGAACAAGCTCATCTTTGATAAAGTCCTGACCAACATTGGCAATGCATATGACCCTGTCACAGGTTTCTGCATTTTAAGTTTGAGTTTTTGTGATTTGAAAAAAATTATAATTTGATCATTGAATTTTTAACATGGTTTAATTTGTAGTATTGAGATCTTTACTTATATATCTTTTGCAGGAGTGTTCACAGCACCTGTTAAAGGTGTGTATTACTTCAGGTACTCAGGCTCCGCGTTTTCCTCCCATGATATGGGTCTGAGCATCTTTAAAGGCACGGCACGATTTGTGTCTTCATATGAATATAATTCTGGTGAGCGCAACGACCAAATGTCCAATGGAGCCGTGATGGAGCTGAATGTTGGTGAGGAGGTTCACATGAGGCTGTGGATCAGAACCTGGATCTTTGTGGATCGACGGTACAACTATTCCACTTTCACAGGCTACCTGCTTTACCCTCTGGATTCTACTTCTGTATAATGTGTATGTGTGAATTATTTCATAAAATGTCAAAAAGAACTGTATAAAAGTCCTGAAAACAGCTTATGTTTCTTTGTTGTGTTAATTATGTATAAATGTAATTAGAAGGTCACTATTTCAGATATAAAGACACAAACAAGAGTCCTCCTTTACACTTCTATTAATTAATTTTCATTCAGGCACATTAACTGGGTATGCAAATGATTACTTGTCATAGACTTCTGTTGTTTTATATAAAGCCACAAACTAAATGTTTTTTTTTTTTTTTTTTTTTACTTGAGTATGTTCCTAGAAGGCAACTTGATGGCAACCTAACAAATTTGTCATCAAAGAACGTTATGTAAATCCACACAAACAAAATACTAGTCAAATAAATATTCTGGGTTAAATAAAAACGAAGCTTGGTTGAGAGTATTTGTGACACAGAGAAAGTAAGTTCATCTTCAATTTGTAAAAATGAAAACCATGTTGACAATAACGCACTATAAAAAATAAATGAACACAGTATTAAACAATCAGGTGAACCACCTGTTCAAATAATTTCTGACTGCATCTTTTTCCCCAAGCTGAACATTGTTTTTTTCTTTTTAATCTTCCCATGATGTGGAGAAAATGCACAATGAAACAATGTATTTTATTCAAGATATCCCTCTCTTATTGTCTAAGATGAGCTGGTATGGACAGCACACAGGCAGCTATGAATGTGTTCGGGCCTGGAGTCACGCTCATGTTCTCCCAGCGTTCTGTTGCAGGATCATAGCGGTGCACTGTTTTGGTATCACTGTAGTCCTCATGGCAGTATCCTCCGATTACATAGACCTTCCCCTCTAAGACTGCTGATGCTGATCCAACATGTGGCACTGGGAATGGCATAATGGCACTCCAGGAGTTGGCCACAGGATCATAGACCTCACAGGCTAATTGATCTACCAGATGGCCATCAGCTTCACATGAAACCCCTCCAGCCACGTATAAACGGTCACCTAGGGTCTCCATGCAGTGCAGGGCTCTATCATGTGTCATTACAGCAAGGTAAGTGGATCCTCGTTCTGGGTGGTAAAGGGTCATAGACGACAGGCATTGGTACTGACTGTTAAAGCCTCCCGATAGGAAGATTGTGCCGTTCCACACACTGGCCGCGTGACAGCATAGAGCTTGGCCTAATGGGTGGACAAAACTGAAGTAGGAGAGAATTAAAAAGACAGCCATTAAATGAAGGACAACATCATTCACTCTGAATGGTTCTCAGTAGGTATTAGGAACAGTTTGACTTGCACCGTGCATTTGCAACAGTGTTGTCAAAAGTACCGACTTATGTACCAGTCAGTACAGAAATGTAAAAAATGTGATGAAACCAGAATTTCCCGTCAGTGTTTTGAGCACTGTTGCTCAAAGGATCAGTCTATGAGCAGATATATTAGGGATTCGTTGATGAATCCACTGATAGACGTGGCTTTCGAACGCTCCTGTGTGTATCTGAATAAGTGCTCGGTGAAGAACGTGAAGCGATTATCATTGTAGCCAATCACAGACATATCTGCCCTGTTGAAAAAACAGCATATGCTGGTTAGGTATGTTTTCAAGCATGGTTGGTTTAAGCTGGTCATGTGCTGGTCCTGAGCAGGAGCTAGTTGCTTAGGACCAGCGCATAAGGACCATCTTAAACCAGCTCATGACTAGCCAAGGTCAAGCTTAACCCAGCTAAAACCAGAAGCCATGCTTCAAAACATACCTAACCAGCATGCTGGTTTTTCAATAGGTTGTTGAAAGCACACTGGCACGTGAACACAATGGCCAATCAGAGGTGTTTAAGAATCCACTCAACAGCGTTCGAAATGCTAGCATCATCACATTTTTTTAAAAGTCAGTACCGACTGGTACCCAAGTCGGTACTTTTGACAACACCTATTTGTGACCTTGGACCACAAAATCAGTCATAAGGGTCATTTTTTATGCTACATCTTTCCAGCTTTCCATTGATGTATGGTTTGTTAGTATAGGACAATATTTGGCCGAGATACAACTATTTGAAAATCTGGAATCTGAGGGTGCAAAAAAATCTAAATACTGAGAAAATCACCTTTAAAGTTGTTCAAATGAAGTCCTTAGCCATGTATATTACTAAACAAAAAGTTTTTATATATTTTTGGCGTAAATGAAAAATGTATCATTTTGACCTATACAATGTTTGTTTTTTTTGGGGGGGCTATTGCTAAAAATATACCCAAGCGACTTGAGACTGGTTTTGTGGTCCAGGGTCACATTTGCTATATGTTCTGTGAACTTACATGACTTTGCCAAGTAGGACACCAACTCGGAATCAACATTGTTTGTCCTGTAGCAACATACTTCTGGACTTTGGTTAGGGTAGATGCCTATGACGACTTCATGTTATAAAGGATAGACATACAGTCTGTCCAGTGGTTTGTAATGTTATTACTTTTCTGTCAGTTGTTGAGCTGACACAATATAGCATATCTTATAACAATTCCTGGTGACACAAAACTCTTGAAAATGTGCTGTGAAAGTTAGACAAAGCATACAACCCACTGAAGGGACTTTACGTCTATCCCTTACAACAGTGGTTCCCAATCCTGGTCCTGGAGAACCCTCAACACTGCACATTTTAGATAAGAGAGACACCAAAAGCGTGCAGTGTTGGGGGTTCTCCAGGACCAGGATTGGAAACCACCGCCTTACAACATGGTTTTTATTTGAACAAAAATATGGTGCCTAATCTGACAAAGGTCCATAAACAAATTAAAGTTTAGGTAAGAGTTTGTTTTAGGGGTTTGGCTCTTATACAACATTTAGACATGTGGATAGTTTCAGGCCTGTGATTATGTTTTAGAACACTGTTCCAGGAAGAACAGCTGATGTTGATCTAGAATCATGCATGCCTTTTATATTCTTCCTGAAATTACAAATGTATTTTTTGTGTTACTCTTTTACTGTACTAACCTCCAAGAATTTGTGTTGGGGCAGTAAACCTCCACACTCTCCATATTGACCTCTGAGTCCCTCTCTCCACCAATTGCATATATTTTGCCATTCAGGACCACTAGAGTGAAGCTGCCTCTTGTCTCATGCATATCGGCCAACCTTTGCCAAAAGTTTTGGATGGGATCGTACCTATATGAAAGATTGAACAGGAGGTCAACAGTGTAAGAGCGCAAACCTGGACAAGGTCAGATACAGTAGATGAGTCCTCATGTTGCATCTTACCTGTAGGTGCAATTCATGGTATCAGCTTTGCCGTAATAATGCCGTCCACCAACTACGTAAAGCTTGCCCCTCATTACTCCAACTCCATGACTGAATCTTGGTTTCTCAGGTAAAGTTCCCAGCATTCTCCACTCTACTTTCTTCACCAATCCAACGTGGTTCTGCAAGGAATTGCTAAACCACATTTCCCTACACGGTCTACGTTTGTCAAAATTATCAGTGATCCTCTCACCACCAACCAGGACTAGAGTGTCTTTAGGCATATAGGCCCTGAAATTTGACTGAACCTCTGAAGAACTGGAACAGAACTCCGCAAGGAGAGAATCGTATAGTTTTTTGGCGCCAATTCTCGGTAAAGATGCTATGGACTTGACTTCTTTGAACTCCTTAAAGGTCATGAGGGGAAACTGAATGGTTCCCATCAGCTCCCTGGCAAGTTTGACCCACTTTCTGGGACAGGCTTCTATCCAACACATGACTGCTCTGAACACGGGCAACTCAGAGGGAACACAGAGAGAATCACTTTGAAGGTACTTCTTTAGTTTCTCTACAGGGAGATCTTGGAACTTTGGAGTGATGGACACGTCTTGAAAGTGCCTCAAGACAAAGTCATCGGCCAGTGCAAGTAACTCCGCCATCCCATAGGCCTCTGCAAAAGATGCTACGTCTAGGCAACTGTAAGCATCTATTTCTTGTTGCAGGAAGTTAAGGCATAGTGAGAAGGCAGTCTGGAACTGGAATTGCAGAGATGTACAGGTGAGATCAAACACACAGCCCCATCCGAGAGCAAGAGCCCCACTGTAGGTGTAGTGCAGGAGGGCTTCAAACTTGGCGGCCCCGACTAACAGCAGAGACACCAATTCCTGTCTGCTTTCCTTCATACCGCTGGTAAACATGGCTCTAAAGTAGTCGCTGCTGGCAGCCAGGAGTGCTCTGTGAGCTTTATAAAGGTGGGACATACATAAAACTTATAATACATACATAAAGCAGTTTTGCAAATACAGAGGGCCTGAAATTAATACTAAAGCTAGAGAAGTATAGCTTCATGCATAGGAAACTCAAACTTTTGCCATATTTCCAAATCTCTTACCATGAAACACTCTTCCTTCCGCTTCAAGCTCCACGTCACTTCCCATTCTCTGTGTCCATAACTGTCTGATTTGCTGTAGACTCATTTTCATATTTTCCTCAGCAGAAATCTCTTTTCCGTCCACTTTCTTTCCTCTTGCCTTGTCTTCTTCTCTCTCTTCCTCCTCTTTGCAGAGTTCTAGAATTCTTGGAGCTTCCAGGCTGACAGCTGCAGACCAAACACATTCTATATTGCCTTTGTTCAGAATGCCGATGTTCCCTGTATAGGCGAACTCCACCACTGCTGCCAACCCTGAACCATGAACCTCAGGACCCATATACAATGAGATATACTGCTCTTGTTTGGGCTTCTGTTTGAGTCTCGTCTGTATAAGGTAACTGACCGCAGCCAAGACAAAGGAATGAACCTGGAATTGGTATCCATCCTCTGTGAAGAGGGTCAAGTCAGTGAGGACTGAGTACAACATCATGTTCTCAAGAGCCTGGAAGACCGCTCCTGGGTAAGCTGGATCAGAGTATAGCTTCTTGGGATACATGCCGCAATCCTCATCTTCAGAATCTTCAAAACTGCTACTTCCATCATATTCACCATCATTATCATCTTCTTCATCCTCCTCTAACTCTTGATTTATCAGTTCTTGTTCAGAGCTGGAGTCCATCATGTGCTGCTCTTCATCTTTAAATGTTGAACCTCCAAATGTTAAGTGTTTTTCAGAACCATCAATGTCATCAATACTGATGGAGGCAGTAGCAAAACAGTCCTTTTCATTATCTCTGTCGTATTTATCATAATCTTTATCAGTGCTTTTATCATTTTGTGCACACATGGCAACACAACTGTCACCATTTGCAAAAGTAACAGGTAAACTCCTAATATATTCTTCATTGCCATTAATGTCAACATGTATATTATATCCACTCTTGTCATCATTGACTTCATCATTATTTGTAAGTGAAGCAACTAAACCTTCACTGTTTATGGACATAACAGGTGAACTATTACTATGTTCTTCATTGTTATTTTTGTCATCTTTTTTATCCACATCCTCTTTATCATTATTCGTGCATGCAGCAATTAAACCATCGCCGTTTGCGGGCTTAACAGTAAAACTATCACTAAATTCATTGATGTCATCCTCTTCATTACTGGTTTTATCATTACTTATAGTTGAAGTGGATAAACTGTCACTGTTGGCAGATGCAGCAGGAAAACTAACACTATATTTTTTATCATCATGTTTATCAGCATCATCACTAGCATCATTTGTAAACACATCCACTGAGTTAGTAACAGGAAAACTATTACTGGATACTGCATCAGTGTTATTGTTGTTGTCATATATATTGACATCCTCTTCATCGCTGGCTTTATCATTACTCATAGCAAAAACACTGTCACTGTTTGCAGGCGTAAAAGGAAAACTAACACTACATCCTTCATCGTCATCAAAAGTCTTCTCACTTTCCCTTGCATTTACTTGCTGCTCCTTTGGATCCTCTTCTTTTGTCTGCTCCTCTTCCTCCCCTGAATTCTCTTCACCCTCCTCTTCTTCATTCACATCCATCCATCCAGTGTCGCTGCTTGAATTTTCATCCTCTCTTGATCTCCATGAACTTCTCCACCCTTTCTGGAGACACTGCTGATCTATTGCCATTGTGACTTCAGTTTACTCTGAGAGAATCTTCCTTGTGTTCAAAAACCAGGATATGGTCTATCACATCTGTTTCCTAACTTGTGTTGAATCTCTCTGTTGATGTCGGATCTTGTACTGTAGTCTGGTATGCAAAATAGATCACTGTCTCTTGAGGTCACACAAAACATAACGCTATTTTTACCTCAAGCATTCAATAAGATCACATCTCAAGCCATCTAAGAATGACCTGCTGCTTATAATCCAATCGTGCTATATATTTATGATTTATTGCACAACTCTCTGTTTGCATGACTTGTGTGTATGTAATCAAGTTGTTTCAACATGGATTTGAGGATATGTTTTGTCTGATATCTGATATTGTTTTGCAAACCTTTTGTTATAAACTTCTGATATCAGGACTGACCCTTCTATTTTTTTTTTCATACATGTTTTTGATCTAATTGCGCACAATTTAATTGGCAAAAAAAAAAAAAAAATGGGTAACACTTTATTTCGATAGTCCACTTTAGACATTCTACTAACAGTAAGTAACTTTTCAACTAGAGTATTAGTAGACTGTCTGCTAAATCTCTTCTAACACTTTCTTTGTCAACTTATACTAACCCTAAACCTACCCTAACAGTCTACTCTGAGAGTAAGTAGACACGTTAACATTGAGAATTAGTTGACATGTAGTTACAAAGTTACTAATCGTTAGTAAAATGTCTAAAGTCGACTATCGAAATAAAGTGTAACCAAAAAATGTTGGTCTGTCATTCCTTTTCCGATGATGTCTCTCATTTTTCACTTGGTTTGGTTACTTAAAAGAGTAAAATAGGCTGTGAAAGTCATTTTGTGTTGACTTTGAGAACATCATGTCTTCCAAACATAAAAGCACATAATCCGACTTATGAAATGTTACTTCTGCTTCATTGTGCTGAAAGCCACAGCACTCAGTCACAAAACACAAAAAAAAACATCTTGAAACAAGTGACCTTTTGCACTGATCCTGTAACAGTAGCCTTTCCACAAAGTCAAGACTGTGCTGGGATAATTTTAAAAGCGTAACTTCTTCGCGGTCCTGCCCTTGACTCCGTCTCTGGCTCCGTTCTGGGCCATAAGAAACTTTGGAGTGTGTGCTGGGAGCATGTGATGCCTTGAGGCATTAGATTCTGATCGTGTCAGTAGAATCATGTTTCTCCTCCACAGCCTGGGAATGTTATTTGGGTCAAGGAGCCCAGAGCACATAGAAACAAGCAATTTACAGACTTGATAGTTGTTGATGCATTATGCCAAAATGATCTGGTTGTTTTTCCATTTGTTTTAATGTTTTGACACTACATGTCAGTTCTGTCTGTTGCATATTGAGATCTTCTAAGGAAGTTAAAAGTATTTTAACCTTTTTATCATAAAATGATTGATGCATATAGAAAATAATAATGCAAACTGTTATATATAGCCTGTCTATATTACATTGTATACATACATGGTTGTATGGAGAGAATGAATCCATATAACCATGTATGTGACAAATAAAAACCTTGAATCTATACTGTTCTACATGCAAATATAGCCCAGCTCATGTGTACATTAGGCTTCTCTGTGTCTTTTGTCTGTCCATGTTTGGGAAGTGTGAATGCGCGAGACAGCAGATGGAAACCTGCGGCGCTTTAAGAGCTACAAACAGAGGAGAAAATGTCACTGGCTGCTTTGGACTGGAAACCTGCCGGACATGCCAAGAGGCCACAGAGAGACAGACAGAAAACATGCTCAAGCAAAGACTCTATCAGTGCATGACTAATAAATGCATTAACACCCCAAAAGCATTTGGATATTGGAGCCACACTAAAACTTTACCTTGATGGCAGATGGAATCTATTTAAGAGATTTAAAATGGTAAAACAAATAAAATTTAGAGGATGGATGGACAATTTTTTATTTTTTTTTATGATTGCAAACAATTGCTATGTCATTGGTCACCATATGAGCCACTTTGATTCATCAAGCTCATAACCACCCTACTACTGGCCCTGAGAGCTGTCAGTCACGCAGCACTGAGGACACGCCCCTTCTGTTCTGTAATATCCAGCAGTACTTGAGTGATTCATTCTCTCTCGCTCTCAGTGCAAGGACGAGTGCTCGTATATTTAATGACAAACAAACCTCTTCTAAAGCCACAGAAACACCTACAGACCATGAGTAGACTGTGTGATGAAATCAACAAAGAAATAAATAAATAGAGAAAATGCTCATCATTGTGAGCTCTATTATACATCCACATGTATTTTTGCATATTAGGCACTAAATGCTGAGCGTGTTTGATCACATTAGATTACATCAAGAGAAAGTACAAATAATATATATTTTTAATGACGATGCAAAAAAAAAAAAATCTGGACTTCATCTAGACTTCATTTTCTCATAAGCAAAATATAATTTATTGTTTATTTCAGTTTTATGTTGAAATATGACATGTAAACTGTGTGATTTTATTAAATCATTTAGTTTTTAAGAGAAAAATGAGACACTTAGACTTTGTGTCAAACTATAATTTTAATTGTCTTAAAATCTAGACAGACTCATTTTACAATACCATTTTCACAGGGAAAATACATCAAATAAAAAGGAAAATAAGCATTAAGCAAATATGAATAAATGTGAAATCTAAAATAAGCTGGAACGAGGGACAGATGCAGAATGTTAGCTGATTGTTGCTGCGATTAAAAACACTCCTAAACATGCAGCTGATAAACATGGGCTTATGAACGAATGATGAGGGGTTATGGGAAACGTTTGTCTGAACTCGTCTGACCTGACTCACGCTTGTGCTTCTGTCAGTGAATATTGCGTCTGGAGACAATGAGTCAAATGAGTCACTGTCTGTGAAATACCGCAGTCGCCTTAACAGCGCGCCAGTGTGAGACAAACAACAGCCCTTTCCACAGAGGAACAAATCCATGAGCGATACGATGAAGAGTCAGGAACAGATGAAAGACGGCAAAAGCAAGAGGAATAGAAACGCTTACGAGCTTATTTACACCAAAAAGAGTTTGTAAAAAGATTGATGCTTGCATAGATTCAGCCCACATGTGGCAGTGGGCCTTTGGCCCCGATGTGCTTTTCTCCCACACACACACACACACACACACACACAGCATGAAGAATTAGATAACAGCTCTATTTCTGATGACACTGAGATACGGTGCAGAGGTTCAACAGACATGAGGAGCGATTCACTTCATGATGATGTGGATCTGAGCTGCTTTTACTGATGTTCAAGTCAACATAAAAGCCTCTTTCCTCATCTTATTGTCCACGCTTTTTATCTTTCATTTAATTTTCTTCGTCTCTGAAATGACTTTCTTTTACACTTGACATCAAGGCTGTCAGATAGATATTCAGCTGCTTTCTAAAGTCTTTGTGAAGTCATTCAATGCTTGTTAATGTACTAAAGGTTTTGGCAGTAATAGCAGATGAGGGTGAACATGACCTTCCATGTTCCAGGTCAAAAAAACCTCTTCAGACTCACTGAACACCCACTTTACACCATCACATCAAACTCTGATGAATAAAATCAAGTCCTGCTCTAAGAAGTAAAACAGACTGTGAATGCATTTCATGTCAACTGTAAAAACTGCAAAAAGAAACGCATTTATGTTGAAATCTGATTAATCATACAACAAAGATCTTTCAAGTAGCACATGCAGGGGTGTTAAAGTACCTCATTACACTTCATTATTATACTTAAGTATTCATTTGGGAATACACTCTTTGATTGAGAGATTTTGAAACTGAAACTTTTACTCAGTTACTTATCTCAAAGGGAGAAACTACTCCACATTTCAAAGAAACAAGTGCATTATTATTTAAATATTTCCTATTGTACAAAATATAAGCCTATAGTGTTTTTATCTTACTAAGCTGTTAAGCCAATCAAATTGAGCTCTTGTGCTTTTTTTTTTGAACAATCAATGACATCCATTTCAATGTGAAATGTAATTGAACACAATTGCAGTCATTTGTCCATGCGAAGAGATGCCTTAGTTAATATATATCTATATATATATTTATCTATCTATATCTATATATACTTTGTTTTAAACACGGTTAAATGTGGAAACATCTTTTTGACACAGTATTCCCTCACCTAAGTACAGTATCACTGTAATTTTACACCCCTGATCACGTTGTGCATCCAAATGTGCTTTTTTGTCAATAAACTGAATGTCTTTGGTGTCCAACAGCTACAGGAGCCCATTTACACCACATAAAATAATGTCATAATTGTGACATAAAAAATTTAAATAATGCCATACTAAGCCATAATTTTGCAGGAAATAATGACTTTATCTCATAATTTTGACTTATATCATAATGACCTAGTATGTCATTGTTTTTTTGTGTATGTGTGTGTAATTATTTGAAATATTTATCTCAATTATGTCTTAAGTGACAATAAGTCATAATGATTTAGTGTTCCACATTTTTCTTTCTATCTCATAATAGACTTAGCATGTCAATTTCTTTTACTTTAATCTCATAAATGTGACAGTATTATAGTTTAGACTTTTTATCTCATAATGACTGTCATGATTTGTGTCATTATTTTATCTCATAATTGAGTGTTCAAAATGTTACCTTTTATCTCAAAACTATGACTTAGTCACAATTAGTATGTGTATATATATATTGTGACTTGGTATGTCACAATTATGTCTTTTTTTATCCCCTTATGACATAATGCTTTTTATGTCATAATGATTTACCAAAGCATTTTTACTCATGTGGAAAAAATAGGCTTCTATAGATGACACTGTATAAAAGGGTCTAATGAATTGATTCATATGGTGAAGAGGGTCATGCAGTGATGTTTAAGGCAATGTCAAGTATCTGTGAGCGGTAGGAGGAATGACACGAGAACAATGATAATGCATACGGAGAGAGGGACAATGAGCAGATAACAGGACACAGGGAGAGAAAGAGGGACAGGAAACACTGTCAGGGGCCATTTTCCACCGTCGGGTTTGTCATCTGTGACGGTCTGAGTCTCTCGTGCTGCACAGCGGCAGATTACCAGCGGCCGCACCTGAGAAATGCTCTCCTTCCAGACAGAAACAAATGAAGAGGAATCCAGTCAAATTTTAATATTTAATATTAATTTTTATATTTAAAAAGTTTAAATTTTTTTTTTTTTTAATAAATGTTAACAGATAAAAAACAAAATGTAAATAAAATACAAAAAAATCTGCCAGGGCAAAATTTCTAAATTGCGTTTCGTTACCTTGAGGTACTAAAACAATTAAACCTAAAAATTAAATTAAATAAGTGAATGAATAAAAACTATGTTAAAAAAAAAATGTCAAGAACATACAACAAAATTACAGAAATTGAAACTAACTTAAATGGACATGGAAAAAAATAAAAATAAAAATAATAAATAATAATAATAATTCAAAATATTAATAAAAACTATAATTGTATAATAATAATAAAATATTTTGTATATGTATGATGGTACAAGTAAATAAAAATGAGGGTTTTTTTTAGTTTATTTGGTTGTTGTTAAAAAAGAAAAAGTAAAAAAAATAAAATAAAATACTTTTATTATGACGCATTCAACTAAGTCTTATCTTATGAGATAGATTTTTAAGAAATATTGGTATTTGTTGTCCTCTGACAAAAAAAAAGTTGGGTACCATTTTTCATCCTCCTCCTTTGATTGTGTACAAACATTCCAGAAATGTAAACGATTCTTTGGTACATGCTCGTTTTCAGATGAATACTCCAGGTTCTTCTCAGAGATTACTTAGCCCTTTATCAAATGGTAATTATCGTTGTGGTAATTGTGCTCAGTCCAATAATACATCGAAAACGTATTTATTTTGTCATCCAAGAACCGGTAAATATATAGAATTAACTCCGTGTTTCTACATATATTGTTTATTTGATTCGGGGATGTTGGAAAAACATCACGTCAACTTAAACAAAGAATTAGTGAACACAAGAGTTCTATCAGGACCAAAGATGTGAACTATCCAGTTGCAGCTCATTTTCTTGCCTTAAATCATGAACCTTACGGTTTTGTGGTATTGAAAGGGGTAATGTGCCACCTAGAGGTGGCGATACTGAATTGCTCTTACATCAGCGTGAACTGTTTTGGATCTTTACCCTTCAGACATTATCACCTAATGGCATGAATGATGAAGCTTTATTTAATGTGATGTTATGATGCAATCTGGGCCTGATGTATGCGCTAGTATGTATGTACAGGATATGTTTATGTGTATATGTACATGAAGGTTATTTTTTCTTTTTTGAAGTTGATGATGTACCTATTGTGGGTTGTTATTAATCAATGGATCTTTACAGCGATTGGTCATGAATCTGTTTTTAAATGGGGTATACTTTGTGATGTCATGTGACCAAAACGTCGTTGATAAATACATATTTTGATATTTTTTGCATAATGTGCAGGATTTGTGTTTTGCTTTTTAGTTTATTTGGTAAAATATCATTAGGGGATAGGACTCAGCGCTCACCTCCAGTATGGTCCTGTTATGTGTGCGATGAGGACTGAGCCGTAGACTCCAGCGGTGCGTCCTGTGGCTCCGCCCACCATCGTCTTCACTCTCCGTTGTGTCCTGCCGCGTGATTCGCTGGCGCTTTCTCTTCCGGGAGCTGATTCGCTGAAGGGGACCCACGATCTGGAGCCTGAACGAATCACAAAGCAGAAACGAGCTGAAGAAGTGGACGAGGTGTAGCGCATGCGTGTGTGTGTCAATCACACACCTGCTGTCCGTGTCCTCGATGTCTGCGTCTGCGTCGCTGTCTCCCTGAAGATGAGGCTGGACACACTCTTCCTGGAACATGAGTCACACGTATAAACACACACACACAAACACGCATGCGCTTATACATTCAGAGACGTGCGGATGCTGTGCCCACCTCTGTGCCGTAACCCTCTGAGTATCTGGTGATCATGGGTCTGTTCTTACCGCACCGAACACACTTCACACTGGAGTCCTGATGACAGACAACGAGGCAATGAGACGGATTCCTAAACTGCACGAGACTTTCTAATTTAAACAAATGTGATCGTAAACTTTTGAACTATATATATATATATATATATATATATATATATATAATGAACCAGTAATGAACCAGGCTATAGTATATATATATATGCCTGGTTCATTACTCAAAACCGCAATCATGGGTAAGACTGCCGACCTGACTGCTGTCCAGAAGGCCATCATTGACACCCTCAAGCGAGAGGGTAAGACACAGAAAGAAATTTCTGAATGAATAGACTGTTCCCAGAGTGCTGTATCAAGGCA
Organism: allo-octoploid hybrid of Carassius auratus x Cyprinus carpio; assembly: GCA_024542945.1. Lineage (NCBI taxonomy): Eukaryota > Metazoa > Chordata > Actinopteri > Cypriniformes > allo-octoploid hybrid of Carassius auratus x Cyprinus carpio. Next base: position 242,807 of record JANHFF010000261.1, read on the forward strand.
CCTCAGTGGGAAGTCTGTGGGAAGGAAAAAGTGTGGCAAAAAACGTTGCACAACGAGAAGAGGTGACCGGACCCTGAGGAAGATTGTGGAGAAGGACCGATTCCAGACCTTGGGGGACCTGCGGAAGCAGTGGACTGAGTCTGGAGTAGAAACATCCAGAGCCACCGTGCACAGGCGTGTGCTTTTGAACCAGAAACAGCGGCAGAAGCGCCTGACCTGGGCTACAGAGAAGCAGCACTGGACTGTTGCTCAGTGGTCCAAAGTACTTTTTTCGGATGAAAGCAAATTTTGCATGTCATTCGGAAATCAAGGTGCCAGAGTCTGGAGGAAGACTGGGGAGAAGGAAATGCCAAAATGCCTGAAGTCCAGTGTCAAGTACCCACAGTCAGTGATGGTCTGGGGTGCCATGTCAGCTGCTGGTGTTGGTCCACTGTGTTTTATCAAGGGCAGGGTCAATGCAGCTAGCTATCAGGAGATTTTGGAGCACTTCATGCTTCCATCTGCTGAAAAGCTTTATGGAGATGAAGATTTCGTTTTTCAGCACGACCTGGCACCTGCTCACAGTGCCAAAACCACTGGTAAATGGTTTACTGACCATGGTATTACTGTGCTCAATTGGCCTGCCAACTCTCCTGACCTGAACCCCATAGAGAATCTGTGGGATATTGTGAAGAGAAAGTTGAGAGACGCAAGACCCAACACTCTGGATGAGCTTAAGGCCGCTATCGAAGCATCCTGGGCCTCCATAACACCTCAGCAGTGCCACAGGCTGATTGCCTCCATGCCACGCCGCATTGAAGCAGTCATTTCTGCAAAAGGATTCCCGACCAAGTATTGAGTGCATAACTGAACATAATTATTAGGGCTGTCAAATGATTAATCACGATTAATCACATCCAAAATAAAAGTTTTGTTTACATAATATATGTGTGTATACTGTGTATATTTATTATGTATATATAAATACACACACATGCATGTATATATTTAAGAAGAATATGTTATGTTTATATATTAAATATATTTATATATAATATAAAATATAAGAATATAAATATATAAATGTATATACATGTAAATATTTTCTAAATATATAATTTATGTGTGTGTATTTATATATACATAATAAATATACCCTGTACACATACATATATTATGTAAACAAAACTTTTATTTTGGATGTGATTAATCATTTGACAGCCCTAATAATTATTTGAAGGTTGACTTTTTTTGTATTAAAAACACTTTTATTTTATTGGTCGGATGAAATATGCAAATTTTTTGAGATAAGAATTTTGGGTTTTCATGAGCTGTATGCCAAAATCATCAGTATTAAAACAATAAAAGACCTGAAATATTTCAGTTGGTGTGCAATGAATCTAAAATATATGGAAGTTTAATTTTTATCATTACATTATGGAAAATAATGAACTTTTTTTACAATATGCTAATTTTTTGAGAAGGACCTGTATTTATAAATCACTTTCACAGACTTTTACATTAACTGTTCCCTGCTGGTGGAATAAGCTGCCCAACTCAACCCCAGCGGCTGAGTCCTTAGCCATCTTCAAGAAACGACTGAAAACACTATCTTCCATCTTTATTTGACCCTCTAAAGCCCTACGTATACGTCATTGTTGTACGAGTACGCTGCAGTCGAATGCTCAGCCTTTCAAAGTATACTCTATTTGATGATAATGTTTTTAACGTGTTTTACTTTAAAAAAGGCCTCTAACAATAGCTTTCTCTATTCTACTTCTTTTCTTTTTATTGTATGTATATGTATGCGCATATATATATATATATATATATATATATATATATATATATATATTTATATATTTATAACCTTTCTACATGTACTGCAAAATGTGTAGGCTAACCGAGATTTGTCATAGAATTTGTATATTATTGCTCTTTTGTTGGTTTGATTGCTTCAGTTGTCATCATTTTTAAGTCACTTTGGATAAAAGCATCTGCTAAATGAAAATGTAAAGGCTGCATTTATTTGTTTAAAAACTGTAAAATTGTTAAATATTTTTAGAATTTAAAATAATAATTTTCTATGTGAATTTATTACAAAATGTAATTTATTTCTGTGATCAAAGCTGTATTTTTAGCATCACTCCTCCAGTCTTCAGTGTCACATGATCTTCAGAAATCATTCTAATATGCTGATATATATAAACTTACTGATCCCAAATTCTGAATACTATCATACATATACAGTATGTATATAAACACTCACCTCCTGTGGGTGCTGATCACAGAAGGTGGTAAAGGGGGTATTTTCACACAAACACACTCCAGTCGTCTGCCCACAAGCCCCCATGTCCTACAAAAAGAGACAGAGAACATGTGCAGCTCCAATAATGGCACTCCTACCTCTCCAATAATGGCGCTCATACCTCACAGTCATTGTCCGAGTGGTCTGAGAAGAGGCCGTTTGAGTCGGAGCCTTTTCTTCTAATCACCTCCATCTCTCCTGACTCACTCACACTTCCACCTACACGGGGCGAGGGATAAATAAAGACACGCCGCACCAACAGAACCACTTCCACTCAAACTTACATATGCAGAGGCAGTGGGAAATCATGCTGAGTGCACATAACAATATTAAAATAACAGATGAACGCACAATAATCACACTTCTGAACTTTCACACTTTTGATGTCCAGTATAAATCCTGGTTCTAAGGCAAATCCAACTGTGAGGCGCTGCTCTGACAGTGATGAGCGTGACAAGTGTTTTGAAGAAGAATCGTGCAGCTGTCTGAAACCGAAACCTCGGTTTAGAAATGCGTGTAGCTATAAAATATATATTTACACTCCGCGCAATCTACTGTTCTCTTTCTCTTCTAGGCAGCTTTCACAAGGAAAGCAAGCGTTGATGATTTCAGCTCAATCCCACGCGCATCTGCCCCGCGCGCTCATTGCGTAATAAAGGCGCACGTATTTTATTCGTTCGAAGCGCGCATGTTCTTCTCCGCGTTTTCTTTCGCGAACACTTTAAACTATTATTTTTTTTATTTTATTTCGCAACACATCCGCTTCGTATCTGATACATTCGGGTGCTGTCAACCATTTAAAGTCGTTTTAAACACGCGAAACAAACAGCAAACTAATGGGATGAGCACGCGAAATTCGCAAAGATCGTCAGCGCAACGAAACCACGAACTTCTTAAAGCGGTCTCTCTCCACTCACCTTGTCTGAAAGATGATGCATCATCTCAATCTTTAGTTTCCAGAAATATCATCTGTTCGTAGACTTTGCGCGTATATTAAGAGATCAGGACGGATCCTTGAAAGTGGAGGAGCTCGGGGTCCCGTTAATGCTTGACATTGTAGTTTCGGTGTCGGGCGCTCGTCGGATAATAACGGTGCAGTCCGCGGGAGCGCGCCTGCCATAAATAACATTCCAGAGCGTGCGCGCTTCCGCGGTGGGGGGGGGGCAGAGATGACGTATGGCGTTTCGAAGGACCAATCGAATGTTGTCTTGAGGATGACCTCTTCAGCTCCATCACTGGACATACAACGTTCAGAGCCGCTGAAGGAAGTGTCTTACAAAGTACTTAAGAGAATTTATCCTGCTAAGCATGTTTTGGAAAGATTTGAGCTTAATATTTCGTATAGGCCACCTGTGAATTTTGTGGTCAAGAAAATTTTTTTTTTTTTTTTTTATTTCTTTTTTGTATTTACTCAGGATTCTTTTAGAAGGATTTGGAATTTTATAGGCTTATTAACATAAAAATGGAATGTATGATAGAATTTTCCATATCTGGTGTGCTTTTTTATACAGAAAACAATCTGAATTGTAAAGAACAACATAAACAAATGTATAATATTTTGCTAGGAGAATTCTATATAAGTGGGCTCAATGTAGACCAAGTTTTTCACATTTTATAAATGACTTTAAATTAAATGTATAAATCTCCTGGGAAACACACACACACACACTATATATATATATATATATATATATATATATATATATATATATATATATATATATATATATATATACCCCTGAAACCTAAAGCATTCTTTCTCTCTCTCTCTGCGAGCTAATGTTAATTTGATTATATGTGTTATACCTCTTCTTCTTGTGGCATTGAATTAATAAAACATTTTAAAAACGTTTCAGTGCAGTGTTAACATGCATTATAATATTTCTAAAATCCCCCTCAAATTATCCAGATTTTATCAGCAAGCTCTTCTCGCTTGGAAAATGTGTAACTCTCACAACTTCTCTCCTCACAACTCCTTCATTTTGAATAATGGTATCATAACTTTCAAATATGTCTATTGACAATTCTGGAAATCTTTTAACTTATGAACAATTCATGTCTATTTATAGTTTCCCCATACAGTTTAGGGAATTTAATTCAGTTATTAAAGCTATTCCTGTAACACTTCGTCATATATATATATATATATATATATATATATATATATATATATATATATATATATATATATATATATATATATATATATCTCAAACACATCAAAACATAACTGCTAGAGTTCACATCATGATGAATAACGTCTCACTGATTCTAATCAGTGGTCATTCCCATCTGACTGAAGTCTGGGATTGCCCTCTCGAGCTAATTAAACGTCATTAAACACTATTATGGACAGCATCCAGCCCTGTGATACCAATCACTTCCCCCGGCTCTACAAACAAACATAAACAGCTTTTGGAGACAGAGCCACATGAGACGTAATTAGTTTAACAGCCCAGTGATTGTGAAATAACAGAAAATCCACAGAAAGGCTGTACTGTGCCTTTCAATGCTCTTTTTCATTATTATCTATCAACTCTTATGGTGTGTATGAATATTTTGAATTAGCTTTTATTTTATATGTTTGGTTTTCATTTATTAGTTTTAGTGATTTTGTTTTTTGCTATAGTCATTTTTTATATAGCTTCGCTTTCATTTTATTTCAGTTTGAGTTATAATCCTTTAAGGAATTGTAATTTTCATTTAAGTAAGTTTTCATCTATTTTTTTTTCCAGATTTATTTTTTTTCGTTGTAATAATACCAACATTGATATTAAAAATACATATGTGTCTGTGTTACAAATGTCCTTTTACTGCAGTAAAATAAAGTAAAAAATAATAATAATAATAATAATAATAATAATATAATGGTTGCAGATAAAAACATTATTTTCACAACGTCAAACCAAATGGTTGCTAAGTGCTGGCAAGTACTTGAATATACTACACAAAAAAAATAAAATAAATAAAAGAGCCATGTTGTCTCAAAAATAACATGAAATCAAACTGCAAAGACTTCTGGATGTGTTTGCAAGAGCTGAACTGGAAAAGTGCTATGCATTAGTTTCACACAACCAGGCTCTTCAGTTCTTAAAGCTGCTTGAATTGAGTTCTTCACTGCTTTTAGTTTATTTAGTTGACTTTTAAGAAGATAGCAAGCAACTTCCAGTGTGCATCTGTAGGATTGTTTTACCTGTTTATGGTCCAGCAGATGAACATGCACATGATTTAAAGAATCATTAAACTGAACTTTAATACTTAATAGAGGATTGTTTAGATCCTTAACCATCATGTATGAGCAGTAGTAATAGTGTTAGACTGTAGGATCAAAAAGCATATGCAGTCCCAGTCCCAGCATGGTCTGACTCTCAAAAGAATAAGGAGGGATGCCATTATAACCTGGGAAAGCACGGGAGAGACTGAAAGAGAGCGCAAGGGTGGAGACAGAGAGATAGTGAAGCTGTGTGTACAGAAGCAGTGATATAAACAGGAGATGCTGGAGAGATAAGGAAATTAAGGAAAAGGGCGCAGCTCAAATAAACGCCCAAACAAACACACTCTTTTCTGTCTAAAACACCCCTCATAACGTCTGGGACGCAGACAGAGTGTCACGTCTCTCTCTCAAAAAAGGACTCTACAGCATTAGGCTTCTTGTAGAACCGCATTCACTGGACAGCTTCTGAAATACTGCAGCATTGGCTCTGAAGGATGCAAACCTCAACCGAGTGTGAGAGAACATCTGAGATCCTCTGGTGCTCTTGATAACATAGACAAGCTCTTCAGTGTGAGCCATCACACAGATGCTGTAGAAGTTCAAACTCGATGTAGACTGAATCGTACACCTGAAGCTCCAGTGGAGATTCTCAGAGGAGCTGCATCATTAGAAAAACCACCGTATAAACAGTGCGCTGCATGTTCTTCTGCATGTCCTTGATGGTGCTGTGAAGGGATTATCTTGGTTTTGAAGTACGTGAAGACATATGGTTCTTCATTTTTGGTCATTTGTGGAAATCTTGCTACAGCAAAACGGTGGAGGAGTTCATGATGCAACTACGAATGGACACTGGTCATTTTTAATGAGGTAAACCATTTCTGTTAAACTCCGAAGTATATTCAGGCTGGATATTTGCTCATTGTGTTTATTTGGAGAAGGGAGAGAACAAGGTTTACCACGCACGCATCTTTTTGCACTTGCATTTACTTTCCTCAAGTGCTTCAAGAGTAAATCACCAAGAATATCCAATGAAAGAAGCCGAATCTTCTCTTCTCGACACCTCTTGGTCCTCCCTCGTAAAACACGCCCCTCTGCTCCGCCTCAACACCCTTGACTTCTCCGACCTGTGGGATGATGAGGATCTTGAGCTGGACAGCACTGATGAAGACTCCTCCCAAACTTCGGCCAATCATATTGCATCCACACCCGTCCCCCCGCCTCCTCCCCCTTTGGCTCCGCCCCTCTCTGTAGCATGTGAGTCACCGCGGCCGTCAGGCTGTCGTACTCTGAGGCTCCACTGGAGCGCGCTGTTGAGTCTGCAGTCTTTGCCGAGAGTGGGCCGCTTTGGGCTTCAGTCGATCTGGGCCGGTCTGGAGCCGGTTCAACTAGACACCAATAGACTGGAATACCTGTTTGAGAGCAAAAGCAGCAACAGCAGCGCCCTCTGCAGTCTGATGGGGGCACGACAGGTAGGACTTCAATGCTTAATGCGCTAGTAAACAGCCGCTGGACCACATTAACATCGCTGCCCCAATAAAACATTCCTGTAATTCCAGCAATGATCAGAACTGTCGCTGACACCACAACAGAATGGAAGCCCCCCAAAAAAGAACTCATGCTTTGGCAAATTATAATTATGACTTCAAAATCGGGATTATTAGATGAAAAACCAAAACTATGACAAAATCATAATTATGAAATACAAAGTCGAAAATATGACTTTTAAAAGTTGAAATCAAGATTTTAAAAGTCGAAAATATGAAATCATAATAAAAAAAGTCAACATTGTGAATTTAAAAGTCAAAATTATGACATAGTTGTAATTAATAAGAATTACAATATAATAAATAATAATTAGGAGATGAAAAGTCAGAACTATGACTTTAAAAGTTGAAATTGACAAAATCATAATTATGAGATAAAAAGGTCAAAATTGTATTTTTATTTATTTATTTATTTATTTATTTATCATTTAGTTTACCAGGACAGACTTTTGAGAGAACATCTCTACTCCCAGGGAGTCCTGGACAAAATGTAAATTATGAGATAAAAGTTTGAAATTATGACTTTAAAAGAACTTACAGAACTGCTACTCATGTCACGATTATGAAATTTAAAGTAAAACTTTGGCTATTTCAGCTCATATTTATGACACCTAAATTAATAATTACAGTATTACCAAAACATGATTATTTTTCCATACGTGGCTGAAATGGGCTTCCATAAAATAGTATACTTTATCAAACAGAAAACAAGCAACTCTTTTTGTCTGTGTATCCCTGCAGCAGAAGCAGCCGTGTGTGTCTGTTTTGTGTGTGAAGCGCAGTAACATCATCACTATAGCTCTGAGCAGTCTGCCGCCGGTTCACCTGCTTCCTCCTGCCATATACAGCATGGACAACACTGTACTGGACCGAGAAGACATCCAGGTGTGTTCCCTACAGAGCTGTTATATATGTATGACTACAACCCTTCACTAACACACGTGACAAATTACAGCAACAGTGAACAGAAAGCATGAGTGTTCACTGACATTATTGTGGCTCAGAGGTTGCAGATGCTGGTTCCCACTGAAGAGGAGCTGAATCTGATAAAGGAGGCGAAAGCTCAGGCCCCGCGGTCACCTCTGGGCCCCGCAGAGCAGTGTCTCCTGACCCTGGGCAGCGTTCCTCATCTGAGTGCCAGACTGCAGCTCTGGGCCTTCACTCTGGACCACGACACACTGGAGAGAGTGAGAGACAGGACTTACATTTCTTTTATCAGTGCAAACTCCTGACACTTTCACAGCAGTTTCCTACCAACCCTATAATAACAAACTTCGGAGCTATTCTATAGATATCGTTGTTATATCACATTAGCATACCATACGTAACATTATTCTCTTAACTTTTGAAAATTGAAAATAAAAACATACAGACCATTCAGTCAAAATTATGGATAAGGATTATTTAGAGGGCCATCTTGTGATTTGAAATGATTTGTTGCAGTCTTTTTTAGTAGAACTTCCCCAAACTGGAAGTGCCATAATATAAAACACTATAGGCTCGTTAGGAATGTGTATATGTGCAGGTGAGAAGTGATCTTTACAGAGTGACATCGCCAACTACTGGCCTGGGATGCACTGGGAACAGGGATTGTTTTGACAACATTGTCGTCTGTATGTGAAACCTTTTAAAAATCAATTTTTAGTACATTGTTATCATGAAAACATACCCTTAGTCTCAAAGGTTGAAAAAAAAAAAAAAAAAAAACACTTTCCAAAACACTCTCTTTGCAAAACTATTTTATGTTTTTGAAATTTGCTTTACAAGAAAATACTATTCCGGTCTTTCGAGAAAAAAAAAAAAAAAGTTAATTTATTTGAAACTTAGTAGCAATGACTGATAGATAATCGTTTCAAAGTAAATCCAACACTATTATTATTATTATTATTATTATTATTATTATTATTATTATTATTATTATTATTATTTTCAGTGTGGCTAATTTCTTTATAAACTCGTATTAACTAATTTGTACACATCTTTTACTGACAGTTGGGTTTTCCATTAAAATCACATTATACAAATTAATAAAAAATCACCATCTTGTAAAATAGTTAGGTATTCTCATGATCTCAGGTTCATTGTATGAGTCAAATCTGTACCGGGAAACTGATTTTATTCACAGTATTTGAATGAAATCATCAGCTAAGATAAATAACTGAACTGATGGCGAGAGAACTGAGCTGCTGTTTTCTGTCATGTCTGGTCATTTGTAGTGTTTGTTTTTGAGCTTTGCTTATGTATCTAAACAGGAAATCGCAGAGCCGCTCTTCCATCTGAAGCTTGCCATGGAGCAGCTGGCGGCCAATCAGACGTTTCGCTGCATACTTGCGACTGTGCTGGCCGTCGGCAACTTTCTGAACGGCTGTAAGGTGAGGATGAGTGTGTAAACGTGTGTAGTCACACCCGTCCCGCGTGTTGCATGATGGTGTGTGTTTTTCACAGGCGAAGGGGTTTGAGTTGAGTTACCTGGGCAAACTCTCTCAGGTGAGAGACACACACGGCCGGCAGCCTCTGCTTCATCACGTTTGTGTGTTATTGCTCCAGCTTTACCCACAATCCTCTGATCTGTACACCGACATCACTGCTGTCACAAAAGCCAGCAAGGTATGAGGCTATGTATGTTTTGTGCAATACCTACATGAAAAATAATACTACACTCTCAGAAAAAAAAAAAAGATAGTACCTTTTAGGTACTAATATGTACCTTTATGGACACAAAGGTGTTCCTTTTGAAAGGTACTATCCCAGTGACAACTTTTGTACCTTTTTTTTTTTCTCTGAGAGTGTATATTAATTTATACACACTACAGTAAAGTACTTGGATTGATTTTTTGTGGTAATTCTGTAGTTGCTCTGGTAATATAACAACTATAGTAATATAAACAAATTACTTTACCCCCAATACTGTACTAAGTTTTCTACAACTATATGGTATATTATACTAAAGTATAATTCAGTGTTTAATACAGGTTATCAGTTCACTATAGTTAATACTACAGTATAGCATTTATTAACAAAGTGTTGTAAATACAACACTATATAGCCTACAGTATGATACACTTTACTATAGTATGGTTGAAAAACACTAATAGTAGGCCTTACTATAAATTATTATAGTATTTTTTTCATGTACATAGAATATGGCCTACTATTAAAAACAGAAGGCATTGCAAATGTTTCAAATATACTGCACTCTTGCCTTTAATTTTAACTACAGTTGTTCAAACATGGTTGAATTGCAGCTTTATTTTCTTTAAGTTGTATAAAAATTAGTGCTGTCAAACGATTAATCGCGAAAGTTTTTGTTTGCATAATACATGCATGTGTACTGTGTCTATTTATGTGTGTATATATATATATATATATATATATATATATATATATATATATATACACACACACACACACATACAGTATATATTTTGAAAATATTTACATGTATATACATTTATATATTTATATTATTATATTCTGTATTATATGTAAATTTATTTTATATAAACATAATCATAACATATTTTCTTAAATATATACGTGTGTGTGTGTGTGTGTGTGTGTGTGTGTTTATATATATATATATATATATATATATATATATATATATATATATATATATATATACGTATATACATACACATACACACACATACACACACACAGTATACACACATATATTATGTAGATAAAAACTTTTGTGGATGCGATTAATCGTTTGACAGCACTTATAAAAATACATTTATTTTTGCCAGCTTATCAAAATGATGACAAAAATAAAGTGAAGCCAAAGCGTTTTGATCGCCCCCAGGTGGCTGGACCCAGTATAGGTCATAAACCCCGCCCTTTCCTAATGTAATTGGATGTGAGGCCAAATAATTAAACTGAAATTATTAAATTACACTTCATATATTAGCGTGATAAAAATTACATTAAATTACTATAAGTACAAGTGTTCATTTTTTAAATAGCCTAAGTTTTGTTTTAGTCATGCTATAAAAATGGCTGTGACGACAATCAACAAGCTCACTTTATAATTATTTTTATTATTTATATAGTTTTGTTTACTTTATTAGAATTCTAAAAATGCAAATGGTTAAAATACTGCATGAGGAGATGCATCATCTTTTTCTGAGTTAATCCAGGCAGGTGTTGGGATGATGTCCAGTTAATTTGCATCATGTTTTTGTTTTGAACATCTTTCCTAGTGACTGTGTTTCCTTTCCTTGTCTTTATCCCTCTCTTCCTGTCTCTGATAAACATCCACACACTGGCGGCTAGTGTGACTACACACAAGTGCAGCTGAACCTCTCGCAGCTTGAATCGCTTTGCAAAGCATGCTGGGATCAACTCCGACTACTTGAGAAGGATGGGAAGAAGAAGAAATGTGGAGGAAGAAAAGAGGAAGCTGGTGAAGAGGCAGCGCTCCATCAGAGGCTTACACAGTTCCTGAAGGACTGTGAGGAGAGACTGAAGGTGCTCCGAGCCGTTCACCGCAGAGTCATCAACAGGTAAAATGAGTCAGTTAACAAAAAATCCCACAACAGGTGATAGCTTATTGCGTTGAACCACATGAAAAGTCTACAAAACTAATTTAAAGCATTTGAGTAAACTTTACATACAATTTTATGGTCATAAACATTAAATCAAGTTTGTCAAAATTCTTGACTGGTAGGCTATAGTTAATTTATTTAATACCATTTCATACCACACTTGCAGCTACCAATAAGTGTAACACTTAATATATAAAATGTCATGAAATGTGCAAGACATCGCAGTGCTCAATTTGTTTTATTTTTCCTTGCATTCAGATTCCACTCGTTCCTGCTGTTCCTGGGTTATTCGCGTACCATGGTAAGAGAGACGAGTGCGGAGGGGTTTTGTAAGACGGTCAGTGACTTCGCTCTGGAGTACAGAGCCACTCGCAGTGCTGTGCTTCAACAGAAGGAGAGAGAGAAGGAGAAGCACAGCCAAAACACACCAAAACTCAAAACCAGGCTGCAACAAAGCCCATCTGATGTAAGTCACAGGGACTTTCCACAAATAAGGGCCTGGAACTATTTTTACTTACTTCATAGGTTCATTTATTTAAAAGTTTTATATTAACTTTATCTATATTTGGTCGCACTTTCTTTTAAGGTCCAATTCTCACTATTAACTACAAATCCGATTCCAAAAAAGTTGGGACACTGTACAAATTGTGAATAAAAACAGAATGCAATGATGTGGAAGTTTCAAATTTCAATATTGTATTCAGAATACAACATAGATGACATAAATTTCATGGCATCAACACATCTCAAAAAAGTTGGGACAAGGCCATGTTTACCACTGTGTGGCATCCTCTCTTCTTTTTATAACAGTCTTCACACGTCTGGGGACTGAGGAGACAAGTTGCTCAAGTTTAGGAATAGGAATGTTGTCCCATTCTTGTCTAATACAGGCTTCTAGTTGCTCAGCTGTCTTAGGTCTTCTTTGTCGCATCTTCCTCTTTATGATGCGCCAAATGTTTTCTGTGGGTGAAAGATCTGGACTGCAGGCTGGCCATTTCAGTACCCGGATCCTTCTTCTACGCAGCCATGATGTTGTAATTGATGCAGTATGTGGTCTGGCATTGTCATGTTGGAAAATGCAAGGTCTTCCCTGAAAGAGACGACGTCTGGATGGGAGCATATGTTTTTCTAGAACTTGGATATACCTTTCAGCATTGATGGTGCCTTTCCAGATGTGTAAGCTGCCCATGCCACACGCACTCATGCAACCCCATACAATCAGAGATGCAGGCTTCTGAACTGAGCGCTGATAACAACTTGGGTTGTCCTTGTCCTCTTTAGTCCGGATGACATGGCGTCCCAGTTTTCCAAAAAGAACTTCAAATCTTGATTCGTCTGACCACAGAACAGTTTTCCACTTTGCCACAGTCCATTTTAAATGAGCCTTGGCCCAGAGAAAACGCCTGCGCTTCTGGATCATGTTTAGATATGACTTCTTTTTTGACCTATAGAGTTTTAGCCGGCAACGGCGAATGGCACGGTGGATTGTGTTCACTATAATGTTTTCTGGAAGTATTCCTGAGCCCATGTTGTGATTTCCATTACTGTAGCATTCCTGTACTGCAGTGCCGTCTAAGCGCCCGAAGATCACGGGCATCCAGTATGGTTTTCCAGCCTTGACCCTTACGCACAGAGATTGTTCCAGATTCTCTGAATCTTTGGATGATATTATTAGATTAGATTAGATTAGATTAGATTAGATAAGATTAGATTCAACTTTATTGTCACTGCACATGTAAGGTACAAGGCAACGAAATGCAGTTAGCATCTAACCAGAAGTGCAATAAGCAGTAAGTACAGAATATACAAGGTCTACAATATGAACAATAACTATACAGATAAGTATTATGGACATAATTTACAGATTTTAAATACTATCAGCATGATATACAGATAGGTGTACTATGAACATACTATACAGATGGATTATGTATAAGTGTATGTACACTATAAGCAGAACTATGAACATACTATACAGATGGATTATGTGAAAGTTTATGTACACTATAGGCAGAACTATGAACATATGAACATAATTTACACTATTGCAATGGTCAGTAAAGTGCATAGAAAATATTTCAGTGTGCAAATGGATTATTCAGTGTTCTGGATGAACAGACAGTAGTGCAAGTAATATCAGGTTTACTGTTTTTTGCTTGTTGTAAATAAATAAATAAATAAATCGGTCAGATGTAGTGATGAAGTGGGGGAGGAGTCTGTGTGTATAGTGTGGGGGGTGTCAGAGGGCAGAGTTCAGCAAGGAGACAGCTGTAGGGAAAAAGCTGTCCCTGGATCTGCTGGTCCTTGTCCGGAGGCTCCTGAAGCACCTCCCTGAGCAGTTCCCATACCAGACTGTAATACAACTGGTCAGGATGCTCTCGATCTCACACCGGTAAAAGTTCACCACTATGGCTGAAGACAGTTGGTTCTTCTTCAGTGTCCTGTGTCTCTTACTGGTGTTAAGGAGCAGGTTATTGTCAGCGCACCATGTGGCCAGGTGCTATACCTCTTCCCTGTAGGCAGTCTCATCGTTGTCTCTGATGAGGCCAATCACCGTGGTGTCGTCTGCAAACTTAATGATGGAATTGGATCCATGCACAGGCTTGCAGTCATGGGTGTAGAGGGAGTAGAGGAATGGACTCAACACACAGGCCTGTGGTACGCCGGTGTTAAGTGTGATGGTGGTGGAGTGGGTGTGCCCTGACCTAACATGCTGAGGTCTGTTGGTCAGAAAGTCCATGATCCAGTTGCAGAGGGAGGTGTTAATGTCCAGGTCTCCAAGTTTTGTGGTCAGCTTGGAGGAAATGACGATGTTAAATGCTGAACTGAAGTGAACAAACAACATCCTAACATATGTGTTGTTATTGTCCAGGTGTGTGAGTGCAGAGTGCAGCACTGTGCATACTGCATCCTCTGTGCTCCTATTTCTGCGGTAGGCAAATTGGTGTGGGTCCAGTGTGGGTGGGAGGCAGTCTTAAGGTGTGCTAGGACCAGTCGCTCAAGGCACTTCATAATGATGGGTGTGAGTGCTACGGGGCGATAGTCATTCAGGCACATTGGGGAGGAGTGTTTCGGGACTGGCACAATGGATGTGGACTTAAAACATGTTGGCACAGTTGCTTGGGTGAGGGACAGGTTGAAAATGTCTGTGAAGAACCCTGCAAGCTGCTCTGCACATGCTCTAAGCACACGTCCAGGAATGCCCTCCGGGCCAGCAGCCTTGTGTGCGTTGATCTGGCTCAATGCAGTGTGGACATCTGAGGAGGTGAGTTTGAGAGGTTGGTGATCTGCTGAGTGTGTGGTTTTGGTGGCCGTCTCCTTGCTGTCGCTGTTGAAGCGAGCATAAAAGTCATTTAGCTCGTTAAGGAAGGAGACGTCCATGACCGTTGGAGTGGAGTTGCTTGACTTGTAGTCACTGATGACCTGGATGCACCGCCCCATGCGTCGGGGGTCAGAGTTGGAAAAGTGCTCCTCTACCTTCAGCTTGTAGCAGTACTTGGCCTTTTTAATGCGCTTTTTCAGGTTAGCCCTGGATTTACTGTAGGCCTGAGCGTCATCTGACCTGAAGGCAGTGTTGCGGGCTTTCAGCAGAAGTCGCACCTCCTTGTTCATCCATGGCTTCTGATTAGGGTATGTTGTTATCTGTTTTTCTGTTGTAACACTGTCAGTGCTGGTGTTGATGTAATCTAGTACAGATGAGGTATAGATATCATTGTCCATGTGAGAGCCACAGGCAGCCTGAGAAGCAAACATACTCCAGTGCGTGTATTAAAACCTGCCTTGAAGTAAAGAGTCTGCTCCTGTTGGCCACACTTTGATGGTCCTCATTGATGGCTTCACACGGTTGATGAAGGGTGAATACTTAGGGGTGAGAAACAAAGAAAGGTGATCAGACTGTCCAAGGTGGGGGAGGGGGGTCGCGATGTAAGCTCCATCAATGTTTGAGTACACCAAGCTTTGTTGACATAAATGCACAATCCACCACCTCTTGTTTTGCCGGAGTCATCTGCCGTTCTATCTGCCCGGAGTGTGTAGCATCCGGCTAGCTCAATAGCATTATTGGGTACGTCGTTGTGTAGCCATGTTTCTGTGAAAACCATGACATTGCAGTCCAAAAGTCTCTTACTGTGGGTGATGCAAAGTCGTAACTCATCCATTTTGTTCACCAGTGACCGCACATTAGTGAGGAAAATGCTCAGTAAAGAGAGCCGGAGTGGTGTTAGCTTTAGCTTAGCTCTTAGACCGCCGCGCTTCCCCCGCCTTTGTTTACGATCTCGACGCCGCCTGCGAGCACTTCCGCCCGGCCGGGTAGAGTGTGTAGCCTCGGGTGTTCTGCGATCTCAGGGATGAGACGAAGATTGGTGATAAAACTGTTGGAAAAGTCCTCACCGATATCCAAAAGCTCCCGTCGGGTGTATGATGATAAAGCAAAGCTGTTCAGTACGAACAGACCTGAGATGAGCAGGAAAAATACTGCAAAATTGCAAAAACTGGAGAGACGCTGAGCCTCGCGATGTGTACGCGCCGCCATCTTGGTCTTTTAAGTATGCACTGTAGATGATGATAACTTCAAACTCTTTGCAATTTTTCTCTGAGAAACTCCTTTCTGATATTGCTCCACTATTTTTTGCCGCAGCATTGGGGGAATTGGTGATCCTCTGCCCATCTTGACTTCTGAGAGACACTGCCACTCTGAGCGACTCTTTTTATACCCAATCATGTTGCCAATTGACCTAATAAGTTGCAAATTGGTCCTCCAGCTGTTCCTTATATGTACATTTAACTTTTCCGGCCTCTTATTGCTACCTGTCCCAACTGTGTAGCTCTCATGAAATCCAAAATGAGCCAATATTTGGCATGACATTTCAAAAATGTCTCACTTTCAACATTTGATATGTTATCTATATTCTATTGAGAATAAAATATAAGTTTATGAGATTTGTAAATTATTCCATTCCTTTTTTTTACTCACAATTTGTACAGTGTCCCAACTTTTTTGGAATTGGGTTTGTAAATGAGTTTTGCCACAATAAACTCCCAATTTGCTGCTTATTAATAGTTAGTAAGGTAGAAGTTTAGGCACTGGGTAGGCTATTTAAATAATACTTTATCCACCAAATGTACAAGTTCTCAACTGAAAAGTGTTTATATTTTGGAGAAAGCAAAGAGAACCAAATATAGCCTACCATTTACAGCACATTTTCACCAGATTTGTCCATTTTAATTAGGAAGCTATACATAATGACGGATTACTTTCTTTCACCGCAGGAGAATCAGGAGCAGGTGAAACTTGAAGAGGTTTTGAAGACTCCTGAATCATCGTCGTCGTCGCCTTTCCCCTTTGACTTCACTCTTCCACGACAACGCAGCAAGACGAGCGACAAGAAAGGTAGCCTCTTCTAAATGTTACTACAGCCTTTGGTTCCATTCAAATAAAAATGGAAAATATTCACAAATATTAATGATTGATTTGTTGCAGGTTGTCCCTCCCGAAAGCTGAAGTGGTGATCTCCAGTCCTTATTTCCTCTGAAAGTGTAGCTCATTGTTGACATGTCAGCTTGTTAACTTTGATTATGGAAGTAAAACTTGAAATAACATTTTTATTTTATTTTTTTTCAATTGTTGGTAAGTTAGCAACTGTCACAAATATCGGTAACTTTTAGGTTTTGAGTCAAAAGCAGTGTTTTTGCATGCTGAATTGTTGCTGTTCATCATTGTTTTAATGCTTAATGTTTGCTGAAAAACCCTTTAAGTTTTCATCATGACAACTAACCCCATATATTGTGACAACATCACAATGCATGACTTGCTTACTTTGTGTTTTACATTACATTAACGGTACCGTTACATAAACTACAATAAACTGTTAACAGTTTAGCATTCTTCTTGCCATAATTTCCTGTAGTGATGTAGAATATTTCAAATAAACTATGATTATTAATAATATTGTGATTAGCAATGATCAGTGGCTTTAAGTAGATGTGTAACTTTCTTAGTTTTTTTTTTTATTGTTATTATTATTTTTACAGCAAGCATGGTGGTTTACAAAAGAGTTCAATATCAAAATACCATAGCTAATTACAACAGGTATATAAAACTGTTATAAGTGAATATTTCCTACAGTGTTTTTAAAATATTTCTACTAGCGCACCTAGCAAAATTTCCTCACCTTTAATGGCAATTTACCACGTTGTAATGTAGTCAAATAAATATGTTTGCTATACAATGTAGTTACTATAATCGTTTTGTAAAGACCTTAAATTCGGATTTGACGACTTGTTAACTGTATAAAGCGATTTGTACTCTGGTGGAGGATGCTGCTATAACCAAATCCTAAATTCACCAATCAAACGAGGTCTTTATTTAAAAAAAGAAAGGCGTACAAGAGAATGACGCGTAAATCCACCAATCAATGCCATGCTGTTCCCCAGCGCGCTGAGATGTAGCCAATGGGATTCGAGGATATGTAGAGCGGGGCGGGGCTTGTTTCCAGTGCGTATTTGCTGGACGCCATTTCGAGCATTCGTCTGTTGGTCGGTGTCTGCTGAACGAACTGGTACGGACTGTATCCACAAAACAGTACAGCACCGAATTTTAATCATTTTTAGTCTTAAACTCCCGGTGAGTATTTTGATTCGAGAGATTTTTGTCACTTTTTAATTTTTGACTGACTTTGAACTATCTTTGGAGAATTTTTTGTGTGTTTTTTATTTTTATTTTTAATGCATTTTTCTGGTCATTTTCTGCTTGGCTGTGGTGGCGTACATTTTGTGATGCCGTTGGTAGAGCAGTGAAAAACATATATGCTTTGAGAGGACCGCACCATTTTTATTTTGTTTTTCAAAGTAGGAGTTATTTTTCAGCCCATTTTTGCAGGACTACTGCTAGAGCAGCTGGTTTGTTTGATTTTTGAAGTTAATGTGGAGGAAATGGACCGGTGGTTGTGTTTTCAAGATGGGGTCGTTTTCCCTCCATGTTCAGGATTCAGAATATAAACGCGTTTGAAGTCCATTTTTAACGTGACAGACTGTTTTTATTCGGCTGTAGACATTTGGACTGAGCTTGTCCTTTTTAATACGATTATCTGGGCGTTATTTTTGCTCTTATCTTCGAGGGTCGTTGCGTTCCAGTCGGAATCGTGTCGAGTGATTTTTTTCAGGCGACGTTTTTGCAGGTTTTGAATCATGTCTCGTCACTTTTAATGGACTGAGAAAACACGTTTTCTGTCTCTTGCAGTAATTTATATCAATGCATGCACCGTGTAACACTTTACATTTGCACCCCAGGTCTGTGCAGAAGCATGCAAACGATAATCTTTCCATTGAGAGTACATCACGAATGTTGAAGTGAGCTGGTTGCATTAATAGTAAATAAATGTTTTAAGAAAGCCCAGTGGGCCAAAGACAATATTACTGCCTTTGCTCAAGTCCCCCCATGCTGTATGTGTTCAAAATAATATCATATTTGTATGTAATCCAGAAGTTCAGCCCATGAAACTCTTCTAGTTGTCTTGTCTCAAAGAAATGAGAATGATAATAATGCCCCCTCCTCCCCAACACAGACTGATAATGTGTCTTGGACAGTACTTCCAATGCAATTTCACATTAGAAAGTGGTTTAATTTTGCACTGTCGTCTCTCTGTGCTTGATATAGAAAATGCCAGTATTTATTATTTGGTCTTCAGTAAAAGAGTATATTGTATGTGAAATGCACCAAATCATGTTCCCCTCACATCAGGATCATATTCCAACTAGTAAATTAAGCCATTAAGACCAGTTTTGTTTTTGCTGTAAATGTGTAGATCATGGGTTCCCAAACACAATAATCATACACATGCCAAGATATTGGTTATGGGTAACCAACCTATCCACCATTTTCATTACTGCTTTCATTATAGAATGCAAATATATAAATGATTATGTACATATTGTAATCAACTTTTATACCATAAGCAAGTGTGTGCAGTAAGACTGGACGATAATTCCCATTTTAATCTACAAAGCAGCAAAATGCAACATGACTACAGCTAACAGTGTTTAATGACATGGGAGTGATCCAGTGTTTTTGCATTGCAATGCTCTTTGATGTTAATGCCTTTGTATACAAACACACACATTTAGTCATCAGTTTTCTCAGAAAGATTAGTCCTATCATGGAGATCTCAGGTCTCTCAACCCTAAAGAGCTTGGTTGTAAAAAAAAAAAAAAAATTTTCCCTGCTTTAGGAAGCTAAAGATGTTCATTTCTGATTTTATTCATTTTGCTTTTTATTTATTTATTTTTATGTTGTAGTTTTTGAGGCCGCTTTTTTGACCCACATCAATCCGTAAGTTGTTTTTTCTTTTATTCTCCACTTCCGCACCAGTCTTCCTGAAAAGTGTTTATTCAGACTAGCCTCCCATTTCCTGTGTGTAGCCTTTATCTACTTCTATCACCTTTAAAACGGCTGTAGAGTAACAAATACTTTATTAGTAGTTTTGTGGATTTATTTATTTATTTTCTTTAGTACAATTAGAAAAACGTTCATTGTCTAAAGAAGCTTGAGCAAACAGGCCACCAGAACACTAAACCACACACTTCAGAGGCTTAATGTTCAAAGACACGCTACATTTTGCTAAACCACTCCTTGAGAAAATCCCAGTTTTTGACTCTGAGGTCTAGCATTATTTTTGGATTAATGGTGATGTAATATACAGGACAAATATAATTGTATGTCTACGACACTAGTCAACGTTTGAAGTGGATCAAAACATTTCATCAAAGTTGTCCTAAAACCTGAAACCGAAATGCGTTCTTGTCTTAGGACAACTTTGAAGAACTTTTTTAATCAACTTCAAATGTTGACTACTATGTTTTTTTTCTCTGTCATTTAAACACTTTTTTTTTTGTCCTTCCGTGTACAGTTGTGTTCTGGATGAGTGCAAATGAGTCTTCATCTTGCCATGTGAAAATTTGTTTTCATGGTTAAAACTCAGTTTTTTTTCCCCATTTAATAGCATTAAAATTTATTCTAAATAAATTCTAAATTTACACCATTGAATCTTCAATTGGCAGTGGTGGAAACAATGGTAACTGCAACATAATTTGGTCTTGACTTTATAGTATAATTCTGTACAATTGAAATATTGAGAAAATTGCTGTAACTTGAAGCAAAGGTAGCTGTTATTGTACAACTTATTACGTTATAGAAACGTACAGGGCCTAATTTTCCTTAAATCCATGTTTATTGTTCTGCTATCTATCACGATACCTGAGGGAGATTTGGAGATTTTAATTTGCGTAGACCTCTGACTCACTCTATAATTGGTCCATAGTGTCTGTTTCACCCGCTTTCATCCCTTTAAAGTTATAATGTCCTACAGACACACTGATATTCATCTTTTGTTCAGCTATAATGCAGACTTAATGGTGTGTCTTAAGCTGTGCCGAGGGCATTGTTTGATAGACCGTTTTAATCTGTTTGTGTCAGTGTGAGTTTATTTATTTCCATTAGCGCAGGTTTTGATTGCGTCATATGACTCGGAAACGTCACTCTTTTTGACACTTTGAATTGAAAGGGTTTTAGATGGGGATCATGTGACATTGAGCGGGTTTATATAACATCATGGTGGCATGGCTGTTCTTTTTTTCACTTGGGATATTTGTGTGGATTTCATTTTCTTTGCCTCAAGTGTATAGCAACCACTGGGTGGCAGCATCCGAACACTAGACTGCTTGTTTGTCCTTGGGAAAGTGTTGAGATTTGTGTGATGTCCGTTAAAGTGCGGTGGGTTACATCACCCACCCATGCAGTACGACCTTCACCCACAATGCACTGCTGAGCAGCAGCTCAACGGTGTCCAATAACAAACCTCTTCTCTCCAACAGAATCAGGCAGACAGACGACTCGACCTGAAATACAGACAGAATGGAGTGAGTTCTGACTATTCAACCCCCAACATCCCCCTCCAGCACACTTAAATATCTCAATGTGCACGTTATGTGGTGATCAGGCAGAGTTGTGTCCCAAAAGTGTTCAAAAATACCACCAAAACACTGACCAATCCAGCTCAAACACACCAGTTTACCTTTTAAACGTGTAGTAAGCACAGAAAATGATCCACACACACATAACCAGATACATTTCCCTCAGTAAATTCACCGTTTAGTGCATTTCTTCCCATTTTGCTCGGTCAAACCCATAAACCAATACTATAAGGCCTCTATATTTAAGTTTGAATGCTGCAGGCGTTTAGTTTCACTTCCGCATTTTAGTTTACATGTGTGATGTCTCAGCAGGTCATACATTACCACATTACCCGCCCAGTACTGGTTCATACAGATACGAACACCATCCCCTGTGGCGCATTTGACAACACACTGCATAAGACTACAACATACACGCCTGTCTAGTTGATAGTGAATCTCTTGATGCATACCTATGCACATTATAGCACAGGGAGGCTTCGTATGACTGCTGTGGCTCTTATTTTAAACATATTAGTTGATATACCTTATGAAATTAATGCAAACTATTTTAGTTTGTTAGAAACTATATCTTCATGTTTGTTCTTCACTCAGAAGCCTTGTTCTTTGGTAATGTTCATAATAGTGGAGTAATTGGAAATGTTTAAGTATTGATTTGGGCTGTAATCTTCATGTGATTCCATTTTAAACTAAGAAAGTCCATGTGAAACCAAAATTGGCCCCATTTACTTTAATAATACATATTTGTCTTATTGCAAGGAATTCATCAGTAAATGCTATTATTAAAGAAAAAAGGGTTGCAAATACGGTTTCATGTTGACTTTAGATTCCAGAAGGAATCCGGTCTCACTAGCTGTTTCCATCCATACTACGTATTTTTATACAAATTCAGATATTGCTTAACGTAGCATGCATGCAAAATCTTAAAATGCACATAAAAAACATGCTCAATTGAGGAGGATTTTTTTTTTTTTTTAATTCAGTTAAAAGTCTTGCAAATAGCCTCCAATAGGAATGCATTTACTGAACAAATCCCTTGATGCACAATAAAAACAGATCACAGGATTGGATAACTCGACTAACCAGTGGACCAATCGCATTACATACCATCTACGATATATAGTAATTCTGAAATGGCTGTGCAAAGTCTGTAATCAAAATAATTTGGTATATTTACATCCTAGAATGGTTTCAAACCTTTGCATTCCCACACAATAGGCCAAGATTACATGGCAGTGGTTATTACATTTCGTCTGTTGCCTTTGCATCTACGTCAGTTTTTATTATGGATATATTGCACCAGTTTACCAGCAAGTCAAGATTCTGTTCTCTTGAACATATGGAATGGAAACTGTGCTTTATTTGCAAATGTTTCATGCGATACTCCATTTTAAGTTAACTTTGCAACTTTGGATGGAAACATAGTTATGGAGGCCGGTGATGTCGTTATTGACACGCTAATTTCTCATTTGTCCTTCCTGTCTCTGTCGATCTTCTGCACCCCTCTATTCCTCTCTTTTTCGCCCAGACATTCCCCCACAACCAGCAGCCTGATGGCCAGCAACGTCACCAACAAGACGGATCAGCGTTCGCTGAACTCTCGGGTCTTCATCGGGAACCTCAACACCATGCTGGTGACCAAGGCTGACGTGGAGGCCATCTTCAGTAAGTACGGGAAGATTGTGGGCTGCTCAGTGCACAAAGGCTTTGCCTTCGTCCAGTACGCCAACGAGAGGAACGCCAGAGCGGCAGTCGGGGGTGAAGATGGGAGGATGATCGTCGGACAGGTGCTCGGTAAATAGAGTTCCTATTTAAACTAATTCAAAGTCCTTTTTTGGTCTTGGCGGCCATACTTGCAATACCTCCAAGCATGCAAGACCAACTCGTTCTACTTGAAAGGGGAAATACTGAAATCTGCTGGCCAAACTGAACAATTAAACGGCACGTTTCAAATCGGCAGCTAAATCTTTGCATGTGTAATCCCAAGCAAAGGTCTGTTTCTGTGGTAAGATTATAATGGCAGCTGCAATGATGCAATGACTTAACCAATGGGTGACTGGCCGTTTTATTTAGAAGGCAGGACTTAGTTTGTCATATTTTGCATTATACTTTTTTCCATTCATGGTTATATGAGTGAACTTTGTATATGTGCTGGCCTTGGCCAATCTCACAAAACCTGTCAAGAATTTGTTCACCCAAAAAAAAATAAGGAATTACTTTTTACTTAAAATAAAGCTTCATTTTAGGACCATCAAGGTTTTGTTTTATTTTGTATTGTCACAATTTTTATGACAGTTGATGCTTCCAATCAAATTCTCATTATTGCAGTGTGAAAATAAAATTATTATATTAAGTAATAACCATTATACACACAATGCAAAATCAGTCGTAATCTTAAATCTCCATAATTTATTTTATGCAAAATCAATATTTATTTACTTAGTTAGTTCTAGTTAGTTGTGACTTTGCTGTGTCATTGCAATATTTAGCCTGATAAGGATAATGGAGAGGGAAACTTAGATAAGGACATTTCTGCCTAATATCTTTAATTTGACGTGATTATTAACTCAAAGTTGAAGCTCAAATAAAATCCAGGATTTTTGAAGTTATGTTGCTATTTTGTGCCCTAAACTTGTAAATACGGCATTATTTGTTGGGATTGTTAACCTTCAGTTGCTCGAGGGTGATTGGTCATCTAAGGAATATTCTGTAAGGTTTAGGATGCCTTAAGATACATGCTTATGCATGACGAGCACATTATGCAGATGTTTTCATCCAAATTCGTGACTACTAGGTGACTTTTTTTCATGTTCAATCTTTCTGCTTTTTCAGATATTAATCTGGCTGGTGAGCCAAAACCCCATCGGTCAAACACTATTAAGCGCTCTGCAGGAGATATGTACAGGTTTGTATTTAATTAATTTTTTTTTTTTTAAAATAAGTATTTTTACCCCTGTTAATTCTTTAATTGCTTTCTCCTCTGGCAGTTCTTCATTTGATCTGGACTATGACTTTCAGAGAGATTACTATGACAGGTGAGCTCGCTTCCAGGTTCACTGATCAAACGCTTTGCAAAGAGCTTTTTTTATTATTCATTAAAGGCGTTTAATGTCTGTCTGAACTGGGATTGCACGAATCCAGGAACGTGTGTTAATCTGAGCGTGTTTTTTTTTTTCAGGATGTACTCGTACCCGTCTCGTGTTCCCCCCCCTCCTCCTCCTCCGCTCTCGCGGCCGGTGATTCCCTCCAAACGGGCGCGAGTGAGCGTGAGCGCCGGCGGCAGCCGCAGAACCAAGAGCAGCTTCTCCTCTAAGAGCAGCCAGCGCACGTCCCGTACCAGTGAGGCGCAGCTTTTGAGCTATATTCTCCATTTTATACATCCCTTGTTTGTTATTCTATTTTGCTCAAGGCAGCATTTATTTGATCAAAAATGAAAAAAAAAAAAAAATAATAATATTGTGAAATTATTACAATTTAACATCGTGTCCTTCATAACATTTATTTTTAAAAGAACTTTTGAATGGCAGTGTATCATGATATTTTTTTTTTTCAAAAACTGTTTCCAACATTGATAATAATCAGAAATGTTTCTTGAGCAGCAAATCAGAATATGAACACTGTAGTAATGATGCTGAAAATCCAGCTTTGATCACGGAAATAAATTATATTTTACAATTTATTCATAAAGAAAAGTGTTATATTAAACAGTAATAATATTCCAATGTTTTTAATCAAACATTT
This sequence comes from allo-octoploid hybrid of Carassius auratus x Cyprinus carpio, assembly GCA_024542945.1. NCBI lineage: Eukaryota > Metazoa > Chordata > Actinopteri > Cypriniformes > allo-octoploid hybrid of Carassius auratus x Cyprinus carpio. The sequence goes on from JANHFF010000261.1 coordinate 268,109, forward strand.
TTGATCAAATAAATGCAGCTTTGATTGGCAGAAGAGACTTCTTTCACAAATGACACAATCTTATCAACGTCTGAGATGTCTAGCAAGCACCATTTATATCCCTGTTTGTGTGCAGTGAGAGTTGATGATCTACAAACTATTAAGAAGGAACTGACTCAGATTAAACACAAAGTGGACTATCTGCTGGAGAGCCTGGAGCGCATGGAGAGAGACCACAGCAAGAAATCAGGTACATACCACTCAGGCCATAAAACTACTGAACAAAACCAGTAAAACTAGTCATTTCTAAAAAGTCTCTCCTCACATTTCTGCACAGAGGTGAAGAGCACTAAACCAGATGACGTCTCACCACAACACTCCAGCGGCAAGAAAGAGCGCGAGAGCTCAGAAATGAATGACTACGAGGACGAGGGAGACCTGCTGGAGGAAGAGGAGGTGAGTGAAAGACAAACAACAGCGTCGGAAATCATATATCCACTCGCTCGTATTCACCCGCCGCTTTTGGTTTGCGCAGATCAAGAGTCGAGGAAGGGAGGATGATGATGAGGAAGAGGAAGGTGAGCAGGAGGAAGGCGAGGACGATGGAGACAGCGCCAACGGAGACCATTCTTAAACACAGCAGACACGGACACATGCATGCTCACCGTGAGATGTAGAGTAGATCCTCTGACCTTCAACGCACACTTAGTTTTATTTTAGAAGTCCGGAACAATAACCAAGACTCTGTGAATCATGAAAATGACACTTTTTAGATAAGCCGCATGAACCCCTGACTACAGCCAGCTTTCCATGAAATCTCGTAATTCTTGCATTGAAAACGGTTGAATGCTTTAGGATTGAGAAAATACTTTAGATTGAAGTGAAATAAATCTCCTTCATTGGAGGGACATTGAACAAGTTTGCTGCCAAGCTGTTTTAAAGACTGGCAAGCCAACAGCTTGATTGTGTTTGTGGAAATTTGGAGGAGGAGCTACTTAGAAGTGCTACGATTGGATTTGACCAAAATATCAGTTATAGGTTGTGCTTAGACGAAGGTTACAGCAAAAAAGTAACTAGTTTCATAACTTTTCAACCCCTTAAAGGCAAGCTCAGTAGTTGTCAATGACTATCCTGAACGACTAATGTAGGTCTGCTGGGTGGGTTCGTGGTTTAGTGATTGACACATTGATGAGCCAATCAGAATGCATCCAATTTAGAAATCAGAGCTCTTAAAGAGACACTAACATGTATGTTTAAGCTTGTTAATTGGTTTGCACCAACCATACGCTGCCGGTACAAACAAATTGGGATTGTCAAGCCATTCCTTTCCCACTTCAGACACGTTCAGGTCCTTCTCCTTTGGTGTTTTTAAAGTCTTAGTCCGCTGCATGAGTTACGGTGGTGATAATGGTGGCTGGAGTTTGGGAACGTTCTGCCATGTTCTTGAGGTCAATCAATCTTTAAACTGCCCTGAGCAGATAGAGATTGCACAGATGCGCTCAAATACTCATGAATGTCTGTCTTCACCAATGCTTTCCATGATTCTTGTGGTTGTGAGACCCTTCTGTGTAGATTTCCGATCTCAAATGCACTTGATCGTTGTCGCTGTCTTCCCCTACACATGCTAGACTCTCAGAAGAGTCTCAAATCGTTCTCCAACTGAGACCCAAAGCTCTTGACGGACTTTAGTCCCCAAATCCTAACAAACTGAACCCATTTGTTCTTGTGTGTGTGCTGGTTCAGGCACAGCAATGTTCCTCGTTTTGGGAATAAATGTAGAGTTACTCATCCTGACCAGTGGGCAGCAGTGTGTCCCCGTTCTGTTATTTAACCCCACAGAAATACTGCTTGATTGAACTGTTTTATATTCCATGTGTGGTCACTGAGTGTGTGAGAATAAGTTTGGATTGTACAGTCAACGTCATTTTACCCGTGGGTTTGTATCTGTGTACAGTGACACTAAGAGGTGAGTTTGCTTCTGGTAAATACTAGATGTGTTTGTAGCCATTTTGTTTCCATTCGTTCTGTTTGTCTTTTGTTTGGTCTGTTATAAGTTTCAATAAAACTACAAATGTTCATGACACGTTGACTCTTGTTGTAAGAATCTGGAACAACTGCTATGATGATAACTACTTCAACTGCTTTTTATTTTCCCCAACAAGTAGCCATGAAGAGTGACAAAATGCAAATGTTTTTTGCTTTTAATTATGCTTGCAGCCTTACAAGTTGAGACTGTCTCCTTAAATGCCTTTCTGAATGTCTTCATTTATTTTAGCAAAACGATTTCCTTCATTTCAATGAACTAATTAAAAGAAACACTGATTAATTTGAGTCATTCAACATCATTCCCTGCGGTCGCTGCACTTCATGCAATCAGTTTCTGAATGGTGATTGTATTACCGCTGTTCGTCACTGATGTTTTTAAGGCTTTTATGTTTTATTAGATGTATCTGGTGTACATTTGTGTCGCTGTCGTCCAAAATGAAATCTCATCATTTTAAGGCCTGCAGCAAATGCTTGGAATTTCTTTTTAGCTTCTCCAACAATGAGACTATTGTCTTTTTTAGGTTTTCTTGAGAACTCTTTGAATGTTGCATGCTATTGAATGTTTGTTTAGGATGTGTGTTGTATAATAGGATTTAGACAAACAGGTCTAGACGAGTCTAATTTTTTTTTGGCCTTTCACATTCATCTTCTACATTCATCTCTCGATCTGTCTGTTGCTGCAAAATTAGAGGACCTGTTAAAACACAACCCAAACTGCTCAAAACATTTTCTGTTCAGGCCTCAGGAGCCTGTGTACTTATCGACCCAAAATGTAACCGCTGACAAATATATATATTTTTAAACTATTCTCGACCAATTCACATAGTGTTTTTACTGGTTGTATAAAATTGGACCAGTCAAAAAGTTGATTTCAAATGTTTTTATATATATATATAATTTTTTTTATTTTATTATTTTTTATTATTATTCTTATAATATTTTCGTGTTTGGTTGTGCAGTTACTGGGTGACTTCTTGAGTAAATATTTAAATTTTTGTGAAATGAGTGATAAATTAACTAGAGCTGGATGATATATTGAGATCGCAATAAAATATGTGGAGAATTATGATAAACGCTGGACATTTTTCCTTGATGTAGATTAATCTAACAGCTGATCATACAGCATGAATAGCGCGCTTCCATCTGATACACAATTAAACTCAAACACACGTGACGCAAAGATTTCAGCATCTGTGTCTCGATATAAACATGCAAACTTCATCTCCAGAGCTGCTCTGATAGTCACTTAACCAGTTTAACGCAGTTTTGTTTGAGGAAGAAAAAAATAAAATAAAAATACTGTCAAATACACATTGAATCTGAAAGAAAAACTGAAAGACCTCAATGACAACCCGCCAAAATAAAAGTCCGGTTTAACTTGAAGAAATCATGACAGTCACAGAAATTAACAGTAACATTAGCAGTAAAAGAATATTGTGATAAATATCAATGTGTGTGTATGTGTGTGTGTGTATATATATATATATATAGTGATAATATTTTTGGCCATATCACCCAGCCCTACTGTATGAGTAGCATGTACATGTTCTATTTTATTAATTGATTTGTCTCCTTGTTTTACTTTTTCATATTTTATCAGATGAGTTTCATGATCTGAGGCCATGAGGACAGAATGACATCTGATGGCGGGTCATTGAAGTGAATTTGCATTTGCACGTTATTCTGTGACCTTTGGTCTATCTGTCAGATCGCAGGGAACCTGAGCAACGTGAAACAGACTCACATGACATGAACTCTGTTCAATTTAATTAAAGGGGGATTATTTCAAATGAATGAAATGACTCTGCCATTCTTCTGGCGCTTTGGAAGCAGACGGATGCTGGAACAATCAAATGAATTGAATTTTGTGACACATCTGCTCGATTTCAAACACTGTGAGTGAACGAGGACCAATGAAATGAAGATGAAGAGAACAATTACTGCACGAAACATGCCACAGATGGCAGAGCGGCACGCCAGCCAGACACGAATATTCATTAATGAAGTGTTCTGAGTGTGTGTGTGTGTGTGTGTGTGTGTGTGTGTGACAGTGTTGCACGTCTGACTGCTCACAATCATTCCAGTGCAGTGAACACACGCACCCTCTCATGCGTTCAGATGATCTGTCATCTCTCTCTCTCTCATCAGCTTCTCTGCTTCTTCATCTCTGCTCTTTCTTCATCCTTTATCCTGTCTTTGTTTTATTATCCTGTTTCTTTTACTTTAACATCCATCACTCCATTTTTTTTTTCTGCTGTGGGGAAACCTATTAATATTCACCATCTATATGTCTGTCTGTGTATCCATCCATCCATCCATCCTAAATAACTGCATGCTAACACGCATCACCATACTGATCAACACACACACACACACTCGCCGAAATAAGCAATGGTCAGATACACAACCTCACACTTCTCCAAACGGAGAGTTACAAAACTTTCTGCAATCACACTCAATCTCGACTGTTTGCTGAAGCGCAGGTCTCAGGGGCAGGCAAACATGAGTCCATGCAAACACACACACATACACACACACACACACACAGATGTACATGCTTGATGTGACATGCATTTCACGCTGACTCTTCACGCTGACAGGCAAACAGACATAATGGACTCAACAAACCAGAAAGGCAACAAGAACACAAACAGCCCGGTGAAAAATGCACAAACTCTGGTGCAGCATGGGAGATACTTCAGGATGTTTGGGCAACGAGGTGATTTATGTGATTTCTGCAGTGAATCTGGCTCATCTACTGTGTGTGTGTGTGTGTGTGTGTGTGTGTTGAAATACCTGTGTTTCTTTCAGAAGGTCATGTGTGCAGCACCGTTGCCAAGACAGTGTTTGTTCCTGACTGAGTGTGTGAGTTTTTGTGTGTGTGTTCAGTGGTGTTGGATGACATGATCTTTAGAAAATGTGACTTTGTGGTGTGTGTGTGTGTATCCGTGTGTGTTTGACCCTCTGCAGGCTGCATTGTGCCGCTGTTAGTTTAAGGGTGACTTGCTAGAATGTAAATGAGAGCGAACAAAGCGAGCCGTGAGCGACGTGAGATGCTTTAGAGAACAAGACACAAAGAGAAACTCTTACTAGGGCACTACAAAAACTGCTGACTACCAGCACACTAGTGTTGACACTGAGACAGTGAGTGAGTCGGCTCACCGCTGTGTCTGCATTGATAAATTGTATATAATATATATATATATCCCTACATATCCCTCATAACTCCATCATGCCTCATAACTGTTCTTTTTATTTTAAATTTAATTTATCATTTTATTTTAGCTTAAGTTGCAGTTTTTGCTATTTTTTGCATCTTTGTTCATTTAAATTTGAATGAAATATTACTTTGCATTCTTGTTATTTTACTTGTCAGTGTTATTTTATCAATGATTTTTTTTATTATTAATATTAGTGGTTTACTCAACTTCTCATTTTATCATATATTATTGCTATTTTATTTGTCAATATTACTGGTTTATCTGCAGTTCACTATCGATATTCATTTTGTTGTATTTGTGTTCATATTTCTTCAGCTAATAGTTTACTCTGTTCACATTTTATTGAACTTTGTTACTATTATGGTGTTACTCCATTTGCACAATGAAATTAAATGTAGTAAATTTTATTGTAATATAATTTTGCATTATTGTTATTTTATTTCTTAAAATGTTCCTGGTATTACTGGTTCACTTTATTTGCACTATTGATATTTTATTGGATACAATATTTTATTATTGTTATTTTGTTTTATTTTTAACATATACAGTTATAAATTAAAATAATTTTGTATTGCTGTTGTTTTATTAGTTAATATTATTGGTTTACTCCCTTTGCCCTACTGATATTTATTTTAATGTATATTTTACTATTGCAAGTTTATTTTAATTTGCTATCAATAATGTTTCACTCATTCCCGTTTTATTTACATTTGTTTTGTTAAATTAAATTAAAAGGCCACATTCATGCAACCATAACCACACTGTCTGGCTGTACTCAAGAGTGTATTTTATAACTGAACTGCTTTGACTGATTAGTTGCACTGAACATGCGTGTGTTTTAATGTGAGACTCACAGAGACACAGATATGAGCTGCGTTTCATCTGAAGGGTTTAAATGTGTTTCGTGAGAGAGAACAAAGGACGTGAGAAACAGAAAGCGGATCTGTGAACGAGAGGAAGAGGAAGAAAAGAGTGAGATTAAAGCTCAGTGGAGATGAAAGCTGATCTCTGCCACACCTTCTCTTCTCTGTGTATCTGTCCATCCATAACCTTCACTTCACTGCAGTTCATTCAGACTGTTGAAAAGTGCAGGATATAAATCATCTTTCAGAGCTCAGAGCATGTGAAATGATTTCTGTCTCAGTTTGATCTCCTTGTAATGTTGTTGCTGAAGAAACAGCTGAGATGTTGAGTTGAGGTGCTCTTCTCCGTGTGTTGTCTGTGGTGTTTCTCCAGCGGCTGGAGCTCGAGATCTTCACACAATGTTTGGAATATTTAGAATGTTCACTGATCACGGAACCTTCAGTCTCCTTCAGAACCTTCCACACACACTTCCACTGCTTTACACATATTCATAAGAAAAATGAACTATAAAACACACCTGATTTTTTTTTCTTCTTTCTTTCCAGACATCTAGACATCTCATCTGCCTGTGAACAAACAAAAGTCTGTTCCTGTATCACATCATCCTGCAGGAAGTGACATCAGTTTGGAGGGAAAGCAACAGCACAAACATCAGTGAGTGTTACTAATGGATGCCATTAATGATGTTCATCTGTCGATCGTAAAGCATTCTGATTGATCTGGTTACTCAAATAACAGTTTGATAAGATCAGAGGACTAAAAATACTTGAAGTGGCATCCTTGAGTAAATGATCAAGCTATAGTTTATGAAATTGAAGTGGCTTGACCAGTTCATATTACTAAAGTCTGTTTACATTTATAGAAGTGCTCATTTAAATGATAAAACAAGCACATTTCAAAAGTTATAAAGCTTAAAATGTATGCATTACAGCCGCGACTCACCTCATTGTGCTGCATGTTTACAGATATCTCAGAAATACAAATGGTATTTTGCTTATTTCTTTCAAAAAATATCTTCTGGCAATCTGAAAAAATCCATGGAAATGGAAGGTCTATCCCAGGGCATCGTGGGATGCAATGGTCTGCATTTTTGTTCTGTTGTGTATGCAAATATCACATAAGATCACATATAGTACATCATCTGGTTATTCAGTGCGTATTGAAAACATATATTGTCATTGTTTATGCTGCTCTTCTGCTGCAGCAGTAATGGCTGTTCATTAAATAGCGGTTTTGTGTTTTCTCAGTGATTTTCTGTGCTGCTGAAGCTGATCATGTAGTGCTTTCTCTGTTGATCTGAGTGCAGTCGTGTGTGTGTGTGTGTGTGTGTGTGTGTGTGTGCAGCTGCAGCATGGCTCTCTTGACCTCTTGACAAGTACACACTTGACCTGATCTGGAGAGATTTTTTAAATCTCATGCAATAAGATACAGCAGGGCTGAGTCTGAAGACGTCTGTCCTGTTTCAGGAGATTCTGCTGCACTTTAATGAGCAAATGCTGCTGAGTAAATGTGTGTGTGTGTGTGAGAGAGAGAGAGTCTGATGTCACACTAATGTAGGTCAGCCACTAATGTGGTGATGTCACTGCCTGCGAAATCACCCTCAGCCAATCAGACGAGAGAGATGAGCAGGAAACCAGGCTTGCCTTTTCCAGAGCTCTGCAGCTGTTCACACACACACACACACACACACACACACACACACACACACCTGCTGCTAATGTGTGAAACAGTGTTTGGTATATCAGTAATAGTTTTCTTAAATGTATATACATTTTTAAAGTATTAAATTCATGTGTGTGTGTGTGTGTGTGTGTGTGTGTGTGTGTGTGTGTGTGTGTATTAGTGCTGTCAAATGATTGATCGCAATTAATCACATCCAAAATAAAAGTTTTTGTTCAGATATGTGTGTACTGTGTATATTTATTATGTATATATAAATATAAACACACACACGTATATATTTAAGAAAATATGTTGTGTTCATATATTAAATATATTTGTATATAATACCAATTATATGAAGATAAATATATACATGTAAATATATACTGTATGTGTGTGTCCTTTCATATACATAATAAATATACACAGTACACAGACATATATAGTTTTAACAAAAACTTTTATTTTGGATGTGATTAATCGTTTGACAGCACTAATATATATATATATATATATATATATACTATCTTGTTTTTTTTTTTTTTTTTTTTTTTTAGCTTGTCCCTCAAAATATTGTCCACCCTGTTATATTCTATCACTGGCCCTTTAAATGAAAGTTGGAAAAAGGAAATTACAGCTTTTCAAACAGATGACATAATTTCCTTGAAGGGAAAACAACCGGGGAAGGTGAGTGAGAGCCTCTGTCTTGTTTTACCTATTTTTATCTTTCCAATCTGATGTGGTCAACTTCAATATGTCCATATATATATAAATATATTTATACTTATAGTCAGAAAACAGGCTGGACACATTTAGTGTACACAGTGATAGTGACTGCAATTTATGTTTAAGTAGAAGAAGTCGTGCATTTAAACTTTTTTTTAATTTTAAATATTAAATTTGACATATAAGTATTTAAAATTGTTGTTCATTTGTCCCTTACAGAGTGGACATTTTTTGTCCTCCTTCACATTTAATTTGGCTTATAACTGCTTGAATTTATATACCTAAGTTTGTATATACCATATATTTATATATCAAAAATATTTTTGAAGTTTTTTAACTCCCTCATGATTACACAAGAGTTGATAAAAAAGGTGTTTTGTTTTTTGAGTGTTATGATGTCAACAAGCTACTGAATATCAGGAATTACCCATGTTTTTTTTGTTTTTTTTTGCAACATATTTTAAATATATTTTTTTATATACATGATCAACATCTTAAAACCATCTTAATCAAGTATCCATTATTTTTTTCGGAGTGTCTTTTTTCGCCTTGTTGGCAGAGACTATCTACACTGACTCCGCCCACCTCTGATTGGGATAGTCAATATTGCAAAATGGCATACAAATCATCAGTTTCAGTGGCGTAGATTGTAAGATGAGTGATTTTTGACGCAATCGACCAGAGATTGAATCCGCCTTTTGCCAAACTTTTTTTTCCTCCCTTTTCAAATCTCATATCACACCTGAAAGGCATTTATTTTCAATAAAAATTGTATCTATCGCTAAGAAAATATGCTATTTGCACCTAGTGTAAATATAATCTAATTGCTATTTACACTTAGTGCAATTAGCTGCTGTCTGTTTGTTTTTTATTTCTATTACTGTCTATCATTTGCAATGCATCATGGGATTGTAGTTTTTTCCTTCATTAAAGTTATAGTGATAATTCCCCCAAGAAAAAGATGCCAATTCTGTCATCATTTACTTGTCATTCCAAACCTGTATAGTTTCTTTTTTTCTGTTGAACTTAAAAGAGCGTATTTTGAAGAATATGAGTAACCAAACAGCTGCTGGTAGCCATTTACCTCAGCAGTATTTATTTCCATACTATAGAACTCATTGGCTACCAGCAGCTGTTTGGTTACTCATATTCTTCAAAATACGCTCTTTTAAGTTCAACAGAAGAAAGAAACTCTATACTGGTTTGGAATGACACAAGGATGAGCAAACATTTTTTGGGTGAACTTTCCCTTTAACGATCATTTAGCCAACACATTTAGTCTAAATCAGCTTTTCCAGCACAGCCCGTGACCTAAAATGCCCCCGTGTTCTAGAAACATCACCTCACAGAGAGAAATCCTTATCAAAATCAAAATAAAACTCCTTTTCCGGCCAAACGTCCGCCCACTGGGCTTCAAAGACGATGCCATTGAAACTGAGAAGTGTTTTTCCAGACCAGCTTGTGTGTGTTTGTGTTTGTGCACTCCTGCATTTATTGTGAGTAATTTTAGCCGGCGCTCACTGTGGTCTTTGGTGACGGGTCACATTGTTTGCTGTTTTCTATAGGGCACTTTAATTTAGTAGACACTGTGTATGACTGAAATAGTGGCACACTGTAAACAGTCTGCAGGTTTGAGTCATACACTACATCTACAGTTCAACAAAGCCACTTTCTTTCTCATTAATTCCAGACATGTTAACACGAGGAAAAAAGTAGTTTATAAGATTTGAAACTGAGTCCCAAAAAAGAACGAGGTTGATATGAAATCAAAACCGATTATTAGTCTGATTCAAAGGAGAATCCGAAGGCCGAATCCTGTCTGAGCGAGAGGAGGAGCTGGGGATGGAGGAGGGTAATCAGTTATTAAGCAACATGAAAGCAGCTGATAATACTGAAGGAACTTATATGTATATGGGTGCTGAGAAAGGTTTCGGATTGTGTAGACGTGGATCAGCTTGGAGTTAGCTGATGCACACGTGACTCACGGGACCTGCCAAAACTAACACTATGCTACGCTTATTATTATTATTATTATTATTATTTTAAGTTTTATGATTATTTAAATCTCTACTATTATTATGATTATTTTCATCTCTAATATGAGTTTGCCACGAAAATAGCATTTTCTGCTGATATGAAATGAATGAATGAATACATAAATAAATAATACAAAAATTATATTATTTTATATATATATATATATATATATATATATATATATATATATATATATATATATAAAGTGAAGTCTTTATCAGATATTTAACTAAAAATGCTCATATATTTGTTATTATATTGTTTTAAGACAATATTATTAATAAATATTTTTAATATTATTGTTTGTTTTTATTTATAGTTTTATTGTTATGATAATTTTAATTCTAGAAATGATCTACAAATCTACAAATAATCAAACCAAAAAGAAATGACAAGTTAAAAATGTAGATTTTTTTAAATCAATTTTTAAACTGAAATTTCTTACATAATTGTTAATGTTTTAATATAATTGTTAATTGTTAATAAAACTGTTAATGTTATAACACACACACACACACACACACACACACACACACACACACACACACACACACACACACATATATATATATATATATATATATATATATATATATATTCATTTGTGCTTTATTGTCATTATGATTAAATAAATACATAAAGCCACATAAGTTTGAATCAATGGGTGCCGCTGGTGTTTTAAACATCCATTTTTCACTATCCAATCGATTCCCAAAGGATAAAAGCAGGTTCCTGAAATGTTTTTAGTTGAATCATCTATTTCACACTGCCTTTACAACTCCACTGATTTCAAATGGCTGGTGATCATCCGTCTAAAGTTGAGATCAATTGAGCTTTGGCTGTGCTAACACTCTGACCTTCACATTTGCTGATTAATGATCATGTCAGAGCTTCAGCTGGGCTTTCAGAAAACCGACTTCATTCCTGCATGATTTCAGACTCTTTTCACTCCTACAAAGCTAATCTGTCGATCACCACTGCTCCAGCAGAGCGCAGATGTCACATTATGGAAATAAAAAGGGCTTCACGTTGATTCAAAATGTGCACAAGCAGCCATTTCGTCTTTTGCACATCGAGTTAATCTTATTGATATGTTCAAGTGTGTTGGAAAAACAACTGCTTTCTGTTATCAGGTTTAACACGAGTCTCTCGTAAGTCATGAAGAAAAGGCACATGGTGGCTAGCAGATGTTGTTTTTCAGCTCAAATCCTGAGGTCAGTTAAGTGTTATCTTCCGTAAAGGTTCACGTTGTGCAACAGGGAACGGAAGTTCCCATATAACTGCATTAAAGGGGGCCGTAAGACCCTGAATATTTCCCAACATGCTCCTGGACTGACTGAACCCACTGAACTGAGCTCTACACGTGGCTTAGTGCTTTTTGGGGGGGACTTTGCCTGTCGCTATATGGGCTGCAAATGATATCAAAGTTTACCATGATTTGACTACAGTAAGACTAACTGAAACTGCAATTTGAGAAGCAATGTAAATTTAGTGAGTGAGTGATGCCTTGTTATTACACCTGGTAGCTGTAAAACTGATAATAGCAACACTTTGGGTTCAGTGTAGATTAATAACCATCTGGATGTGAATGCAATCTGATAGCATGACAAGAATCAAGTTTATAACTGTCCTCAATAACCTTTCAATACAGACATGGTCAAAGGTAGGCTAATACCCAGAATTCAGTTTATCTTTTGGTACAGATTTTTAATGCTGTCTGCGTGACAACTCAATGCAAATCTGCTGTTGTATTTCACTCATTAGACAAACTGTATGAAACATGAATAGGGTAATTAATATGAATCTGCATGCAACATTACAGTTTCAGTTAGTCAAACTTTTATATTCAGCCTCTATGTTCGAAAAAAAAGCACTTGTTTTGCTGCATTGTTTTGATATACTTTTACTCCTATAGAATATATTTTATAGAAAGCTACTGATAATAGTTGTTAATAGCCTGCTAGTCTGATGTTGTCACTTTTTGTCTTAATACAAATAGGCTACCACGGTTACTATGGTATTTTATTTATTTATTTATTTATTTATTTATTATTATTATTTTTTTTATTTTTTTATTTTTTTACCTGACAGAGAAATGGTTATGATAAAGTGTCTTTTTAAAGAGATTTGAATAATTCTGTACAAATATAGGCTACTCTCCATCAGTAGCTCTTCTGGACTGCCTGGGAGCGTCCACTTTTCCATTCGTTTCTACAAATCACTCGTCGAACCCATTTTGCATATCCTGTGCATTTCTGCCAGAAATTAGAGATTAGTGTATTTATATCTTCTGACGCGGCCCGAATCACACGGAGCTCTTGCTCAAGACTGCGGCGCAGCAGTAACCAGAACCTTGGAATGTGAACGCGTTTTGTTCCACCAGGCGATTCAACAACGGGAGCGAACCATTGCCAAAAACAGGGGGAGACGAATTTATAAGAGCGGGCTTTCATCGACTTTTAGCGTCTGTTTATCGATATGTTGATCGGTTTGTGGCAGGAATAGATATCGTAACACATCCACCACACAACAGACCTCAAAACACCTCATTATCAGCGACTCGAGCTCCATAGCTGATTTTGCGCTCCCCATCCATAACTCCGGTCGACTTATTTGATTGACGGGTCCATATTTTTTTGTACGATTTTTTTTCTGTGGCTCCAGAAAGGACAAAAACGGGGTAATACAGACAGAGAGGAAAAGAGGGAGAGAAAATAACAAACGCTGCTGGAAAGAAAGTGCGAGCTCAAGAGCGCTGGGAGCGTCCCAGGGTCAAGACTTTGAAAAATACATATATATTTCACAGACAAAGGAGTGTCGACTTTTGCTCATTTCTGTATTTTAGGGAAATTGGGCACGCCGACATCATAATAATTTTGCATAAGAGGTAAGTGCAATTTCTTAAGGCTTTATAACTGCATATATATATATATATATATATATATATATATATATATATATATATATATATATATATATATGCATGCAATATTAAGTTACGCTTGCCTATGTGCGCATTAATGTTTTTAATGCATGCAACAATGCCTATAACTGCCGGTTGCACAATGGAATAAAACGTAAATATTCATAGACCATAAATGCTGTTAGAGCCGTAAGTATCCGTTTTAAACGACCAACGAGACTTAATCTGTTCCAGCGGCTGGAAACTTGTGAAAATAAAGCAGCATTAAATCCAGCTTGCTTAATATGAGCCATGAATGCATAAAGCCTGTCCTTTAGGTTGCGAGCATTGAAGAACCAGCCCACATTTCTCCAAGAGTTTTTGGTGGATTTATGGGCTGTGAGTGCGCAAACGTTACTTAACACGAGCTACTTAACACGAGCTGTCAGTTTACTAGTGGTTTAACTCATGGTGGTCTTTGTTCGTGGATTGTGCAAATCTTGCGCAGGAGACATGCGTACGTGTTGCATTTTGTTGATGTGAAGTTGAATTTTAAATGCAAAGCGCTGGCTCACGTACCGGGCTGCGCCTCCAGCGGTGGGCTTTTCCGCGCTTCTGCAGAGCTCTGTTCATTTACGCGCCGTGGCTGTGGAGAATGTGTGCCAATGTCAAAGAGAGGTGTATGGAGTCAAAACAGGGCCACTTATACTTGCTAAAATAATAGAAGTTTTGCAAACAAAGATAAATAATTGCAAAAGAAAATGAAGTATTATATGTCTTCAGTGAGCCATATAGCCTTTAAAGGGATAGTTTCCCCCCCCCCCCAAAAAAAAATGCAATGTTGCCATTTACTCTTCACACTATTGAGCTCCAAAACGCACCATAAAACTAGTTTATATGACTATATTCCATGTCTTCTGAAGTCAAATGATAGCATTGTGAGAGTAACGTCAAATTTCACTCATATGTTTGCAGAAAATTTTCACAAGACTTAGTAATTAGTAAGGGTGCTCTAACCTTAAAATTATATATTAAATCTATATATATTACAATTTTTGTGCCATGCATTGCTATGGCTCAAAGAGTGCTCCCTTTATAATTACTAAAAAGCTGTCATGTAAATTTTAATCAGCATGTTTCATCTCAATGGTAATTGTTTACATAATGACTTGCTCCGCCTCTGAAACAACTTTTCTTTTCAGTTGATGTCATCAATCCCTCTTGTTTTTCAGCCCCTCCCCCCTTCCAACTACCTCTCATGCAACATCTGAGTTCTGGACGTAAAAAAACCCATTGATTTTCTCCATCGTGGTAGTGATTTTGAACTTACATAATCGCTAAAGACAGACCTACTGTGAGCTACAAGCTTGTACAAGCGTTTTACTTTTCAGTCTGGTCCTCACACAAAGCTGGCATATGGCTTCGAATGACTTGGAATATAGTGCCTAGTTGTATGGACTACTTTTTTGGTCTTTTTTGTGCTATTTCGAGCTTGACAGTGTGAATCACCTTCCATTTATGTCTCCTTTTATCCTCTGCAGAAAAGCAGAAAGACATACAGGCTTGTAACAACATGAGTGCGAGTAAGTTACATAACTTCACGTTTTAGGTGATCTGTCCCTTTAAAGACACAGAGTCTCTTAACATGAAGTCCCTGCTTTCTTTTAAAACATTTCAGCTGTTCAGACTGATGTACGAGCAGCTGGTCTCAGGACTCTGGCCACTCATTTTGAGTCTGGTATTCTAAGTTGTTTGGGTTCTTTTCATGGGTTGGGCTTGTAAGGTAAAGAGAATTTCAACTCCTCCTTCACAGACGCAGACCGCACCAGAGCTGCACTCCAGTGTTGTTCTTGTGGTCTGTGCTGTGTATTGAGTGATTGTACAGCACTCTGTGTACAACACATATTTACTACATGAGCGATGATCAGAAGAAGAGATATTTTTAGACTG
Organism: allo-octoploid hybrid of Carassius auratus x Cyprinus carpio; assembly: GCA_024542945.1. NCBI lineage: Eukaryota > Metazoa > Chordata > Actinopteri > Cypriniformes > allo-octoploid hybrid of Carassius auratus x Cyprinus carpio. Next base: position 283,496 of record JANHFF010000261.1, read on the forward strand.
ACTCAGTATAGTGTAATGACTGTAGGAAAACCATCTATCTGTCAGCAAACTTTCATTTATTACTGGTATTTATAATTTGCTTGTTCTTACTTTCTATCTAACGTTTTATCATTCCAACATTCATTATTTTAATGTCCGATCTATTGTTATTTTTTTCTATCTATCTATCTATCTATCTATCTATCTATCTATCTATCTATCTATCTGTAGTTCAATCGTTCTATCTATCTATCTATCTATCTATCTATCTATCTATCTATCTATCTATCTATCTGTCTGTCATCTGTCTGTCGGTCTGTCTGTCATCTGTCTCTCGGTTTGTCTGTCATCTGTCTGTCTGTCGGTCTGTCTGTCATCTGTCTCTTGGTTTGTCTGTCATCTGTCTGTCTGTCTGTCATCTGTCTGTCAGTCTGTCTGTCATCTGTCTGTCTGTCTGTCATCTATCTGTCTGTCTGTCATCTTTCTGTCTGTCTGTCTGTCTGTGATCTGTCTGTCATCTGTCTGTCTGTCTGTCATCTGTCTGTCTGTCTGTCATCTATCTGTCTGTCTGTCATCTTTCTGTCTGTCTGTCTGTCTGTGATCTGTCTGTCATCTGTCTGTCTGTTTGTCATCTGTCTGTCTGTGTCTGTCTGACTGTCATCTGTCTGTCTGTCTGTCTGTCATCTCTCTGTCTGTCATCTGTCTGTCTGTCTGTCTGTCGGTCTGTCGTCTGTCTGTCTGTCTGTCGGTCTGTCTGTCATCTGTCTGTCAGTCTGTCATCTGTCTGTCGGTCTGTCTGTCATCTGTCTGTCGGTTTGTCTGTCGTCTGTCTGTCTGTCTGTCATCTGTCTGTCTGTCTGTCTGTCGGTCTGTCTGTCATCTGTCTGTCTGTCTGTCTGTCTGTCTGTCGGTCTGTCGTCTGTCTGTCTGTCGGTCTGTCATCTGTCTGTCGGTTTGTCTGTCGTCTGTCGGTCTGTCTGTCATCTGTCTCTCGGTTTGTCTGTCGTCTGTCTGTCATCTGTCTGTCATCTGTCTGTCATCTGTCTGTCTGTCATCTGTCTCTCGGTTTGTCTGTCATCTGTCTGTCTGTCTGTCTGTCTGTCAATCTATCTGTCTGTCTGTCATCTTTCTGTCGGTCTGTCTGTCTGTCATCTGTCTGTCTGTCATATGTCTGTCTGTCTGTCTTTCTGTCTGTCTGTCTGTCATTGAATATGTGTATAAGAGTATAAAAGCACAAACACAGAATAAGTGTAATATTCCCAGGTGTCATTGCAGTGAGAATGATGAGAAGAGTACGGGTGAAACAGACAAATGAACAGTCTCTGAGGTGACGCTGCAGACTTGTGTATTTTGTGGCTCTGCTCCTGGTGGTACAAAGCTCCCTCTGTTCCCACACATCCTCCAAGCCTTCAGCTCCAGCTATTTTTGCTCTCTGTGGGTTTCTCTCCCCATTCATTCACTTACCTCGCTCTGCCCTCTTTAGCTTATACATCTGAAGGAAGAGGAGAAATACTGGTTTGTAGGTAGATTTGAACCTAGATTTGTAAGACCAGTATCTTGAGTGGGATGAAATGTTTTGGTATTTGAGATTCGGACTGTGTATTACAGGATATCCATGATATATTTGCTATGTTGTCGACATAAAATTAACAGTCATTGTAAATATCACAATCACTGCAATGGACTTTTAATTTTCCTAATTAGACTGGTTGTGTGATCCTCCCTTGTCTTGTGACTGGTGTCTATACGATTGATAAAGGTAGGGTAGGTGATTTCGGAAGGCTAGCAATAGCAAGCTTGCTTTGAAAGCATAAGATCCCTCCCTCCCTAGCATCTCTGACATAAACTTCAGGAACATAAAAATATATAAAGTTAGAAATTTTCATTAAAGGTGGGGTAAGCAATTTTCCAAAAACGCTTAAGAAAACTGATTCAGGCCAAGTAGCAAAACAAACTTGTACCCAATCAACAGTAAGGGGCGTGTCTACTCATGATGTGGAGGAGAGAGCGTTCAGTGCACAGGACTGACATTAGCCGAGCCAAGTGACAGAAAGATAGAGATGGTGGATAAAAACAAAAGAGGAAAATGTCTGCGGAACGAAAGAAGGCTTAAGGCAAGAATTAGGACCTGTGTAAATATCGGATCAGCTTTCCAGCGCTGGAGAGAACTCAAGAAATTCTGTAAAAAACGGTCAACGGTAAAAAAAAATTCAGTTGAGCGGTGCTATTACCAGCACCTCTTTTTTTCCACTTCAAGCACTGTTCATATCATTAAAAAAGATTCAGTGCCAGTCTGTGGAAAATATGCTTTGATTTTTACTGTTTTTTTTTTTTTTTTTTTAATTGGTTTTTAAATTTTAATTTTTTTTTTTTTTTTTTTTATTAATCTAATTGGTCACAATGAAATAAACAACCTGCTAATTGAAAACAGTCACCCATTTGAGCTAATTCAGAGTAAATATATAAATACTGATACACACTGATCAGTGGCTGAAAATAGACTGAAAATGTTATAATACTGTATATATATATATAAAACCCAGCCATATTTGAGAAATATTATGTAAATTAGTTGTCATGGCTTGTTGTAACCAGTCATTAATTAGTGCAACTGACTTAATAATGACAGTTTTGGGGTGATTTGACTCCGCCTACATGTTGCTTTTGGCTGTAGAGTTGTTTTGTGACTGTTATGCTGTGAAAGCAATTCCAGAAAATCATTTTGATGCAGCGTTAGCTTGAAAACACTTTCTTGTTTTGTCTTGCTTCTTGTGGACTGCGTGTTACGTTATGAAACACTGAAGCGGTGCACAATTCTGGGTAAACTGAGAGTTTACATAAGCGAAGGAGTTCGAGGCATTTCAGTGATGTCACATCCTCATGGCCGTGGTCATAGATTACATTTGCATAAAAAGATCTGGAGTTTTTCTGTGTCGTGTCCAAATGGTGACGAGCCTCCAGCGTGAAGGTTGTTCCAGGAGTGAGTGTGTTGGTAAAAGAACATCTTGTCTTTCAGTGATGTGGCTCTTTAATGATGCACTTCAGCTACGCAAGGACACTTAATCACGTCGAATGTTTCATTCTTTGTAATGAGCCGAGTCATTGTGCTTTACTGAAGAATCACAAGTACACGCTGAGCCATAATGATAGAGAGAATGCCAGTTATTTGATGAAATTCACCAAGAGTGACGAGAGTGAGATTTCTTCATACTGCTGGAGAAAAAGACATGCATGATACAAATAGATATATGGGTGGATAGATAGATAGATAGATAGATAGATAGATAGATAGATAGATAGATAGATAGATAGATAGATAATAGTGGTTGTAGTGAATCCATCAGAGGTTTGGCTGCTCTTTTCCAGCTGGACTGATGAATGTGGCTCATCGCTGTGGGAAACACACGAGTGAAGGAGCAGCAAAACAACACTGAGCGCTTTGGCGTCTCTCCGCGTCTCCATGGTGGCTCCTGCAGCTCATTCTCTTTTCTTTGTCATTGAAACTTTGAAAATGAACAAACACAAAAACAAAGCCAAGAATAAACGGATAAACACACACACACACACACACCGCCCAGATCTGCTGCGAGCTGCAGCAGATGGGAGGTGATTACTTATTATTAATACTTTCTCATTTCAGGATGTGTCTGTGTTACCAATTCAGTCATGTCAGTGTGTGTGTGTGTGTGTGTTAGTGAGCCATTAAGTATTACAGTCAACACAGGTGCTCAGGTGTTTGTGCTCGATTCTTTACCAAAAACCAAAACTATAATGCACTAATAAATGTATTTGTTAATGGTATTGCATATTTTGCTTTATACAGAGAAGCTTAAAGATTTTAGTCATAAGTTAAAGTATCTGAAAGTAAACAAAGTTGTGCTCATTTAATCAGAGCTGGAGATCAGAGCATTTCACACTGATGCTTGGTGTAGTTCATGGGGCTCTAAAGTCAGTAGTATCTGGTGTAAATGTGCTGTTTGTCCTCACAGCAGTGTCTAACGGCTCTTGCAGAGGTTTAGTTTAGTCAGCGCTGGTTTGACGATTTCTGCTTCTCATCTTCTGGCAGTGCATCATTAAAACAAGCAGGGCATTTTTAAAGTCAGGCCAGTCCAACCTCTATCAGTTATTGAGTCTCTCAGCAGCAGAGAAAGATGATGAAAATGCATTTACAGTCTGGAGCCTATCTCTTTATAGCTCATTCAGAGTCATAGTATGAGCATACTTTCTTGTTTTGTATATATATATATATATATGGTCGCCATGATTTTGCCAAGTCATGTTCCTGGATCAACATTATTGTCCAAAAATATAGACTTAACCCAATCCCTACCCCTAAACCTAACCCTACCCATAATCTATTCCTAAAATCAGTGGGAAATGATAGCTGATTAACAAGAGTGTGGAGCACCTAACCCAGATAGTAAGCCTAAAACAGATGTTTCCTGAAAAGTTATCCCTCAATTCTGATTGGTTTACTGTAATGCTGTTCCAGGATCAACAAGGATATTGATCCAGGAACATGTTGTACTTGGTGCAATCACACTCGCCATATATATATATACATATAGCAATTGTTTAAGTTCAAGTTCAGTAAGCCTATTTTTTTTTAAATATTATTATTATTATATCTATTATATTTTTTTATTCATTAACAATTTTTACACTTTTAAAGGTTTTATTTTATTTTATTTTATTTTTTTTGCATTATTTTATTTAACTTTAAATTATTGTTTTACCTTTGAGGAGGTACCTTTACAGCTTTTTGAGCATTTTTGTCCCTAAAGCAGAGTAAACCCACACAAACATGCACTATTTCTATTGATTGATTGATTGATTGGCTGTACACCACATTAAACTCTAGATTTGACCTCTCCACACAAACTCTTTGCGGGTGTTTTCTGAAGCAGCTCGAGGTCTCTCAGGGCGTCTCAGCCCAACATGGCTGAACTCTTGAAATAGCACTCAGTTAACACACACTTAGCAGTAACGTCACACTACACCGTCCTCAGCTCTGGGTCTCAACAACAACAATGTTCCTCCAAATGGCCATGAGACTAACTGAGGTTGTTTCTCTTTTCTTTACATACATGCTTTCTTGATTGACAGTACGATGATTACATAAAATTGACATGAAAATGTGATCATCAATCTCTGTCGTATTGTTTTTGTATGTTTTCCAAACATTGCTTGAGGTTTGCGTAGGTGCTCGGCAGTCACATGTGGCCTGACATCTTGAGTAAAGTAATCCACACTGATATACAACTGCTGGCCCGAGAATAGCGCGTCGCAACATATCCCAGTGTCCTTTATCCTAACTCCTAAAAATACAGCCCAACCTCTAAACGTGTCCTGCCCTACTACCACACTGAAACTCAACCTGCTGATTTCTAGAGACACTTGGTACTGTAGGTCTGCAACATGAGTTTCTTCCTCAGTATTTTTGTGTTTTTCAGTAAAATATCTAAACATTTTTCCATCAACATCCATTTTGTTGAGAAGGCATTTCCTGAGGAAGTTTCTGATTCAAATAAGCTTGTTTTCCCTTTGAATTGTGTTTATTTTTCTGACCCCACTGGAAGATATTTTTTTTTTTTTGTTTCAAGCATTCATTTAATTGAGTATTTTTTTTTTTTTTTTCCTAGAAAACAATACTTTATAGCTTGTCATTTTACTTCTCAGTACAAAAATGATAGATAGTTGGAAATAAAAGAAGGATTTATTGTACAGAGAGCTTAAACACTTTTATGGTGCAAACTGGATAAACAGAATAAAGAAAACATGCATTCAATACTTAAAAAAGAAGAAGAAGAAGAAGAAGAAAGTACAAACATATTTGTTATTGAGATGCAGCCATTGTAAAATCAAGGTGAAATTGTGTGACCTATTATTAAGCTCTGGTAATTCTCATTTCTCTCTGCGATTATGTATGTAATCAGTGTAAAAACGATACACACCCTGCTCATATCGGTGTAATCCTGTAAATATTAGTTCTGGATACACCGAAGCACACAGCATCCTCAGCTCTTGCTGAATCATTGTTTGGGTCGACGACACACAATCCTCTTCCAGCCTCCTGTCCTCAGCTTTGATTGAAACCCTCAGTATCCGTGCATGCTACAGTCAGCTCCTCACACCTGTACCCACAGCAAACTCAGAACTGATCTCAGATCAGCACAGAAGGACTGCATCTGATGTCAGTTTGCTGTAGTCATGACATGTCATCTTCTTTAGCTCTGTTTTCTTCACTGGATGTCAACTGTTGACTTGTTAGTGTTTGTTAAGTCAAGCATCTCTGTTAGTATTATATTACTATAATGATTTAATCAAATCCTCTCATTACAAAAGGGATTTCCATCCTCAGTTGCTTTCCAGAATCCAAAGATCTAAACTGTATAAATGAATAAAAAAATATTAGGACAAAAAAAAACAAATGCCTTGTTAAACTATAATTTTTATGTAAATGATGACGCACACATAATACTAAAAAGTAAAAATTATTGCAAAGTCATTAGCAATTATTACATAAGTCATAATTATGGCAAAAATTCAAAATTATGGCAATTACGTCATTATGAGATAAAATGTCATAATTACAAAAAAGTTGAGATAAAAGAAAAGAAAAATAAGTGACGTACAAAGCCATTACGAGATTTAAAAAAAAGAAAAAAAAAAAATCTAAATTGACAAAAACTCCCATTGTGACAAAAATTCATTATCAAATAAAATGTCATAATTATGAGATAAAAAGCCTAAATAGGCATAATAAAAACACAAATATCCATTGTTTTTACATTTTTATCTAACTTTTTTTTATCTCACAATTATGATTTAGTATGTCAAAAGTTTGCTCATTTATCTCATAATTATGATTTATCCAAACATGATATTTTTCTTGCAGTATGTGGCAGAAATTGGCTTTCATACACAAGACGTAAATGATGCAAGATAAGACGCCTTGTTTTCTGAGAAACTGAAACAAGTTTATAATTAAATCAAGCAAAAATATCTGCCAGTAGGGTCAGAAAATTACACTTTTTTCCCTTTGATTTCTGCTGATTTTTCTGACCCTGTTGGCAGATATGTTTTCTTGTGTAAAGCTAAATCTTTAACTTTGCTGTCATGAGCGACGGAAGAGAAACACTTTCCTTTGGCATTCCTGCATTTATTGATGATGTGCTGGCACAAAAACGGAGAGAAAGACATGAAAACAGCAGCGTGCTTGCCAGCGGAGTTGTTTTTGAAGTCTGGCATAAGCAGGCCATGAGAGAGAGACAGTTCAGTAACAGGGCCAGTGATTGTGTAACCGCTAACATCTCCGCATATACCTTTTTTCTTCCTGTGTGTCTGTGTTATTTCCTCAGCCATGATAAAGTGATTCAAAAATGATTGGCCCTTTTCTAAACTCTACCATTGATGGTTTGGAGTGAAAATATAAGAGTCTTGAGTTATACAGACATTCAAATGTTTGGGGTTGATAAGATTTAATTAAGAAGTCTCTTTTGCTTACCAATGCTGCAGAAATACAGTTAAAACAGTAAAACTGTGAAATATTATTATAATTTCAAATAGCAATTTTCTATGTGAATATATGTGATGCGCAGCTGTATTTTCAGCATCATTACTCCAGTCTTCAGTGTCACATGATCTTCAGAAATCATTCTAATATTTGCTGCTCAAGAAACATTTCTGATTATTATCAATGTTGAAAACTGCTTCATATTTTATAGCAAATTTGAACTTGAAATTATTTTTCAGGATTCACAGATACTAGACAGTTCAAAACAACAGCATTTATTTGAAATGTAAATCTTTTTGTAACAGTATAAATGTCTTTTGCTTTTGATCAATTTAATGTATCCTTGCTGAATAAAAGTATCAATATCTTAAAAAAAAAAAAAAATAATAAAAATACCCCAAACATTTGATCAGTTTCAGTCATTACAAGGTTGGCTTACACAGTTTAACTGCACAAACAAGCATTGTTTTTCATTCAACGTGCAGATGTAAATATACTGATATTCACAACTATAACATCTGTGAATGCTGTAAAATAATATTTAGTATGATTGTGCAACATTTCTGTCAAAACAGCAGCTTAGATGTGTGGATAGAAAGGCTTATTTATGTTTGTTCCTGGCACTGTTTTCCTCATCAGTGCTGTTTAATATGGTTTTAACTAACTCAGTCACGTCATTTGGGTCTCATAGGGCTTTGAAACAGAGAAATCTTTGTCAAAATCAAATGTGTTGCACAACTTCCCGCTGCTTTGGCCTGCGCGGTCAAAACCAATGAACTCGCTGTTTGTGCAGATACAGTATATGTGTGTTCTTCTTACATGCATTTAGTGTGATTTTGAAGTCCCATGCTAAATGATTAATTTGAATAGGCTGTTTTGATCAAAAATACACTACATGACAGAAGTAAAACGAGTTGTGGATCCTGTGAATGTCAACTTTTGAAACACTTTCAGCTGTTCACTGTTTTCCAGTCAGATTTCAGCATGAGAAACATTCAGCGTCTTTTACAGTGCAGGGCGTGATTTGAATATAATCTGCACATTCGGAGCGTATTAGAATGTCTGGTTTGCACTGGAGTCAGAAGAGAGACGGGCTGTGTGTCATAACTGAGCGGCTGGAGGCTCGTATCGATCCGTTCGCTCCTGCACATCATCCATTAGAGTCTGTCAATAGACTCGTGGCCTGCTTTCACTTCTCTTTCTCTCTCTAATCAACTCCAGCCGTCTCTTCAGAAGCAAACTGCATTTGGTTGGTGCTGTTTTCGTCACTGCTGATTGGAGTCATGAGACTTTGTGGCTTGGAATTTTAACAGTGTGTGTGTTCATGGAGTTCATTTTAACGGCTTCAAGGGTGAATTATATTTCACCAAAAAAAAAAAAAAAAATAATAATAATAATAATAAAAAAATAAATAATAATAATTAAAAACTACAGAAAAGTAGGAAATCATATTTAGCATTAATATATGAAAATTATTTAAAGTAATAAAATGTATAATATTTAATATTTTACCATTTTTCTGTGATGACTAAACCATTCTGCACTTTTTTTTGTCCTTATTTCCGTCTTCTTTTTTTTCCTCTCCAATATTCTCAGTGCAATAACAGACTTAAAAAGTCTTCATTATCGTTGAGCACATATTTTATTTGAATAATTTAAATATGTTCTCGGTTTTTGTGAGATTTATCTCAATCCTCCAGCAGTGCTTATTTTTCATTAATACTGTTTTGATCATCTCTTGTAATGCTTCAAAGATGTGCAAACTTTGCCAAAAATAGACACATTTTTTACAATTTACAAATATTTACAATTTCAAAATTAAAATATTTTATATTTTAAATATATTAATTACTATTTTTCTTTTGATTTAGTCAGAAATGCTGACATGGATTATTACATTTTTTTGTCTTTTTTTTTTCTGAGATTCATGTCAAGCATCCTAAGCTGCTTATTTTTTTGTTTAATAATGTTTTATTAACTTTTTTAAAATTTGTTTTAATAATATTGCCATGCTTTAAAGAAGCTCACTTATTTTCAAACCCTCCTAAAAATAAATTTTCTTTGAACAAAATATTTTATTTAGCTCATTTAAATATTTCAAATATTTTATATTTGAAACTTATTATAATTGTATTATAATTCTTATATTTTTCCTTAGATTTTGTCTCTAGACATGTTTCTGGACAGACTTTTGTGAGATTCATCTCAATCCTCCTACACTGCTTATTTTTCTTTCACACATTTTCTGTCATTTATTTCCATTCCATCCTCGACATTTCTTTTTCTGTCGTTCAGACTGTCTCCCACCGGTTTAGCTGTTATGATGTGCTCTGACGTCTAAGAGGCTCATTCTGAGAGCAGCGAGAGACGAGAGGATGACGAGCGCTGAGGAGATGAAGAAAGCTGGATGTTAACGGCTCACATGACTAATGGCCTCTCGACTCGTTTATGACACGTCATGCATCTGCGGCAGCGGCCCAAAGCTGATCAATAACACAGCATGATCAATAAATACTGTCTGAAAACATGGCATGAACTCTATTGATGTCTTACAAAAGCATGGTTTCTCAGCTTTGTGAAAAAGAAGGGCACTTCAGCATACTCAATAATATACTTTAAAAATATATACTTATTGCAAACTAAATGCAATGTTTTTTTGTTTTTTTTTACATTTATGTTATTTATAACCTGTTGTTGTTTAAATGTCATTTAAAAATATTTTTTATTAGTTAATGAAGTTGTTAATAAGTTTTAAAATACAGTTAATATTTTGTCAATGCATGACAAAAGATTAAAACAATGATTTAACGTAATGTAAAACATTTACTTTGACATTATTTAAAATTGTACTTAAGAAACAGTCATGAAAACAGTCTTTTTAAGTATACACTTAAGTAACATTTAATTTCATTAATATTTTATTGTCTGTAAGTAGAGTTTTAAAATATATGCAATTTAAAAAGTACTTTTATGTAAAACCTTTGGTTTTGCATTATTTAAAAGTGTGTTTAGAAACAGTAATACAAATTATTTAAACACTTAAGTAATCTATCATTTGGTTAATACTACAATGACTGCGAGTAGTTTTTTTCTTTTTCTTTTTTTTTCCCTCAGTATACAATTTTAAATATACTTTAAAGTATGACTTTTATTTTGACTATGTAAAAGTGCTTACTTGTGTTAAGACATTATTTAAAACTGTACTTAAGTGTTTTAAAACCAATATAAAAAAAAAACAAGTCAGTATAAGTAACATTTTTATTATGTTGTCTGCAAGTAGAGTCTTATACAATTATGATTTAAAATGTACTTTAAAGTAATAAATAAATAAATAAATAAATAAATTGACATTATTTAAGTTTATCTAAGTGTGTAAAGAAAGTCACAAAAACTTAAGTAACTTATTTCATTAATATTATACTGTCTGCAAGTAGTTTCAAATTATGTTTTAAAATGTGAGTTTTTTTAATGTCAGTTCTTTTAAAATATACTTTTCTTAGATTTCAAATACAAATTTAATAGAATTAAGTACACTTTCTTTGCACATTGTCAGCCTTTTTTGTCTTTTATTTTTATTCATGTTTTATTGTCATAATAAAGCGTATTTTAAGCCATATTTATAGTAGTTGTAAAGTAATTTTTGGGTCACTATTTTTGCAGTTACATTTGGTGACGCTAGAAACATCACTTTGCAGCTTTAACCCCATTACCGTGGTAAAATCACTGTAACATATGTCTTGTACTGTATTTTTTCCCAGCGTGGGGTTAATGGATTGTAAAGGATTGTCCTCCTCGGAGACCTTTAATCTGTCACAGTTCTCACAGTTGGCGAATGTCTGTGTTGTGTTTGTGAAGGTTCGCCGGCGAGCGTCGTCCCCCGTCAGGAGTATTTGTATGTTTCTATGAGGACCAAATGTTCTGGTTGACATTAGCCACGAGTCTTGAGTTTGTATTATTACTGCATGTGGTTCATAGGAGTCGTTCCAAATGATTCAGTGAGTCATTAGACTGATTCAAAGTAACAACCCACTTAAAAACCTCCGTATTAATAAATTGTCATAGTCAGATCACCTGCATGCAGTGCAATATCCAGGTTTATCTACAAAATCAGGTTTAACATTTGTGTGGAAGAACTAATCGCTGTATTGGTGTGGTTTTTACAAAGTTTAGGGTTTCAGTGCTTTAAAGGAGGTCAGGGTTAGATTGAAGCAAATAAGTAGATATTTATAAGAACAAGTGTGTTTTGATTTTTTTTTTCATTTTTTTTTCACTCTCATTATTTTTGGAAAGTAATTAATTTTACTCAAATCAGTTTACGTACAAACGACTGCAAATAACTTTATGGTGTATTTTTTATTTATTTTTTATTTTAATGTATTGAATTTAGATACAGTGTAAGCACAGTACACTTGTGTTTTAGGGTCACTTGCTTTACATACTGTATTGCTCAGACGGTCTCTTTCTGTTTCTTCTTGTCCAGAATAAGTTTCATTAAAAAACAGATGTCGTGGTTGACATGCGGTTGCGACATATCGAAAAGAAATAAAACATAAAAGTCTAGAGTTTGCATTAGTTATTTATTTCATGTGGTTTGTTGAAGTTCCAAATGATTCAGTGAGTCATTAGGTTGATTCAAACTAACAACTAACAACTACACAAGTTCAAATCTGAATCTTTAAAGATTCATTAAGCAATAAACATAAGAGTCTTTTTTTGTCTTCATGCTGGATGCTGTTGTCTACACTTATTTAAACAAATGTTGTTAGAACATAGTTTTGTTAGTGGTTTTTCTGCAGGAGTATTTATTAAAGTCATCTCTCTCTCTCTCTCTCTCTCTTTCTCTCTCTCTCTCTCTCTATGTTAATTTGTTCTTGCTGTAAATTTATAATTAAGATGAGTAAAGCCCGGCGGAGTTGTGACGGTTCTGCTGGAATGTGTGTGTTCTCATTGTTAAGAGGTCATCTTTTGTCTCAGTGTTTACGATGCATTCTTCTGTTTCAGGACACAGTGTAACAGATCACCATGACGACTGAAATGCAGGAGATCGCCATCACGGAGGAGAAGCCTTTACTGCCGGGTCAATCAGACACTGTGAAGGTCATCAAACACACACAGACACACACACACACATGTTTGTTTCTGTTAATTGAGGGGACATTTCATAGACTTCTATTACTTTTTATACTGACCAAACAATATTTTCTATCCCCTTCCCAACCCTAACCCTACCCCTTACAGAAAACCTGTTTGCATCGTTACACTTTCAGAAAAACATCTTTTACTATTTTTAGTAATTTGTTTGTCCGCAGGCCGGTCCCCACAATGTCAAAAATGTCAGGTTTTACTGTCTTTGGGGGGACATTTGGTCTCCACAATGTAGCATAAACAAGTACACACACACCACATTAACTTATGTTTTGCTGCCACCTGCTGCACATTTGAAGAACTTCAATATACTCATATATATATATATATATATATATATATATATATATATATATATATATATATATATATATATATATATATATATATATATATAATATGATAGTGATTTGTACTGATCACACTGACAGGACAAGCGTCAATCGTAAAAAGCCTCTTGAGATCGGCATGAATGCACAAAATTTGAGACAGCCTGCAATTAATCTAATGAACTGTGTTATTTATTTGTTAGTGATGTTTGCTAAATCAAGTCACTCTTACTATTTCACATACTTATAATGAGTGATTTGGAATTTAACTCGTGTTTCAGACATGAATGATTGCTCAAGTCAATGTGTGTTGATGTGTTTTTTATTTGCTGGACTATAAAGCGCGTGGAAAAATCCTACAGATACACTTCGTTTTTTTACATTATGTCAGTCAGTTTAGTGTTAAAAACAGCACATTTGCTTCAAAAACTGTATTTTATCACATCACTGTTGCCACAGTTTTATAAAAATCAACACAGCAGTGAAGACTGTGATACTGTGATTTTCCCATGTTTTGTCTGACAGCACTTCTGAAACTGTGGTAAAATCATGTTAATGCACTTCAAGAGACTCTGATTTATTTTATACTCAACTTGAGGTATTTTGTAGACACCCATAGTAAACGGAGATATTCTGATATTGAGATTGTGTGATTGTTTTCATGCAGGATGCAGAGATCGCGGCCCGAATACTGCTGGATCAAGGCCAGGTGAGATAGACATGATTCATATAGCTGACAGGTTCACTGATGGTTTAGATCTAGCTCAGGATGTCAGCTAGTCATTATTACTTTCCATTATCTTGAACTGTATATGCATGAGCATGATTTTATTGAACACTGACCTCTCTCTGTGTGTTTGTGTAGGAACACCGTGTGGAGACACCTCACGGCGTGCTGCATGTGACGGTTCACGGCGCTGGAAACGCACGCAGACCGGCCATACTGACCTTCCATGATGTGGGGATGGACAGTAAGTCATTCACACACACACACACACACACACACACACACACACACACACACACACACACACACACACTCACACACTCACACACACACACACACACACACACACACACACACACACACACTCACACACACACACACACACACACACACACACACACACACACACACACACACACACACTCACACACACACACACACACACACACACACACACACACACGGACAGACAGTAAGACAAGCATGACCACGAGCACAAATAACACAACTCTGGTTTTAAAAGAAGAAAACAATTGAATGTTAAATTGAACGTTGAAAGATAATATTGATAATGTTCTAATCTGTAATGTTAATATAAATCATACACGGTCAGAATAAAAAGGTTGCATTTTAATGCGTGCAACAGCCTGTCACTGCCAGTCCCTTATGATAATGAACCATGGTTTTACTAAAGTGACCATAGTTCAACTGCAGTATTTGTAGATTTGAATCATGTGTAAACAAAAAAACACATTTGAACCATGTGTAAACAAAAATATAACCGTATAAGTTACAATTAAGGCGTTTTAATCCCACCGGTCACAATAGTGACCATGAAAAAGGTTTTCATTTATAAAGCTCTAAAACCTTACTGACTGATGTTTTAGTGCACTTCCTGCAAATATCGAAAATAAATAAAGGGTCTCAATTAAATATGTGCAGTTTCACATGATTAGTGCATATTGTCACATGACCAGAGCAGTTGTTTGCACCTTGAGAAGATGATGGCTGCATCAATGCTCCAAAACTAAAGGCTAGTAAAGCATGTCAGCATAAATATATGACAAATATTTTTGGTACACATGATCTTTAGGGTGTCTAGTATTAATATACGCATTCACATATACAGGTCCTTCTCAAAAAATTAGCATATTGTGAAAAAGTTCTGGATGTTTCTACTCCAGACTCAGTCCACTGCTTCCGCAGGTCCCCCAAGGTCTGGAATCGGTCCTTCTCCACAATCTTCCTCAGGGTCTGGTCACCTCTTCTCGTTGTGCAGCGTTTTTTGCCACACTTTTTCCTTCCCACAGACTTCCCACTGAGGTGCCTTGATACAGCACTCTGGGAACAGACTATTCATTCAGAAATTTCTTTCTGTGTCTTACCCTCTCGCTTGAGGGTGTCAGGTCGGCAGTCTTACCCATGATTGCGGTTTTGAGTAATGAACCAGGCTGGGAGTTTTTAAAAGCCTCAGGAATCTTTTGCAGGTGTTTAGAGTTAATTAGTTGATTCAGATGATTAGGTTAATAGCTCGTTTAGAGAACCTTTTCATGATATGCTAATTTTTTGAGATAGGAATTTTGGGTTTTCATGAGCTGTATGCCAAAATCATCAGTATTAAAACAATAAAAGACCTGAAATATTTCAGTTGGTGTGCAATGAATCTAAAATATATGAAAGTTTAATTTTTATCATTATATTATGGAAAATAATGAACTTTTTCACAATATGCTAATTTTTTGAGAAGGACCTGTATTTAGTTTTGTTGAGTGTGGTCATAGAATGAGTAAACATGTTTTAGTGTACATGAATAGTGACCGGTGGGATAATAACAGTGAACTTCGGTATACAATATAAATCTAATTGCAGCTGTAAGTTAAAACTGCACTAAAATGGTGCAATGACAAAATATTGCACTAAATTAAAAGTTCAAATGTTACAAATAAGTTACAATATTAATGTTGTAATGCTGGTAGCACTAATATAAAAATGTTATGATATATGTTATGATAAAGAAACAATTTTGAAATACGTTGATGGTTGTATATTATCTCAGTATTCCTATCAATGTTGTATAAGGTTTTTTTTTATGCATAACAGTAACCCTAGAGTGTGATCAAATAGTATATTTTCAGACAAATCTGAATTCATCATATGTAACAAAGTAACAAAAAGGTGTTAGCTGTTTAGTGTCTGAGAACTACAAGGCGATCCTTGAATGCGAGTCTTTCCTCTCAGTAATGGTCGGATATTTTGTGCTGTCAAAGTAAAGAAAAATGTGTTAAACTGTTTTAACAGCATTGATATCAATATTTGCTGCAGTGTTTAGGGTCAGGGAGATTTTTTTAATGTTTTGAATGAAGTCTCTTCTGCTCACCAAGGCTGCATTTATTCGATCAAAAAATACAGTAAAACAGCTGTTTTCTATGTGAATATGTGTTAAACTGTAATTTATTCCTGTGATGCGCAGCTGTATTTTCAGCATCATTACTCCAGTCTTCAGTGTCACATGATCTTCAGAAATCATTCTAATATACTGATTTGCTGCTCAAGAAACATTTGATTATTATCAATGTTGAAAACAGTCGTGTTGCTGAATGTTTTATTTATTTTTTTGTGGAAACTGTGGTACATTTTATTTTTCAGTATTATTTGAATAGAAAGTGCAACAGAACATCATTTGTTTGAAATAGAGATAATTCGTAGCATTTATAATTTTTTTTTTTTTTTTTTTTAAATCTCCCATAAAATGTATTACTGACCCCAAATGTTTGACTGATAGTGTATCATATTGTTGGAAACTCAGCAGCGAAGACCAGGAGACTCTTGGGTAATCTTCAGCAGAATTCTTTGAGAACGCTCTGCTTAGCGCTACAGTCATCAAAAGTCTAACCAAAGCAGTGATACTTTGGAGTTTATATACATTTAAGGGGGAGGGATACATAGAGGTGGAGACAATTTAAACAAAGGAAGCAAATGCAATACAGGTATCAGCCCGACACTGGAAACCTCCCAGCTTTGATCTCATCAGCATAACAGTGTCATTTAAATACAGAGGTGCCTGATAGTATCGCCCATACCTTCACATTATCATAGAGACAAAGGCACAGCTGTGCCTGGATCTTAAGAAGCCAGATGCTCAGGAAGAGCAAACAAAAGATCAATGTCTCAGAAACCTGGGCTGCTTGACTCGATCATCTCAGAATGTCATCATCTTAACCTCAAAATGTAAAAACACAATGTACAAACTATTACATTGGAACCTAGATTTAACATTTTATACATTTGTAATCCCACAATATCATGATTCAAATCTGTATTCTGGTCAAGTCAAATTAAAGATAAACATTTTATTACTAAAGTATCTTCAACTAAAGCTTTTACACAAGATTAAAGGGTTAGTTCAGCCAAAAATGGAAATTATGTCATTAATGACTCTCCCTCATGTCGTTCCAAACCCGTGAGACCTCCGTTCATCTTCGGAACACAGTATAAGATATTTTAGATTTAGTCTGAGAGCTTTCTGTCCCTCCATTGAGAATGTATGTACGGTATTTTATTGGGGTGCTTCTGCAATTATATCATATAAAACATGCATGTGGTATAGCAGAACTCACTTAAAGAGTTTAGTATAATTTTGCCAGAAAAAGTTTTAGAATTTTTAATGTGGAAAATCTTGGGCAATATAACTTGTTGTTTGCAGGTTTTATTGTATTTTTTTTTAAACTTGTATTTTTTTTTTAATTGCTTTTGCAATGAAAATAGCCTAAGATGCCGACATGGCATTAAATAAAAATATACTACTTCTACATGTGGTAAAGCAACATTTTAAATTCATGGGTAAAAAGCAACATTTCAAGCCTCATTTAGTTGTTCACCCACACTATGAAACAAAAAGCATGCTTTATCCACTTTATTATTAACGTGAGAGTGTGGCCATTGGTGACTTGAATGTGTGAGGCTTCCAGTGTCATTCATTTCCATTTCCAGTCTGCGTTGCAATATACAGATAATAGCAAGGGCATATAATTTTTTTTTGTCTTTTTTTCAATGAATTGTCAGCTAGATTGTGCCCACATTTAACAATTGCATAATATTTGCCTTTCCTAATGTATTTATTTATTAAAATTTTTTTGACTTGTGTTCTCTCATACTCATTCTAATGTCTCGTGATGCTGTGAGTTAATGGACATGGAGCTTATAAACACGTTCACATTTGATGATTTGAGAAACATCCCATAGGTGAAGTGGAACAAACTTGCTACCAAAATTATACTGTTGTATAACGTTTGCAGATGGGACCACGCTGTGTTGGTGCCGTGCCAGTTTGTCCTGCATAGTGAACAGGCAAACAAACGTCCTGAATGACATCACAAGCAACAATCACATAAGAGTTCTCAATCTGGAATTTAAATTCACATTGTCCGTTAATCCAAGTCACCTGAATAACATACACTTTGAATTTTTCTGTACTGATGCACATGTTAGCTGAGTGTCTGGTGCCTTGTCCATTGCAGATTTTTGTAATTTTTTAGGTGTCCTCAATATGGAGGAAAGACTGTGAAGTATGTCTGCTACAAAGTCCCATTATTCTTAGGTAAGATGCCCAATTGTTCATCTGTGTCGTATCGAAATCAACTAAGAGGATGTGCTTGCTTATAAAAGCAATGTATTGGTTGATATTCTGAGATACATGGCAGGGCCTCTGGTTTGGAAGTAGAGCTTAGATCGGGCCCAACAAATCAAGCCCGACCCTACCCGAGCCCGAGCACGCTGTGTCCGAGCCCGGCCCGGCCCGACGCGTTCACTGTAATTATGAGCCCGAGCCCGATATAAACCCGACCATTTTTAATATGTGGGCCGTTATAACCAGGGGCGGCGCCATGTTTTTTTTAACGCAGGTGCTGCTGTGCTAGATCATTTAGGCTACAGGGGGGGAGCTGCGCAGTTATATATATATATATATATATATATATATATATATATATATATATATATATATATGTATATATATATATATATATAATATAAATACTATTAATAAATGAACAAAAATTGGCCACTCAATATTAAATATTAAATTATTTTAATTATCATAATTAAAGTTTTAATTTTATTAAATTGAACAAGCACAACATTCAGCATTCAATTAAATATTCTTAAAGATTAATTATTGTTAATAATGTTACTTCAACATATTGTTATTTCAACATAATATGTGTGTGAGCAACAAGCAAGATGTGCATTTGTAAATTCGGTGAGTTTTAAATGTGTATGTGTGACCGTGGCGCGCCGGCGCCTCCATGTCATTATTATATTGTCTGCTATATTGCTTTTTATGTATTAAATCCAGGCAATTGGTTGATGAAAAATGTATTAAAATTAAGATACAATTTATACTAAACGAAATTCACCTTAAAGAAAATCTTTCTTCAAAACAAAACTTAAACTTGAAACTAAATGTGCTTATTTAATGGCTAAAACACGTATGCTACTACAGACTCTTTTTGTACAAATTGCAGCACATTCATTTAATTCTGAATTTTGCACATGTAAGTTGAAAGGCATTTGTTTGTGCATAGTAACATATCTGTAACATTTATCAAGTTCATAATTGTGCGTGCATTTTTTAATTATGATCTTAATGAATAATAAGACAAGGAAGAAGCATGTAAACTGCGTTGTTTGTTTATTCAGATATAACTGAATGGATCGTAAATGGATCTGAAATTCCGAATGAAGAAACGTAAAAAATAAAAATAAAAAGATAAACAGTGAACAATGATGAACACAGAAAAAGATGGCCTAAGACCGGTTTTTTTTTTTTTTTTGCTGTCATAGGCAAGCAGCGTGCCGCATTTTATGCACGAGACAAAGCCAACACATATGTTGTCACTCCCCACGACTAGTTTAAAATGTTTCCATACCTCCGATTTTCCTCCAAACTTGCTCAAAGTTAATTCTCCTGTTTTAATTTTTTTTCTTTGATTCTTCAAGCTCCATGTGGCACTTAAGCTACTGAATAGTACAGCACGCACAGCAGGTGTGATGCGTCACGCGTGCGAGACTGCGAATGCGAGTGGACGAGACGCTGCGCATGACACGTGATGTGCTTTATCAAGGGCCCGACCCGACCCGGCCCGAGGACGGTTGCGGGAAATATCGGCCGGGTCGGGTCGGGTCGAGTCCGGGCTCGGGCTCGGGCAGAGAATCTAAGCTCTATTTGGAAGTGTTTCAGTTTGATTGTCACTAGAAATGGCATGATTCAGTCCATCACTGAACGCCAGAGTGATGAAGAGCATGAGAAGAACGGCCAGTCTCATCCTGAAAAGAGCGACAGACATTTAGAGATTTGCAGTTAGTTGATATATTTAATAAAATGATAGATACAAACTAATGAATGACTGCAATACAATAAAGTTGTAATCAGCAATTATGTCACCAAACAAAACAATAACCTTCACACACATTTGCTCAATGCATTCAGATTATTATATATATATATATATATATATATATATATATATATATATATATATATATTTTTTTTTTTTTTTTTTTTTTTTTTTTTTTTTTAGGAATGCTTGTTTCAAAGACCATGAGAAGATTCACCAATGTTTATAGCTTTCTATATAGTTGGCATTACCTAACTAACTACATAAATGATCCAAATTCAATAACATTTTTCAAGCATTTATTTATTTATTTATAACAATAAATATTTTTGAGGGTCTGAGCCAGAAAATATAAATAACAGTATGTGAATCAATTATATATATATATATATATATATATATATATATATATATATATATATATATATACAGGCACGTGCACAGGTAGGGCTCAACCTGTGCAGAGCACATGCCCTTTTTGCCCTTACACTCCGAAGTGGCCTTTTTTTGGTGTTTTTTTTTTTTTTTTTTTTTAATCAATGCTATTGGTCACCCTTTACGTCTGTCTGTCTGTTTTACAAATATTTAGCAAATGAAAGTTCTTAAAACGAGCTTGTGTAAATCTTATTCGATCCTCAAGCTGTCTGTAAGCTGATAACTCCGCCCCCTCTGTATTCATTGAATCAACTGAAGTTCCACAGCAGCCGCACAGTAGACAACAGCTGAGCTGAACAAAGTTTTGCGAAGGGTAAATAAATATCTTGTTGTTTGAATAAGTACTACTAAACACTATGTCTATAAAGGCTCATATTTTATTTATTTGATGTCTGACTGACTCACTGACTGAGACATGTGGGACGTCGCCTGAGAGAGAGGGCTAGCATTTGCCATCTAGTCATAGCCAATACATAGCCAACACTTAAATAGCCTATGCATACAGTAGCATTTCATCTTTTATAAAATGCGATTTTGGCCAAATGCATTTTACCACAGGAAAAACTGAGCGCTCCGTCTATATAGCTACAAAAACTAGTTTGTAACCTGTAGATGAAAATGTAATGTGAGGGGCCGTCGCCGTTTTAATGACGGACAAAAAAACAAAATTCACATTTGCACACATTCGCTGGTCAAAATCTATATATTGATAAGTAATACAACAACATATAATTTGTTTTTACCATCGGAAAATCATAACAGGTGCGCCCCCGCGCTGTTTCGTACTGGAACTTTCACAAAGCGACGAGTGATCCTCGTCACCTAGATAACATATATAAGAAAATTCTTCTTTGATTTATGATTGCTGATACACATAATTTATTAACATTTAGGCTATCATGTTATGGTATACTCTCCCCTCGTCCTCACATGTATAAAATGTAGTAAAACATGGTTTTACTACAGTAATGTAGTAGTAACTAAAAAAAAAATTACAGAAGATCACTGTGAAATCTTTATATTTTATCATGCAGAATGTAATTCATGATTCATTCCAAGGCTTCATTTATTTGATCCAAAATACAGCAAAAACAGTAATATTGTGTAATATTTTTACAATTTTAAATAACTGTTTTCTATTTGAATATATTTTAAAATGTAATTTATTTTTGTGATCAAAGCTGAATTTTCAGCATCATTACTCCAGTTCAGTACTCTTCAGTGTCACGTGATCCTTCAGAAATGCTTTTCACTGAAACTGTACTTTTCACACTATTTTTATTTATTTTTTTCATTGCTGGCTTAGTTTAGGGAAAGTGTAGTGAATAAGAAACCTTCAAGAGACCAACATCCCTGGTCCACCACAGTATCAAATTTTTGCCAGGTAGGCGTATAAATGTTGGATATGTTATAGTAATGGTATGGCTATAGTTTCTTATAATCTGGAATTGAGTTGGACATAATTACTTAAATTATATTTCAAAAAAGTTTGTCAAATACACTTGACTCATTGCTCACCTTCCCCTCTTCTCAATGTCATTCATAATCATGTTAACCAAATAATACAAATTAGCTTATAAAACCAAACAGAATAGCTAAAAAATAGAATATATATGGGAGAGGGACATCCCAGTGGATCACAGTGAAGTCATAAACATCTTCAAGCACATGGCTCACAGAAGGTTGCTGTTGTAATTAGGTTTAAAGAAGCCCTTAAAACCCTGTTTATCTATATTATCTAATTATCTAATATTATTGTTATGGTTGTTATTTATCGTGAATAAATCTAAAGCTTTTGAGACTATTATTTTGTGTTATTGAATTTGTCATGAAGATATGACCATTTCTTCCTTTTATGCAGGCTTACTAAATAATCTTGATATAAAAAAAGGGAGGGGGGTGCCCTTTTTCAGTTTCAGCACATGCCCCTCAAAAGGTCTGTGCACGGCCCTGTATATATATATATATATATATATATATATATATATATATATATATATATATATATATATATATATATATATATATATATATATATAAGATTCTGTTTATACATACTGAGGTTTATACATAATGTATACATAATAGACATGAAATGAGGCTGAAAGGTTTGAATTTATGTGACTTAGGTGTTTAAAAGAGTCCAATTACTTTTGAAAGTGTTGCATGTCATACCTGTAATATAATCAAAGTAACTGAATCACAAAGAGATGACACAAAACTGCTCTGTGAAGCTAGCTTTTATTCAAAATGCTTTTAAATGATATCAGATTTAAACATGCATGTCATAGCAACTTTTTAAAATGTGCAGTTAATTATTTTTAGCAACAGCAACATATCAAGCCCCATATAGTTCTTCAGTTTAATAGCAATCATCGTTTTCTCCCGTTCTGTTGTATTGTCTATTATAGTGCACAGGCAGACGTCTTTTGTCACAGGCAACAATTAGAAGGTATCTGCCCGTTTTACATTGTTCAATTACACACTTCCCTTTTTTCCTGCTGCTGGTGACAATATACACTCGGAAATGCCTTCTACTTTCGTATTAATTTGCTCTCTTGTATTTGCCCTTTTCGCAGATATATTTAATATTGCTCTCCTTCTCTTGGATGAGAGATAAAGGGGAGTTAACACCACAGAGATTATTGTCCAGTAGGTAGTTCACCCAGTTATCTTGAGTCCCAGTGTTAAAGTTCATTGGGAGAATGTGCTTTCGCTTGAACTCGGTGTATTGGTCAATATTCTGGTGATCCTCTCCATCGCTGAGAGCCAGAATGAAAAGGAGCGAGAGAAGAGCCTGCCATCTCATCCTGATGACAAGAGAGCAGGTTAGGAAGGTAAAGTCACCAACATTTTTAAAATGATTGAGCTGAACGTAAGGAAGCCCTGAATAATTAGTATCTTCCAGACCCTGATAAAAGTCGCTGTCAACAAATTAAAGAAGCACATTCTTTTTGATCAAATGTAAGCTAAAAGTTTAATTTGAATGTCATCTATGAATTAGCCATGGCCTTAAATCGAATTTGGATTCTAAAACTGATTGTGAATGATTAGATAAAGTGCCTCCATTGCCTCAGGATCTTTGTAACATTCTTTGTAACTTTATCATGTTTACAGTCTTGATGTCTTTAAATGATTTCTAGTGGATATATGAAGTCAAGGTCACACAGATGTAAAAAATCACATAATCCACGTTACACCAGAAAAAGCTGTAAAAACTTTAAGCATAGACAGTACTATGCGTGTACAACAAAATAACTAAATGCACATTAATATTATATATATATATATATATTACTATTATTTTTATTTTTTTTTACAATGGTTCAGTCATTGTTACAGGGTGCAGATTTACCTTTGTGCCATTCTTGAGCTTGTGTAAATGAAAGAGTTTCGCTGAGTCTGAGCTGAAGTTCAGAAAGCGTCCGTTGTGTCTGAGATGCTCTCTTGACTGATATTTATTGGGGGCAGGTGTGAAAATGCAACTTGTTTTTAGAATTGCACTGAAAACACTTTTTTTTTTTTTTCCAGTATGAGTGATGGTGGTAATAATAGTGTAGATGGTTTAGGCAGCTGTGCACATCACGCTGAACAAGATGAGCTCTTCACACTTAGGCCATGTTTGTTCACACTTGATGAGTGTGTTTAACCAGCCAAACAGAGTCAAAGTGCACGAGCACCAAAATAAACACATAAACACATCAGTTGTTATGTTAGCTAGGCTATACATTTCTAGGTAGCGGCTGGTAACTGGAAAGTTCACTAGAAGCCAAAAGAAAGAAACAGAATCGACAATCGAAGCAATGCAATTGTAAAACTGCTTGGTTGATGTAGTGCAGTTCAGTTAATAAAGATTTGACGTAGAGGAGCAATTACATTTTTAATAAAGACAGAAAATCATGAAAATTTCTTTGTATGCCAGTAAATACATTGTCAGTAAATAAAATACTTTTAAATTGATGTAAATTACAAAGTTGCTGTCTAGCTCCTATCTCGTGTGTGTGTGTGTGTGTGTGTGTGTGTGTGTGTGTGTGTGTGTGTGTGTTAGCCATGTTCAGCATGTTGGGCCTACAAAGCTTTTGAATATGCTTTGAATTAAATGAAAAATGCACAATTGAATGTGAACTTATGTGTTGTGTGTAGTGTTTTTGTGCACTAAACTATTTTCTTGTATCCTAGCTTAACCATTAGTTTTTGCTGATTTGAGCCCTTAACATTGTGCTGTTTATCAAGACACTTTAAAGTGCCCATATTATGCTAATTTAAAGGTTCCTAATTTTGTTTGGAGATCTCCTACAAGAGGTTTACATGCATCCAAGGTCAAAAACACTTGAATTTTCTCATAAAATACATTGAGTTTGAAAACGAAGATTCAGTCTCTCTAAACCCCTCTGTTCCATGAGCCTGCTCTGCTCTGATTGGTCAGGTGGACTGCACTAGTCTGTTGTGATTGGTCAACCACTTGCTATGTGTTGAATATTGATACAGCGTTAGTTTTACAATGTCAATTCCGGTGCAAGTCCTCATCTTTTAAAAGTGCTTCAAAGAGGATCTGCAGCACTGAAAACAGTGTCTTCTCGACATGAACAACACAATCCAAACTCTTCCAGTCTCAGCTACAACTACAGTGTTTGAAGGCAGGGCAAAGTAGACATGTTTGCAGACCATAGACTGCCATACATTGTTACGTAGCTATGTAACGGGAAGTGAGACTGGAATTACTGATGACTCGTTCAAGGCAGTTCTGAATCGATTCTTTCTTTGAGCAGACATTTGATATTCACAAACAGGTATATTACACACTGCATGAAAGGTAATGTTTGAAAAGAGCATAACGCTTTAACCTCTGTAACACTCCGCTCAAGCACTGTATAAATTAAATGATGTTATGGTTCTTTGTCTCTCTCAGGTAAGAGCTGCTTCTCCACCCTGTTTAAGTTTGAGGAGATGCAGGAGATCGTGAAGAACTTCACTGTGGTCCATGTGGACGCTCCGGGACAAGAGGACGGCGCGGCCATTTACCCTGCAGGGTACGTGTGTGTGTGTGTGTGTGTGTGTGTGTGTGATTCCTGAGAATTTGTGTGGGTGTTATAAAAAAAAGCGTAAAAAATTCAAATGCATTAAATGGCGTTGACACCTGCTAAAGCGTCTTCAGAAGGTGTTAGTGGTTCTACTTTCTCTGCGTTTGATGCAGACTGTGACTCAGAGACTATTTTTATGCTTTCACATGTGTTTTGTGTTAGATGTGTTAAGAACCCAGAATTTTTTTTTTTTTTTTTCTCTGACAGATACCAGTATGCATCTATGGATCAGGTCTCTGAGATGCTCCCCGCTGTCCTGCAGTACTTTAAGTGAGTCAAAACAAGTTACTGCATGTTTAAATCTTCATTGGTGACACCTGTAAACGACATTGATACATGACATCAGCTCTGGTCTTCACATGACTGAATGCATTACCGTTGATTGTTTTCCTCTCGTTTAGTTTCCGCACAATTATCGGTGTTGGAGTCGGAGCCGGCGCTTACATACTGTCCAAGTTCACTGTGAGTTACACATCTGACCGTCACATGCATTATTATTGTTTCACTTTTTCCTTTTTAATTTAGCATTTATTTAATCGAAGAATAATACACAATTGTATCTATTGTATTTATTTAGATGCACAGACTTCCTAAATAAGAACTATTTTGTTGCTCTCCATATAGTTTGTTTTCATTTCCCCCTTTTTATTGCTTTGTCATCAAATAATTTCACTACTTTGTATACTTAGTGGATGATGTGGCCCTTTTATTTCTATGCTTCGGGTTAATCTGTGAATTTTGTTATAAATTTGTTTGTTTCCCTTGAACATAAAAATTAACCGTTTTTTAACCTACAACATTATTACATTAAAATACAGCATATATAACACAAGCAGATGTTCAAAGAACGAATGAAGCCATCTGCTGGGCAAAAAAAAAAAAAAAAAAAAAAATCACATACTGAGGAATTAAATATCATTACACATCAGGACTGTTTAAATACAGTAAAAATGAGAAACTCTCAAAATAAACTCCATTAGCCGTCTTCTGTGGAGATTTCACTATGCTTATCACAGAGTTTTGCATTAGATTTCGTCCTTATTTACAAAAGAAAAGCTGCATTGCTGCCTTAGATTGTGGCAGCATAGTTTGCAGTGTTTTGAATGTGAATCCTTCAAATTCTTTAAATATTCACTGAACGCTGCTTGACATCCTCTCTTTTCTCTCTCTCACACAGTTGAGTAACCCTGACGCTGTGGAAGGGCTCGTTCTGATCAACGTCGACACAAACGCACGAGGCTGGATGGACTGGGCCGCGCAGAAGGTCTGTCAGCTGCATATAAAGTCAGTCTGATGAATAATAACAGGCGATATGTACCCCAAAATGACTTCAACAGCTTGTGTTTCTTCTGCAGCTCTCCAATCTGACGTCTTCCCTCCCAGACCAAATCCTGAGTCACCTCTTCAGTCAGGTGTGTGTGTGTGTGTGTGATTCTACAACGCAGACATTAGATTAGACTGAGTGTGTGTTTGTCTCTGTTAGACATAAATATGAATCAGAGGGCTTCTAATCAACCTGATTGTTTTTCTGATAATGAATGACTGACTGATAATGTATATTATCATGCTTATAATGCAGCTAAATAAGGCAAGACAACAAAGGCCAAAAAACATTTTCTCATGGTCAGTTTTGACATTTTGAGCTATTTCCATAACATATGTTCTTTCAGACTAGTTGATAGATACAGTAGATATTAATAAAAAAGAATCTTTACTTCTATTATGTTATTGTCCACAACATGAAACAAGACATCTGAACCAAATTCAGAGTTCAGATTTATAATCTGGAAATGTATGCAAAGTAGTGCATATTTAATTAAAAGTATTTAAACATAACCTTTTAGAACACTTGTATATAAAATTATTGTCTTAATATACTGCGATTAATCAGCTGAAGAAGTATGGTGATATCTCATTAATTACATTAAATGACATAAGAAAAGATTCTCTTGAGCAGAACTAGCACAGCTAGTTCTTGAAAATGGAAAATTGTCCATTTCTAGTTTAACATCATTACACAGAAATGTCTGTGTACAGAATGATGTGACTGACCAATCAGAATCAAGTATTCCAGAGAACGGCGTAATAATGCCGTCCATTATAAAGATGACGGTGTGTCAAAGGTTAAACACTGATTTGTCGTGTGTGTATTTGTTTGTTTTCAGGAAGAGATGTCGGCAAACACAGAGCTCATTCAAACTCACAGAGAAAGAATCTCTAAAGCGCCAAACCTCATCAACATCGAACTCTTCTGGAAGAGCTACCAGGGGTAAAATCACACACATGCACCAAGGAAACGGTGATTTAGCAGTTTTATACACACATCGCTGCATGCTTCTGGCTGTTGAACTGTTTTATTTGCATTAAAAAGTGATCCATCCATAACTATCCATTCCATGTAATTAAGATGTGATGCATTGTACATGCTATCAGCAAGCATATTCACACACGTGATACAACACAAGGAAAGAAATGCACTTTTAGCGCACTTTTTCTTTCTGCCTTACAGTCGCAGAGATCTGAACATCGAGAGGAATAACACGTTCAAGTAGGAATGATGAAAAATAAAGCCATTCTCTCTTACAGACGTCTCTCTTTTGGCGTCTCCTCACGTGTCTGTGTCTTTCAGATGTCCTGTGATGTTGGTGGTCGGGGATCAGGCTCCATATGAAGAAGCTGCTGTAAGTCAATCTTAAAAAGGACAAGGCTTATCCACAGAAATCCTGGATTCATCTCACTGTACGTCTGTTTCTGTCCACTAGGTGGAGTGCAACAGCAAACTAGATCCGACTACGACCTCCTTTCTCAAGGTTCAAACTTCACCTGTTTCATGACTGATTTTGTACTTTTATTAGATTTCATCAAAGAAGAGCAAACCTAAGCATAACATATTATTAATGGATCATTTAATTTGATTTAATAATCTTAATTTAATAATCTTAAAATTATTATATTGTTAGAAAATGAGACCGGTTTGTCCCAGAAAAAGCAAATGTATTATTTAAAAATTGCTTTTATTCAGATGGCTGATGCCGGCGGGATGCCACAGCTGACTCAGGTAAGTCACATCACATCATTATTTATCAATACAATTCATTAATTCAGATGAAATCTGTTTGGAGTCCAAATGAAATGTGTGTCTCCACAGCCCAGCAAACTGACAGAAGCGTTTAAATACTTCATTCAAGGCATGGGATACAGTAAGTGACCTGAGAGCAGGTTATTGAGAAATATCACAAAAATGTATGAAATTGTTTGGGGTCAGTAAGATTTATTTTGAAAGAAGTTAGTATGTTTATTCAGTATAAGGATTCATTGAACTGATCAAAAGTGAAGACATTTATGTTACGAAAGATTTCTGTTTTAAATAAATGCTGTTGTTTTGAACTTTCTATTCATCAAAGAATCCTGAAAAATAACATATCTGATGGTTTATATGAAAACTACAAGTAATGTTTCTTGAGCAGCAAATCATATTAGAATGATTTCTATAGATTATGTGACACTGAAGACTGGAGTAATGATGCTGAAAATTTTACAATATATTCAAACAACAAGCAGTGTTTTAAAATTGTAATCATATTTCACAATATTCCTTATTTTACTGTGTTTCTGATCAAATAAATGCAGCCTTGGTGAGCAGAAGAATCTTCTTTAAAGGCATACTCCACCCCAAAATTGAACATTTTGTCATTAATCACTTACCCTCATGTCGTTCCAAACCCGTAAAAGCTTTGTTCGTCTTCAGAACACAATTTAAGATATTTTGGATGAAAACGTGGAGGCTTGAGACTGTCCCATAGACTGCCAAATAAATAACAGTGTCAAGGTCCAGGAAAGGTATGAAAGTCATCGTCAGAATACTCCATCTGCCATCAGACGTGCAATCTGAGTTATATGGAGTGACGGGAACACTTTTTGTAAGCGAAGAAAACAAAAATAACGACTTTATTCAACAATTCCTTTGTCAACAGTCTCCTCTGTGTCTCTCCATATCACTGTATGCTGTGTATGCTCTTCTGTGTCATCCACACCACAAGGAGATTTTTGTTTTCTTTGCTCACAAAAAGTCTTCCCGTTGCTTCATATAACTCAGATTGCACGTCTGATGGCAGATGGAGTATTCTGACGATGACTTTCATACCTTTTATGGACCTTGACACTGTTATTTATTTGGCAGTCTATGGGACAGTCTCAAGCCTCCAGGTTTTCATCCAAAATATCTTAAATTGTGTTCTGAAGACGAACGGAGCTTTTTTACGGGTTTGAAAGTACATGGGGGTTTAAGTGATTAATGACAAAATTTTCATTTTGGGGTGGAGTATCCCTTTAACAAACATCTTGCCGACCCCAAACTTTTGAACTGTAGTAATAACACAGCAATGTTTAGCTTCTCATTATCAGTAAACAAAATGTTTAACCCTTTCCCAGACAGCAACATAGTGCACATCTGGCACGTGTGAAAAATCCATGTTGCTGTCTGGGTTGGTTTTACCTGTTTGGTGTATTTTTAACCAGATTAACTAGAGCAAGTGGTAACATTTTGTTAAAAAAAAAAAAAAAAAAATTGCTAACAGAGGTGTCATATTTGTATTTAAGCTGTTGCATTTTAAAAAACAATTCGGAATTTACATCTTGGAATTTTGGCTTTTCCATGGAATTCTGAGTTTATGTCTCACATTAATTTTTTTTTTTTTAGGCCTATTTATTTGTTTGTTTGTGCCTTGTCTTTTGGCTTCTTCTTCTGTTTGTTCTCTGATGTTTGTGCTGCTTCTCTTCTCTCTCAGTGGCGTCGTCCTGCATGACGCGTCTCTCTCGCTCACGCACCACCTCGCTCTCGTCCTCCTTCTCCATGGAGGGCTCGCGCTCCCGATCCCGCACGCTGTCCCAGGGCTCGCAGGGTGGACAGCTCCCACCGAGCCCGTCCCATACCATGGAGGTGTCGTGCTGAGGAGCGCCAGAGCGGGGGAGAGAGATGGACGGATGAAACGCTTCGGTCTTCTGGGTGGTGGAATGTGAGATTCGTGCGTGACGACGGACGGATGATTACGACTCTCTCCCTCCCTTCACCGACCCGTCAGAGGCAGATGATAGAGCCCTTTAACTCTGTGACATGGGCGGGGCCTTTAGTGAGACCCAACTGTAGTGTTAACCAATAGTAATACTTCTAATATGAATATTGATTATTAATATTAATAATGACAAGCGTCATTGAAAAAAAACAAATAAAAAAAACTGTGTTTCTCTTAATTACATGTTGAATTTCTAAACAAAAGAATAGAGAAAAGAGTATATAAGCTCATAATGTGTGTCTATCAACTTCTTTGTGAGTATTATTTTTTGGTGTGATTTTTTTTTTCTTTTCGTTTTTTGTATTCTGTATTATTTTTTTCTGTTATACAATCCTGCTGCTGTGAGAGGGGTGCAGTATTGTCGGAGATGGTGGCGAAAGTTTTAGGCTGAAATACTCGTCTCTGTAGATGACAGCCACCTCATGTCTTCCATTTGACCTGAACGAAAAAGCTATACACATAAAAGCGTGAAAGACAAATACTGTAATTATATATATATATATACATAATTTTTTTTTTGTTTTTGTTGGGGCCATTGGGGTCTTTTGCTTGTTCTGAAATGCATGCCAGAATTTTCTTGACCACATCAGTCTATAATTTTTATTGTTATTATTATTATTATTATTATTATTATTATTACTCTTTTTTTTCAGATTTTACGTTCATTTTTATTTCGATTAGAGAGTATGGTCTTAAATAGGAAAGAACAATGAGAAAGTCGCAGGAATCGTTGTTTTGAAGTCAAGTGACATTGAGGTGCACATTTCTATCTGTGATGTGATGTATTTTCATAGAAACCGGACATAAACATTGTACGGGGATTAATCTGTGAGGGACTGATTAGATGCTGAAAAGGTGTCTGTATGATGGTGGTTGGGAATAAAAGAAATCGATGCCGGAAGCTGAAAAGAAATGTTGTTTGAGCAAGTTTGATGAAAGATTACGAAGACTAACATGCACTGATGAATCGCTTATAGTAAGAGCAGAAACACGAATCAAGAAAGTAATAAAGTCAATTTCATATGAATCTGTACGATATGATTCGTACATACATATACAAGTTACCAAATAGAAGTAAACATACAAGTCCACCTCTAAACTGCCTCTAAAGTGGGCAGATTGTACAAATTCACATAAATTAGCCACCAGTTAACCAAAACATAAAATAGTGACAAACTGACATGAGAGTGTTTTGTGAGTTTTTGGATGTGTGTCTTAGATTAGTGGACACGTACGATGGTATTTTTTTGAAGCACTTTGGAGTAAAATAGCATTTTAGGATACAATATAAATATGGTAACCACCTAGTAGCTAAGACCTTTAGTCTTGCCACTGATGCCATCACTGTACCATGGTACGGCCACAGTACTCTGTTAGTCCGCTAGTAAGTGTTTGGTTGGAAACGTTGAGGTGGACTCATGGTTATGGTGACGTTTGTCGTTTTAAATGGCTGTTCCTTGAGCTTTAGCTCTGGTTTGAAGTGTACTTAAAGCCATGGTGTGATCTAATGCTGAACCATAGTGACTTGTACACAGAGTAAAACAGTATGTGTGGACATGCCTGAGTGTGCGTGCAGTGCTTTAACTTTAAATCACAATAAGGGAATACGTGCAAGTTTGTTCAGAAGAATGACGCTTCAAAGCGCTCGTGTCAAATTCACTTTGCTGATAAACCAGCCCCTTCACTGCCAACAGGGTTTAGCCATGTTATTAACACATTAGCTCCAAGAGCTCTTCCAATTGGCAAGCCATTGGGATTAGCAGGTTAGCGTAGCTGCAATGTTTAAATAGAAGATTCGATATAGAGCGCTCAAAAAAAAAAAAAAAACATACAGAAATCACTGCGTTTTTTTGCAATTTTTTTTTTAACACGATTGCTAACACTTGCCAATAACAACATAGACCAAAACTTCACAACTGCAAATGCATTGTAACAATCATGTTCAGCAAAACACTGCCCTGAAAATCACAGTAAAATGGAATAGGCTAATCAACGTTAATTGGAGAGTTCACCCAGTGTTCGTAGAGATTCTCAAATCACATTTTTTTTTTTTTTTTGAGAAGTTTTCTGTTGTTCATGACAGAATGTTGGCTTTAATGGGTTGTGTAAGTGGGAAACATGGTGTTTTTCTTCTTTCTTTTTAATGGAAATTTTATGTTGCTATCATTGTTGGAATATTGATATTGTGTTCAGCGTAAAGACTGCAAGATCACCCCAGATTCACTGGAGCCTTTACCAAAAATACAAATAGATGGAATCTGACTTTTTTTTTTTTTTAATGGGGAAAGGAATGGATAAGGTCATGGTGCGTGTTGGGACGGTGTGAATGTAAATGTGTGTCCATTTACTTTTTTATTTTTAACTCTCCTCAATGAAACACTTTTTAATTTTCTGTGAAGTAGATTTGCGTCTCAATGTCCTCATGGGTTAGATATCAGTGTGCTAGTTCTTGTGTAACTTTTTTAGCGTTAGCACTAAAAAAGGAAATAATGTAATTACCAAAAAT
Organism: allo-octoploid hybrid of Carassius auratus x Cyprinus carpio; assembly: GCA_024542945.1. Taxonomy (NCBI): domain Eukaryota; kingdom Metazoa; phylum Chordata; class Actinopteri; order Cypriniformes; species allo-octoploid hybrid of Carassius auratus x Cyprinus carpio. The sequence goes on from JANHFF010000261.1 coordinate 316,681, forward strand.
AATAATAATAATAACAAATGTTATGAATAACAGAATGCAATCAAAATTAATTGTGTGGCTAATTTCTCTGTGTAAAACTGAACAACTGGAAAAAAGTAATTAAAGGGATCAAAATGACACACTGTTATTTGAGTCTTATTTTCATATGTACTTTTTTCTCATGTAAAATATTTTATGTGGTCTTTGACAATCTATTTTTAATTGGTCACTTATTTTTAATTGAGAATTGTTAAAATGTGACTCATCAGGAATAAAAACATGACATATTTGTGCGTTTAAAATGCATTTGTCATGCTTGTGTAGTGAATGTGCATGTTTTCTTTTTTTGTAATATGTAAATTTTACATTTAAAGCTCTGATATTTTTGAAGATCTTTTTGGGTTCCAGTTCATTTCACGCATTTGTGATTATGGTTATTAGTATACCAAATATTGTTTGCTTACACACACGCATACACACAGGCCAGTCACAGACAGGCCAGGCTCCAACACTATCCAATCACAGCGCACTCCCTCACCAGAATACTGAGCACACACACCTGCACCTCATCGCACATTAATTAACTGGCACATGTGTACTCTCACACACACAGCCACTGTCTGGTCTTGTTTGGAACTAGGACTTACCTACATGCTTACTTCAAGGACTACCAGCGTTATACTTACCTGTCTCCAGCGATCCCAAGTTACCTCCTGTGTTCTTCGTGTGGGTGTATGTGTCGTCATTCTCCTACATCTCAACTTCTCCACTGCCACTTGGATCTTCAGTATCATCATTCTTTCACTTATTCATGATTGCCACTTCAGTTTGACTCACCTATGTTTGCTATTCCCTCTGCTTGTGCCAATAAACAACCTTACATGTGATCTCATGTCTCCAACCCGTCTGTACTGTAACAGAAGACCGGACCAAAACTGCCTGACACAAGTATGAGCCATCCAGACCCATTTCAGGACCTCGTGGATGCCTTGCGTCGAACACTCACCATCAATCCACCACCTTCACCACCAACGAGCACTTCCGGTAACAACACCACCACTTCACCTTCAGTGCACACCAGTCCCATGGCCAAACCAGCACCCTTCTCTGGTACGGTGGAGGAATGCAGTGGATTTCTCCTGCAATGCTCGCTGGTCCTGGAGATGCAACCGCACTTATACCCCACCAAAAGATCCAAGGTAGTATTTATCATTTCACAGCTACAAGGTAAAGCACTTCAATGGGCCGATTCCATTTGGACCCAGCATAATCCTGTTATTCAGTCGTATTCCAGCTTTGTCGAATACTTCAGAGAAGTCTTCAGAAAACCCGCCTGGGATTTGTCTATTGGTGAGAAACTTTACAATTTAAAACAAGACAAAATGACTGTGAATGATTAAGAGTGGGTGGAACAAGCAAGCTTTACTGACTACATATCGTCAAGGATTAGATCCTTGAGTGTGGTTGCATCTCGCTGCATATATGAGGACACCATTGGGCTTGAACGCTTCATCCAACTCTCCATTCGCTTCGCCACTCACATGCAGTGGTGTCTCGAAGAGCACCAGGGCCAGGCTCAGCACAACATCTCCCTCTGCCGACCAGAATCCGTCAGCCCTCCAGAACCAGCCTACGAACCCATGCAACTGGATTCAACTCGTCTGACAGTTACTGAATGGCAGAGAAGGCTGACCCAGAATCTGTGCTTCTATTGTGGATCTCCGGGGCATGACATCTCCACATGCCCACTACGTCCTATTCGTCCTATGGTGCACGCCATTTCCTTCCATAAATAAAATGAAGCCACTCACCACTGTTGTAACACTTACTGCTGCTGATGTTTCCATTCCAGTCAATGCACTCCTCGATTCTGGGTCAGCAGGCAACTTCATCTCTGGCTCCCTCTGCCATCAGCTCAATCTCAAGACCACGTCAATGCCATCTACCTACCAGATCCACTCAATAACTGGAAAGCCGCTTAGTAGGAGACAGGTTCGCCGTAGTGTCGGTCCACTTCAACTGCAAACTAGTATACTTCACGTGGAGATGATCCATCTGCTGGTTCTGGAGGAATTCACCACTGACGTGATCCTAGGGCGCCCGTGGTTGGAGCAGCACAATCCTGTCAACTCCTAGAGAACTGGCGAAATCCTAAAGTGGAGCAACACTTGTTTCATGGACAGTTTTTCTGGGTTTCCTGTTCCATCCTCTCCAAGTCCTGAACACCTCTCTGTCTGCTCAACATCCATTGAGAGTCTGATTGAAAAACGTTCAGTTGATCTACCATCATGTTATGCCCCTTTCCATGATGTTTTCTGCCCTAAAAGAGCCTCCAAGCTGCCTCCACACCGACCATGGGACTGCGCCTTCAATCTGCTTCCGGGTGAGTCAGTGCCAAGGGGAAGGATCTATCCCCTTTCCATCCCAGAGGAGAAGGCCATGGAAGAATATATTGAGGAGGCTCTGGCTCAAGGCTTCATCCATCCATCAACTTCCCCTGCTGCTTCTAGCTTCTTCTTTGTGGAAAAAAGGACGGAGGCTTGCAGCCATGTATCGACTACCGGTCTCTCAACAACATCACAGTCAAGTTCAGGTATCCACTTCCTCTCATCCCAGCGACCCTGGAACACCTCCGTGGTGCCACCGTCTTCACCAAGTTGGACCTCCGCAGCGCGTATAACCTCATCCGGATATGTGAGGGGGACGAGTGGAAGACAGCATTCATAACACCTACTGGACACTACGAGTACCTCGTGATGCCATATGGCCTGGTCAACGCCCCCTCCATATTCCGGGACTTCATCCATGAGGTGCTCTGGGAGTTTCTCCACAAATTCGTCTTGCTGTACAACGATGACATCCTGATTTACTCCCGGAGCATGGCCGAACATCGTCAACACATTGCGGAGGTCCTGAAATGCCTGTGGGAATCACAACTCCTTCCATCAGCCCTCAGTGCAGTTCCATGGCTATAACATCGACATCAGTGGCATCCGGATGGACGAGGGGAAGGTGGATGCCACCAGGAACTGGTCAACACCCACTTCCATATAGGAACTCCAACGATTCCTTGGCTTCGCCAATTTCAACCGCCGCTCCATCACCATTCCACTTACAAGCCTCCTCCGACATAAGCCCAAGTCTCTGTCCTGGACCCCAGCTGCCACAGAACCCTTCAACACTCTTAAGGAAGCCTTCACTACCGCTCCTCTCCTGGTCCATCCCGAGCCCGAAAAGCCTTTCGTTGTGGAGGTCAACGCCTCCACCATAGGAGTAGGAGTGGTACTTTCGCAAAAGCAGGGGAACCCCAGCAGGCTCCATCCATGTGACTTTTCCCCCAAGCTCAACCCGGCAGAGGTGAATTATGACATCGGCAACAGAGAACTTCTGGCCATCAAGTTGGCACTTGAAGAGCGGAGGCATTGGTTAGAGGGAGCAAGACATCTGTTTCTGGTACTCACTGACCACAAGAACCTGGAATATCTGCGAGTGGCTAAGAGATTTAACCCCAGACAAGCCCGTTGGGCTTTATTCTTTACCCGCTTTAATTTCACAATTTCCTATCGACCTGGATCCAAAAACATCAAGGCAGACGCGTTATCACGTTGTTACACACCTGAGGAAAGCTCTGAAGAGCCTGAAGCCGTACTCCCAGAGAAACTCATCGTCAGCCCGATCACCTGGTCAATGGAGACCATACCCTCCTCCAATAACTCCACCCATACATGCGAGGATGTAAGGAATGCGCCATCTTGAAGAGTCCACGTCATCTACCATCTGGCAAACTCCTTCCCCTGCCCATTCCCAACCGACCATAGTCACACCTAGGGGTGGATTTCATCACGGACCTACCAGCTTCGAAAGACTGTACCTGTATCTGTGTGGTTGTCGATAGATTTTCTAAATCTTGTCGTTTGATTCCTTTAAAGGGACTGCCTACTGCCATGGAGACTGCGGAGCTCATGTTCAACCACATATTCCGGTACTTTGGCATCCTCGAGGAATACTTTGGCATCAGACAGAGGACCTCAATTTATCTCTCGGGTCTAGAGAGCCTTCCTCTTACTCCTAGGTGTGTCCATCAGCCTATCATCGGGATAACATCCGCAGTTGAACGGGCAGATGGAGAGGAAGATCCAAGAGATCGGTCCCTTCCTCCGTACCTTCTGTCACGGCCACCAGGACTCTTGGAACCAGTACCTGGGGTGGGCCGAGTACGCACAAAACTCACATTCCATGTGTCACTCCTGAATCCTCACCATCCTCCTGTTCCTCTCTCCACAGAGCCTGGCGTAGCCGCAGCCGAAACCCCCCTTCCACTCATCCTGGACGACAGTGCTGCCTATGTGGTTCATGAAATCTTGGATTCCCGGCACCGTGGTGGGCAGCTCAAGTACCTTGTGGACTGGGAAGGTTATAGCCCCTTGGAATGGTCATGGGTTCCACGCAACGACATACTCGACCCAAACCTGCTGGACGCCTTCCACGCTGCTCATCCCAACAGACCTGCCCCTCGGGGAAGAGGAAGACCACCACGATGTCGGGGTCCTCGGCCCTAAGGAGTGGGCTGTGGGGTGGGGGGGGTATGTACTGTCACAGACACGCCAGGCTCCAACACTATCCAATCACAGCGCACTCCCTCACCAGAATACTGAGCACACACACCTGCACCTCATCAGCACCTTAATTAACTGGCACATAAAAGACACAGCCACTGTCCGGTCTCATTCGCAACTAGGACTTACCTACATGCTTACTTCAAGGACTACCAGTGTTATGCTTACCTGTCTCCAAGTTACCTCCTGTGTTCTTCGTGTGTATGTCATCATTCTCCTACATCTTAACTTCTCCAATGCAACTTGGATCTTCACTCTGCCAAAAGACAAAAGACAGTATCATCATTCCTTCACTTTTCATTCATGATTTCCACTTCAGTTTGACTCCCCATGTTCGCTATTCCCTCTGCTTGTGTCAATAAACAACCTTACCTGTGATCTCCTGTCTCTGACATGTCTGTACTGTAACACACACACATATATATGCTTAATATCTAAGAGTGTTTTGTAGTGATTGTAGTCTATAGAGCCATAAAAAGTGTTTTCTAACTGATTATTAAAGCGTTTGCATATATTTGGTAATTAATGCATTACTTTAAGTCATTATCAGAAATTGATGTACAAATTTTCTGAAATTTTAAGGTGTATTTAGGATATATTTGTTCAGCTCTTCAATTTGTCTTCACTATAGTTCATATTAAATGCTCATCCCATGTGAACATACCAAAAGTGTTTCATATTAACAACATTTCTCTCTTTAAAATTAATAGATGATAATGCTGATTTTACTCAGTTTTAGCTTTCACATACCTGTTAATCCCTAGTTAAACAAAATGGTACAGTAGAGACAAAAGCAGTAGTCACCTAAACTATGTGAGTAACTGCATAATTGCATTTTTATGGTAGATTTCATTGTACATTTATAAACTTTTATTGTAAGTTTTGTACGTTAAATCTTAATGCAGCCATTTGTAAGAATGTGCCAGGCTTTCAGTTATTTTATCTGTGCAAAAACAGTCTGTTATGCTGTTTAATGTTGCAAACTGTTATTTATTATAAAAAATATTTTTAATTATTTATAAACACCCTGGTTAGTAGCACAAGTAGTTTTCCCCTTTACTGCACTTTGTTTTGGCTATTTATTTATATCAGCTAATAAATCAGAAGTCACATTTACGGAAAATAACTTTCAGTAAGGATATACAATAGCTTTACCAAGGGTGATTACTATGAGTCCAGCTACAGTGCAGTATGATTCAATAATATCTGCAGTAGAAGTAGTAGATCATCAAATCAAACCTTTTTCTGTTCAGTGTGGTGCACGAAATGTTTATTTTCCAAAGGAAGAAGAAGCATTTGAGTATCTTTGCTATAACTGCTCTCCTGCTCTTCAGTGGATGTCACTGCACCTCCACAATAGCAGCATCTTCAGCGTCTGCAGCATCTGAAGCGGCTCCAGCATCTACAGCGCTTGCCAATCCAGCCGCAAGCGCAACCACTGCAGCGGTGGGAGCAACAGCTTCAACAGCGGTCAGCTCTTACCACTTAGACTATTGTAGAAAAATAGTAGGCTATATGAATTTAAATTAGCAGATGTGATTATTTTCTGTGAGTCAAACTTATGTTTAAGTTAAATTGGAAGACTTTTTTTTTAAACTTGTACTTGTTTTACTTAAAGGGATAGTTTACCATAAAATTAAAAAAATTGTCATAATTTACTCACCTTCATGTCGCTCCAAACCTGTATAAGCTTCTTTCTTATGTTAAAAGAAGATACTTTGAAGAATTCTAGTAATCAAACAGCTGATGGTCCCCATTGACTCCCATAGTAGGCAGAGCGTGTTGAGTTGAGGCAGTTTTTACTTACGTGTGTTTAAAGTGAGCATGTGACAGTTCAACCTGATGGTTCAACTTAAATTCCAGGATGTGGTGCATCCCTGGGAATAATCACTTTGGATCTAAAATTGCTTTCAAAATATGTGACCATGGACCACAAAACCAGCCATAAGGGTCAATTTTTTGAAATACAGATTTGTGAAGCATCTGAAAGCTGAATAAATAATCTCTCCATTGATGTATGGTTTGTTAGGAGGACAATATTTGTCTGAGAAAATACTATTTGGAAATCTGGAATCTGAGGGTGCAAAAATATCAAAATATTGAGAAAATTACCTTTAAAGTTGTCCAAATGAAGTTCTTAGCAATGTTTTATTATATTTAAAGTAAGACATTTACAAAATAACTTCATGGAACATGATCTTTACTATCCTAATGATTTTTGGCCTAAAAGACAAATCAATAATTTTAACCCATACAATGAATTTTTGGCTTTTGCTACAAGTATACCTGTGCTACTTATGACTGCTCTTGTGCTCCAGGGTCAAGTCAAGTCAAGTCATCTTTATTTATATACAGCTTTAAACAAAAAAGATTGCGTCAAAGCAACTGAACAACATTAATTAGGAAAACAGTGCGTCAATAATGCAAAATGACAGTTAAAGGCAGTTCATCATTGAATTCAGTGATTTCGTCATGCAGCTCAGTTCAGTTTAAATAGTATCTGTGCAATAATTTGCAATCAAGTCAACGATATCGCTGTAAATGAAGTGTCCCCAACTAAGCAAGCCAGAGGCCACAGTGGCAAGGAACCAAAAGTCCATCAGTGACAGAATGGAGAAAAACACCTTGGGAGAAACCAGGCTCAGTCGGGGGGCCAGTTCTCCTCTGGCCAGACGAAACCAGCAGTTCAATTCCAGGCTGCAGCAAAGTCAGATTGTGCAGAAGAATCATCTGTTTCCTGTGGTCTTGTCCCGGTGGTCATCTGAGACAAGGTCTTTACAGGGGATCTGTCTCTGGGGCTCTAGTCCTGGTCTCCGCTGTCTTTCAGGGCTGTAGAG